>CM045570.1:495336-862836 GCA_024721245.1 Mitragyna speciosa
TCGTGTCTAGCGTGGAAGCTCCCGCTTCAGATGCTAGTAATCTTTCTCAGAGCAGCAGTTTTCTTGGTACTGAAAATGAGATCAAATCAGGCAAGAAAAAGGCAGAGAAGAAAATTAGAAAGCCCAGATATGCTTTCCAAACTCGGAGCCAAGTTGATATACTTGATGATGGTTATAGGTGGAGGAAATATGGACAAAAGGCCGTGAAGAACAACAAATTTCCAAGGTCAGTTGACTCTTCTCAAGATAGTTGTCATGATTTTTGCTTTTGATTGTTTTATCGATCTCTTTAAGAAGCAGCTAATTTTTTTTTTAAATATCTACATATGCTACATGTCGTAGTTCATTTTCTGAATTAATGGATGAGGTCTTTCATTGTTTTTATCATGCCTAAAATCATCTGCAACCCCAGAATAGTTCAACTTTAATTACCCAGCAAGTAGTACAGGAGATGATCAGTTGAGAAAGATTAGCTAGATCGCTCAGAAAGTCTCAAACCTATCAGTTTATCAAAGGAAAAAAATATGTAGTAACGATATTTCTTTTCAATATTCCTTTTTTATTTTTTAGATGGCTAGATGGATAAAAAATTATTTACTATTAGGAGTTCATAATCTTATTGATTTTTTTGTTCGTTACTTCTTTCTCCTAGTGATCAATTTAAAGCCTAAGCTTAATTAACTACTTCAGTAGAAATCTTAAGAAGGGCAGACACTGGTTGGACTGGGGACTATACATATAGCACAGTACATTATTTATTAGTAGTCCTTCCTTCTACCTTCGACCCACCTAGCTCGTACTTTCATTCACCATTTTACACTTTCCCATATTCCTTCAAATAAAAAAGAATACACACATTTTAAGGTGTTTCAGCAAGTCAATAGTGATCAAAAGTCATAAAGGGTGAAAAAGGACATTTGAACCCAGTGAACCTGGACATACTTGTCGACCATGCATCTAATTAAATATATATGGGTTTTCTTGACAGCTCCCTGATTTACAGAGGAAACTATTGGCTGATTCATATTGATCCGTTGCCAATACTCCTCCTGGAGCCTTAAGCCATATCTCTTTAAAGTTGCTTATACGCCATGACGTTAGCAAGGAGGTAATTATTAATAAAAAGCAATTACACCGCCCATCATAAAATTTAGACATTGAGATAGGAAAACATACTAAAAACATGTTACAGGATCAAATAGGAAATTCCGTACTATAAATGCATGCTTAAAAACTAAGCTTGTACGATTAAAAGATCGGCAAATCTAAATTTTATTACCCTATGAGACTAAGTTGGCTGTTTATTGAGGTGTTTAGGTGATACATAGGTTTCGTAATTAGTCGCGTCCAGAAAATGGTGCCTAAAAAGTATTACGCTTTGGTTTGGGCGGTCCACGAGTCGGCAGGGTTCGCATATCCTTCAAGGAGTAATTGGTACAGGATTCGGCTGCATTACCATTAAATATGCTGTGAAGTATTTGATAAATATAGTTTATAAGATAGGTTGTAATCCTTTATTGCTAACTTTACACAAGTAAAAAAATTTTATCTGCTAAATAATCCAAAGGCCAAATCTTGAAGTATCAATATCATTCTTAACGTGTTTCACGCCTAGAGTTTCTTTTTTATTGCTTCTTGTGCTGTCTCGACAAAATGTGTGCCAAATTTGCCAGCTTAATCAATTATTAACTCGAGATACGTAAAGGATACACTTGTGTTCAAAAGAAATGCACATTCTAATCATGCCAAAAGTTGGGATCAACGTTTTTAACGGGTGTCCAAAACAAAAAAAAAAAAATTGCTGAACCCCAAATTTGTGAACTAACCAGGCGTCTTCTAAAAAATTTTGCAACTTAAGTCCAGCTAAGGCAATAATAGAGATGACACCACGATCCATCATCCATGCCGTGCCCGTGGTTATGTCCCGTGGCGGCCATGGTTGGATCATAGGCGCCCTCAGGAAAAATTGAGAAACACATGGTGACAGGGAAACTAAAGAACGCACGTTCGTGGCTGCCGCAACCAATTATTTGTTCTGGAACTTGCACGGCGTAGTAGTATATTTTTGTAAGTTTTTGGTACAAAGCATACGATGCACCTATTCATCTGTACTCCCTGTACGTGCATATTTAATTTAGTTATGTTGGTATAAATAAGACATATTCTTAAATAAGACATATTCTTAGTATTATGAAATCATATAATTCGAGAAAAATAGAGAGCAAATATTAGGAGTATTTACGTTGGAATTGCATTTACATGTACAGTATAATTTTGTACATGCAATTAATTATATATGCATATGTGAACCACGGACATTTCATGGTTCACGCTTCTTCCTCGTGTTTTTGAAAAGATTGGGACCCTTTTGACGGTACGGTTGGCGAAGATTGAATAATGTCAGTCTGCGTTCTTTTTTTCTAGTATTCAAAGATTGGGGGCTGGAATACCGTTCCTTGTCGAAAGGGGACAAGGGCACGATTGTAATGAAAACAATGCGACATAACCTTATCGTACTAACATGCAGAATTGCGTAGTAGTTTCTCTTCTCTCTGTTGTCACATTACATTTGTTGTTTCTAATGTACAGGAGCTATTACCGCTGTACGCATCAAGGGTGCAACGTAAAGAAGCAAGTTCAAAGACTATCCAAAGACGAAGGAGTTGTGGTGACAACTTACGAGGGAATGCACACGCATCCAATTGAGAAATCCACAGACAACTTTGAGCACATCTTGAATCAGATGCAAATTTATACTGCATTTTGATTGCATTAGATGTTATATAATTGTAATTCTACACGTTCTAAAGTAGACAAACGAAATAAAATGTTTCTTTGTATCTTATCCTAATAAAGAAAGGGAAAACTGATATTTTTTTTTTATTTTCGTAGGGGCTATATTTATAATTATAAACATCGTGTCCGCAGGTATTAATGGAATGTATAAAGATAGACTACCAATGCCTAATTGAAGTAATTCCTTAAGTATTTATATCTACTGGTTAATAATTGAACAGGTCTTTAATTATTTTACTTTTTTAATGTCAACTAAATAATAGCGATTGTTAAAAACTTTAGACCTTTGCTAAAAGAACGATTAGGTGTCTTTCATTTATTTGTCTAATTGACTAAATAAAAGTAAAAGAAAATACAGTGAAAACGTCTCTAGATTAAGGGGTTGCCGGTTCAACATCTATTAACATGTAATTCAAATTAGATGGGGACTTTTGGCCCTCATTAACATAGTATTCTCATCTCAAACGTCTATTCAGAAGTGGACTTTTGTTTAATAAACTTATGCAATAGCACGCTTAATTTCCTAAATCAGAATAATGAGACTATTAGAAAGTAATTGCACCAATGGATTGGCTCTCGATAGAGGAAAATTCTTAGGTGGATTAAGTTTACGATCCCACGTGTGGATTTTGTGGTTTAAAATAATATCATATATAAGTATAGTGTTTTGTGTTGATGTAATAAAGTAACGTAAAAAATACTTATATGATTTTATTTTAAATCATAAAGTCTACATATGAAATCGTAGATTGAGTCATATAAGAATTTTCCCAGATTAGCGAGTGTCTTCGCACCTACTGCGGTTTGCGAGTCCTCACCAGCCCATGCTAATTGTCAATGGAATGATATGATCATTGACAAAGCCACAGGCTTTTTTGTCAAGTGCCGTCACCTTCCAATATTTACCATTTCCAAACGACATGTCTAACAATCTATTTGCCTATTGGAAGTGTCAAATTTCAATTCATTTCCAATGTCTATGTCATTTTGAAGTAAATCTAAATTTATTGCTAGGTCGAAAAATTACGATGCAGAGCTATACATACGTTATTGAATAAATATCGCACTGCAAATTTTGTTTCACGATCCTCAAATATCTAAGATAAGTGAAGTTTATTCAATTATTTGTTTAATTTTGTGCTATCACAAGAAAATAATGAAGTAGACGTTCAACTTCATCAATATATATTTTACGAATAATACACATTTATGCCAAATTTATGGATGAATTTAACTAAGACGTGACCATTATTTATACAATAGGTCATGCATGAATTTTCAGCTCATCATGCAGAACTAAGTAAAAGTCTTTACAATATATATGCGGTTAGTTAACTTTAATTCTTTGTGCATAATAGTTACAATCTCATTTGTATGTGCAAGGGAACATGAATTCACTTAAGGTAGGACGACGTTACTTTATGTTGAACAAAACTGTTTCTTAAACTTTTACTCCCAAAACATAAACTTTTTTCTCATTTTGCTACAATACCAAATGTGCTAACAGGTTTTCTGTTATCAATAATTTAATTAATAGCCGTGCCATTTTTTGGGTTATTCGTTATCTCTAATTTGCCTGCTATCTATGTGTGTATAAAATGTGCTAATATCTATTGCTTTTTTTTTTTTTTGACAATTTGGGGAAAGGGGAAGGGAAACCTACCTACTCAACCCAAACTGAAAGCCAGAATGGGAAGAGCATCTAAACTACATCTCACAAACCCACTCCAAAAGGCATAGTAACTTTTAGAGGGGCGTAGGAGCTTAAGTACTACAACCCTAACAAGTAACTAGTCGATGTGGAACGTTGTGTTTTTTTGACAATTTGGAAAAAGGGGAAGGGGAACCTACCTACTCAACCCAAACTGAAAGCCAGAATGGGAAGAGCACCTAAACTACACCCCACAAACCCACTCCAAAAGCCATGGTAACTTTTAGAGAGGTATAGGAGCTTAAGTACTACAACCCTAACAAGCAACTAGTCGATGTGGAACGTTGTGTTTTTTTGACAATTTGGGAAAAGGGGAAAATCCACTCTATTGCTTTTGAACGGTAAAATTCGTTATTTTATTATTATTATTTTTTTAAGACGATCATGTTTTACATTAAAAATCCAAGCACATTCGGGCAAGGGGAGGATTTTAGAATTTTGTGGGACTATGGAGTTTGGGCTAGCCCGAACTTCACCTAAAGCCCAAAGAAGTGAGCTTTCTATCAATAGGGCCGATTGATAGGCATAGCCCTAACTAGAGTTCGTGTTCTCCAAGCTCCTCTCCTCGGTGCTCTCCCGCTAACATCTTAACTCCGGTTTTATTTGGCTTTCTCTCTCACACAGTCACACACTAACCAAGCAGCCCAGCCGCTTTTGAATAATAATAATAATAATCTGTCTGGGAGAGGGCTTTAATGCTTCAGTAGTTTGCATACTCCTTTTGATTGATTATCTCTCATACAGCGGATGGCCCTACCTCTCGGCAAGCTTACCATCATCGTTGGTGCAGGTGTCCAAGACAATTCCTCGTTTTATTTCTCTTTTCCAAACACTTGTATATGTTTATACATGTATGCGTATTTTATCATACGTTAGTAGTTAAGTGGATGTACAAATTCGTGATTGTCCTAGTTTCCCACATGTTAAATCTTCAAGATAATTATACAGGGCTTGTGATAAACCCTCTAAATTTTTGGGGTAATTTTGTCATGTGGTTGATTGGGAGGTTTATTATTTTGGGTTCTTTTTTTTTCTTTTTTTTTTTTTGTTGGCGCCCGGGGGGATGGGATTAAACTATTTATTGAGTGGGTTGGTCTATTTTGGAACTTGGACAGTGGTGAGGACTGAGGAGAGGCAAACATGTTTGTGGAAAATGCAAGGATAGAAGCATTTGCTATAAAAGAAAAGGAAATATGATACCATATTGGACATTGAACGTTAGATAATAGCTTTATTTTCTATATATTGACAAAAGAAATAAAATGGAAGAAACATTGTAATTATTAAAAATATAACAGCATTTGCTGACAGATATATGGTCTTATGATTCAGGCATTGTTGGGTCAGTTTTAGCTAAAGAAGGGAGTGGATCAAATGTCTCTAGCTTTTTCTCGGGTGCCTTGAAGGTATTGTTGCTGTTTGGTATCGGCTTAAACCTTAGTTCTCTCCTTTTAAAAGCAATAATCATTGTTCGTTCATTGCAGTTTGTTTTTAGGCAACTTAGACATGAAGAATCGACTACGTCAAAGCCCAGACCACGAAATGATTCCCTGATACAACAGGTTTCAAGTTTGCTGTGTATTTTCTTACGATTGGAGGGCACTAATTTATCACTTTTTATGTCTTTACGGGGCCTGGATCTTTTTGTCACTTTATATGTTCTCAAAATTCCTTATCTTTGTCCTGTTGAATGCAGCTTCAACACATTTAGAATTTTATATTATTGTGAACTTCTGAAATTTAGTAAAGCAAGTACTACATTTCCTCTTTGTTGTAGGTAAAAATCAAGATTTAATGGTTCACATATTAGTTACTTCTTAGTGGAAACTATACCCTTTTGGACTTTTCCATGTTAGAATAATTGCTTTTCTGTTTAATATTTTGTAGATATCCTTTAAGTGACTATATCAACATAAATTGGCATGTTTCTGTGCACCTTTTGACTCTGCTTTTAACAAGCATGCATCTTTATAAATTGCAATTGAAAAAACTTAGTCACTTGCATTGTCAGTTGACTTGGCAGAGTCGTGGAACTTTTGTGATGTCCACACTAAGTCGCATTCTTCGTCTTCCTGAATCTTTTTTACCTTAATTCTGTACGATTGTTAATAAATGTCATGGTTGCTGGGTGGCTAGAACTAGCAAAAAATTGAATTGTGCCTTCTTGAAGAATTTCATCCTTGTTCATATAAATGACCAAAATTTATCAAATTTTGGCTAATTTCACTACACCATGGTTATTCGTAGTGGCCTTATTTTGCTGTCTATTACACTTGCTTCGATCAATTCATTCAAATGATAGATATACTTACATTGCTTGATTCGATGTTTTATCCTGACAGGTTAATAGCCTCCGGGAGGAGCTGCAACTCTTGGCTTCAAATAGATCAATTACAATTGTGACATCAAGTGGCTCCGGTTGGTTGTTCTAAGAGATTCTTGGTTTTATGCATAGTGTAAATGCACTTGCTGCTTGCTTTCTGGTCCTACACATGTGATGTTTTCACTTTATAGAATTTGGTGTTTGAGGAGGGTGGTGGTTTGGAAGGTGTTTGTGTTCTTGTTAGAATTTGGTGGCTAAAACTGTGACATGTTACTTCTTGCTGTGACACTGTAAGATTGGTGTGGTTCCAATGGATAAGGTGACAAGATATGAATACTTTCATGAAATGTTGATTTCTGTCGTTACTGAATATTTTCTCATGGTAAATCATTCATTATCATTCCTTGGTTTTTATTCTGTGTTTCGTCATCTTGTCCTACTTTGTTTGTCCTACACATGCTTTCCAATTTCAATCACTGAACCTGGCCTCTCTTCCTATATTGATGAATAGATCCCACCAACATGTTTGTCCTATTTCTGAAGTTTTCCTGCCTGTTGCTTTATCTTCCTATGATTGAAAATTTGAAACCTTAAATGCAGATTTTTAGGTGCACTGTGTTGTCAAGTAATAGCACTTTTGAGGGATTAGTATCTGGATTAAACTTTCCATAAGTGAACAGGCTAATCTTACTAGTTTTTCTGTTGCTCATTCCATATACATATTTTTAATGTTTTAAAAGTATGCTTTTCGACTATGAATTCTGACCTTTTCTATTGTAATGATTTAATTTGCAGGTTCTGGCAGATACAGTATAATTGTTATTGTTATAGTGGTTGGATATGGCTATATTTGGTGGAAGGTAAATTACGTGTATTCTCAGAAATTTCTGAATCTAACTAGAGAATGTAGATAATCAATTTCAGTTTTTCTCATTCCTTTCTTCCTCTCCTTTGCATCTAAAAAAATACAAACAAATTCTAATGTATCATGTCATGATGAAAATTTTGCTGTCTATGCAATCTGTATGAAATTGCACTAGACGTGTTTACATGTTTTGGATCTGTAACATCATGGCTTGTGGTCTGCATAGTTGCTTAATTGATAGTTTTTCAGTGGGTCCATGATGATACTTAATGCACCAGCATCAACTAGAGCTTGCCTCATGGTATTTGCATATGTGAAAAGTTGTTCTCTAAGTTGAGGGTGGCTCACATGATCATGGGCTTCACTGCAGTTCAGACCTATGATGCTTTATACTATAGTTGAGATGTTTAGGCTCTATTTTAGTACAAAGAAGTGACCAGTCATCACATGTTAATTCATGCCAGTATTCAAATGCCTAATGAGTTTACATTTCTTTTCTATCTACAAGATCTTTTTCTTCTTTCCTATGTGCTTGTGTGTGTTTTCTGAAGGGGAGCAGTTGACAGAAGACTGATTCAGATTACTAAAATGTTTTATATGCTTGCAGGGTTGGAAACTCTCAGATATGATGTTTGCAACCAGACGCAGTTTATCTGATGCATGTTCTAGTGTATCAAAGCAACTTGAGAATGTTTATTCTGCGATTTCTGTAAGTAGTTCATTTCTGACTATGCTTTCCATATTATATTGTTAAGTGTAGCTATTTATTTGATGGGGGAGAGATTTGAGTACATCCTTGACACATTTATTACATCAATGAGAGCTATCAAACTGCAGTTTTGTTTGAAATTGGTGCAGATGTTTTTTCTTATACTCCTTGTCGATTAACAAAATGAAATAAAACATTTTAGTTGATTTATCTTGTTGATCTATTCTTCAAATTATATGGCCATGTTTGGTTGCTTTAAGATATTCTACTGGAAAATAATTGTGTGGAGTTACTGAAGACCATTATATCTTTGACATTCAACTTCCCCGAGGGAAATAGTTCTATAATTTTTACAAGCCTTTTGTTCAAACGTAAAATCGATCTGATTTCATTAGGTAGATTTGGAATGTAGCTAAAGATTTTCTTATGTTCACCAGGCAACCAAGCAACATTTATCTTCAAGAATTGATGGTGTGGATGGTAAAATAGATGAATGTGCTGGTAATATGTCTGCCACAAAAGAAGAGGTAGGGTGAAGGAAAAAAACTGTGTTTGGTATTCACCTTGTGTTTACTGGGTTAATGTTTCCATTTAATTCATGGAGCATGAAATAATCTGTAAAGGTATCTAAACTACGAGGGGACCTGAGATTGATGGGTGCCGATGTCCAGTCAGTGCATCATGTCGTCCGATCTCTGGTGATCCATCTGCTTTCTAGCTCTTTATGTAGAATGTTATGTTGCTTGCCATGACAAAATCATATGTCCTTCTGGATCTGGATACTAAGATCTTCATATGATGCAGGAGACAAAAATCAGTAAGATAGAAGGGAAACAGGTTGTTTATTTATTTTGCTTACTTTAGTATATTTGTCTATTACTAGTGGTTTTGGACGCATAATCATGGTCATGGTGTATTGTACGTACACAGGGTGAAACACTCTTTGGTGTTGGCAAATTGGTTTCTTTTGTGAGGAATCTTGAAAATAGCAGAACCTTGGATCCTATTAAGGCAGGAGAAACGTCTCTTTTTCTGTTAAATTTGCCTGTACTTTTATGATGTTCCCTTCCTAAATTTGTTATGTGGATTCTGTAGGGTCCCTTACCAAGTTCATTGCAGCCAGCTCTTGAACTGCCTCAACTAACTCCATCTAGGGTATGTTTAACATTTCTTTACAGGATATTTAGTTTTTGGTGTTTAGAGGGAATTTACAGCCTATGTCAGAAGTAGTTGTACTAATTTTAGAAATTGATGGGTCCGATATTGGAGTTGGCAATATTTTATCTGATATGGTTGACCACTTATTGGTTTCCTCTTCTGTGTGTTATTGCAGGCTGTGTTGTTGCCTTCTAATTCTTCAATGGAATCATCATCCCCCTCTGTGTCTATTGAACACAGCAAGGTATGCAAATTCTTCATCATGCTAGAATGTTAACACAATATATTGCTTGAAATTATGTGGCAATCGGAGTGGTTGGTCATATATGTAGAGAAGATGTTTTATCATCTTGGAATTGTAACACGTGCTCATAGAAAGGGTAGCTAGAAGAGTTCAATTTCAATCAAAGTTCTGTTACTATTTTGAATTTACCATTTTTAACCAGTAAGATGGATAATCGTCTAAGGTTCTAGAATATGAAGTTAATGGTCATTTTTTTACCGTCCTTTTCAGACTACGTTTCTCCTGTGTTCTAGAACACTGAAACTTGAAATACAGATTTCATTCTTTGTCAACTCTGAACTCATATATCTACTTTTTCCAGC
This sequence comes from Mitragyna speciosa, assembly GCA_024721245.1. Classification (NCBI taxonomy): domain Eukaryota; kingdom Viridiplantae; phylum Streptophyta; class Magnoliopsida; order Gentianales; family Rubiaceae; genus Mitragyna; species Mitragyna speciosa. The sequence goes on from CM045570.1 coordinate 505,505, forward strand.
ATCCTTCGCAGGGTGCTGCCTTAGACTCAGGCCTGAAGGTAATGTAAAGTTTCTTCATAGTGTGTTTATGTGTTTATGCACAATAAATATATCACTTAGCCACTAATTCTTCTTCACCATAAATATATCACTTAGCCACTAATTCTTCTTCACCAGCTTCATGGAATGTCAAATGGAGTTCAAGCATCGAGCCAAAGTAGTTCACAGATTTCCAATGAGGGTCGTGTCTCAGAAGTGGCAAACAATGAATCATCTGGTTCTGGTCTTTTCAGCCTAAATTCTTCTGGTGGTGCTTTTAATATGGTTAGAAGAAGCTTCAGTGCGAAGCTCTCTTTCGATATTTAAAGGTTTTTATGCTATTGACATTAGAACTAGATAAGATATATTTTTGCTCATAAAAAGGTCAATGTCAGCCAGCAGAGACCAGCCTTCATAGAGGGAGGGTCAAGCCATATTCAATGGTTTTTTGAATTTTGTAGAGTGCTGTTCATTTTACAAGGTAAATTAGGATGCACGTACAAGTTCTAGATAAAGTGGTTGTCTATATAATGAGCGATTTGGGAATGGGGGAATATAGGTGGAATAATCCTAGTGTCTTCGGCTGAATTTTGTCCATGATGCTCGATGTGTGGTTTCATTGCCAAGACAACAAGAGTCTCCAGTAGGCTCTCCTTATTTCCTCGTGCTGGATTCATTTTTATTTGGTAGTGACACCATTAACTTTATGCTTTTACAGTTGATCAATCACGTAAAAAACGAATTTAGTGAAGTTAATGCTGTTGGATGCGATAACACCGCTGGACAACTCCAGGCAACCCCATTTTAGCCACTTTAAACTCTTTCTCTTGTGGACTAATTTACCGTTTCACTTTTTTTTTTTTTTTTTTTTTTTTTTTTTGGGTGTGGGAAGAACAAACTACAAACCAAATATCCGGTCATTATATTCTTAACTTTTTCACTTGAACTTGAAAAGGATAAGTTTTAAAACGTACAGAGTACAAAATGCAAGTTCAAAACTATGACCAAAATGAGGAGTCAGTCAAAAAAAAAAAAAGAGGAGGAGGAAAGTTCAGAACTCATGAATTTCAAGAGTTTTAAAACTCTTTGCTCTCAAGATTTCTAAAATCTATATCCTATCGCTTTGTAAATTAGTAAAGTCCAAAAACCCTTAACTGCCTCTTGCTTTTAAGATTTCTGATATCTCTCTACCCCGCTGTGTTAGTTTCTAAAATCCAAAAACTCAAAACCAAAGGCACCACCGAGGGGCCACTACTGAAAAATGGCCAGATAAATATTCTGTGTGTGTGGTGGTTGACTATCATTCCTTTCATTTCTGGGTTTCACATTAGCTGGCGGAGACGAAGGAAGAACTGCAACAGCATCAGGAATCAATGCTCATTCCGGCCCCTTTCAGGGAGCCAATTTAACTTGTGTAAAGTCCATGGGCCGTCAGCTTCACCAAAGTAACAATACAAGAGTGTAGAATAAAGGTGCTAACATCACCATCAGAACATTAATCTTCCAACCAAGAATATAATTTTGGTAGGAATACTAATATATTTGCACGCAACTGTACATGTAGACCGTCAACCAATTAGTACCAAAAAATCCTACATAGACAATTAGACATCATCCCTACTCTTTGAAAGACTGGGAAATACGGTGGCATCTTATTGGGCATCAGTGCACACAATAATTTGATAATAAGAAATTCATTCATTAACCCAAACCATCACCTCAATTTAAAAACCCAATTCTTACTTGTCTGAAGGCCTAATCTACTTTGGGCCCTCCAAGCCCAAATAACCCCTCACAAAGACAGAAATGGAGGGAACGGGAAACAATTTCCCGCCATCTTCCCCTGCTGCTCAGTAGAACTTTTTCCAGATAAATAAAAAAAAAAAAAAAAAAACCCAACCGAACTGCTTCAGCAAAAAGCAAAAGAAGAAATGGAAGCGGTCCGATCTCAGAGGAAACCAGCTGAAGCAGACGACGTCGTTCCCACTCTGCCTCTTTACCGTTCGGCGCCTGCTCTGGAAGTTAGACTGGAAGATTTCGAGCTGTACGCCATCGATCGCCTCCGAGGTAAACGTTCCCTCTCACTTTAACTTCTTAGATCTTTCTGAGTTTATTCATTTTTTTTTGTTTTAAAAATTAGCAATTCAATTATATATAACCAGTCTTTAGACTTCTTTTGATTTGTACACTCCTTTCTCCGTAGAGTTTGGATTTTGAGAAACTTTCATGAAATTTTACTTTTTCTTTTAGCATTTTTTAGGGTTAGGTTTGTACGGCTTGTAGCCTTATAAGAAATTGGAGCTTTTTAGGTGTTAATATTTTCCTTTATTATTTAATTTTTTGGGGTCATCACATGCTAGGATTGGGGATATTCACTAACTAGTGATGTTGATAACTGTTAAAAATGCAGTTCTTAAAGGAATTTCTGATGGATTATCGCGAGGAAAGAAGCCCGATGAAATAGAAAAATTGGTATTATACTAGCCCCCCTGTTTCTCTTTCTTTTAAGAAATTATATGTTTATGCCGAATTGGATAATTTTACCTTTTCTTTGTTTTTTTGGACTTGATATGGCATTTGATTAGGTAAGGGAATTGTGGAAGTTGCATATGAGACATCCACATGCATCTGAAGTTGTCAACAAGGACATAATTTCCCATTTTGTTCTTCGTCTTGTGTATTGCAGAACGTAAGGTTTTGAAATTTTATAATTTCTGACTTCTTTTGTATGATTTGTTGGTGAATTTTCATTTGACAATTTTTAATTTTATGTTTTAGAGAAGAGTTGAGAAAATGGTTTCTTTCCATGGAGACATCTTTGTTTCGCTACCGTTTTCAGTTTGAAAGTCCAGAAGCCCAGGTGTGATTGAGTAATTTGTGACCTCTATCCTATTTCTTTTGATGGTTCCTTTAGTTGTTTTGGGCTGGGGAAGGGGAGCTGTCCAGGGTTTGTTGAAAAGGAGTTCATGCCGATTACTTTTTGTTGCTATTTACTTCACAGAGGGCACTGATGGCAGAATTTCATCTCCCCTACAAAACCGTGGCCAATGCCGATTATGAGGTATTTACTGAATTATTTTTTATTACACTTCTCTGATTACATATTTTTTATAATGTGCATTTGCCTGATATTACTGAATTTAGTTGTTTACTTATTCTAGAAGCATGCTAGCTCTTAATTGCTAAAGTACTGGTGCATTTTCCTGTGCAGAATGTGAAAGACAAATTGAGCCAAGTTGCACGTTCAAACAGCCAATCTCAATCAAGTTGTACTTGCTGTAACACTTGCCATGTTGATTATTTGTCTATTCTTTGTAAACTGGTGAAATTTAAGATCTTATTCTCTTATCTCTTGATTTTCATTCATTTTCCACTTTCATTTTTGCAGCTGATGCCATATTCTACAAGGTAAAGCTCACATTGCCATCATCCACTTAAATAAAAAAGTATATAGAGAATTGTGTTGTCACATAATTAGTTATGCTAAATATGTATCGATGTATTATAAATTGATATGTAGGTTTTGTTGCATGTTGCTACTGTAAATTTGTAAGAGTTTTATGTAAAGGGTAATTGCATTTGTTTATGCCTTGAATATTTGATTGATTTCTTATAAAGTCAGAAGTGACAGCATTTGGTGATTATTGACCTATGATCTGATATTTTAGTAGATACCTGAAAAATATTTCTTGGAATATTGGGGAAACTCATCTCTCATGAATATTCTATAGTTGAGTTTCCAGTTTCCTGTTATATGGTTAAGAAGGAACCTTCTTCTCCTCTTGATACTTGAATGAGCATTGTGTCTAATGGAATTTCTGTTCATTATAAACTTCTTTCTTCTATGATCCCTGTGTTTGATGATTAAAGGTACCATTTGAAGAAGTTCCTGAGCTTGTGGCAAGTCGCCGTGTATTAATTCAAAAAGGTCAAGCATATGTAGCCATGAATCAGGTGAATTTAGTGCCTGCTGAGTTATCATGTTTGTGTAAACTGGGGTTCCATCTATCTGATCAATGCATTTATGACGTTTCACAGGTGGTGTCTCTTGTTGTGACACAGTTTCGAACTCTTCTTTCAAAAGCACTTGTGTTAACTAACAGGTCTTTAACCTTCTCTGACTTACCAATGTTTGCATCATTTCTTCTGAGAAAAAGAAGCTTCATCTGTATCTGCTGGTCATGTGTTATTTGTTGTTAGGCACATAGAAACATGAGTATGGAAGTTTCCCTTTTGTCCTTTTGCTTGTGTAAACCGGATGCTCAAAGGCCAATGTGCTAGAGTGGTAGTGTTGCTGTCCAAACCACTGGTGTTGCATTTTGCAGATCTCTCTGTTTGCATTCCATGATTTCTTCTGCGATCAGCACTAATAAGCTCTAAGTGGCAGTGGTCTGAATTTTTGTTTGAATAATGAATCTTATCTAGGGCCCTTAGTAATGTGAAAACACGTCACTTTTCACTTGTCTTTAAATCAGTGCGTCTGAGATATCTATATTAGTGTCTAATGTATCAAATTTCTTAGCTTAGTAACTTGTGTATCGGATTTCAGAATAGTTGGTCCATTTTTTTTCAGAAAATGGACATCGATGATCAGAGAACAAGAAAAAGACCGTTTGACTCCTGTAAGTGTTGAACCAATTCTTGAAGTTTGTTTCTTTGAATTTCACGACTCTGATTTTGCTCATTTATTGTTTAGCTCATTGAATCCTTATCCTCAAGTTACTTAGGTCCTGATTATAGTCAGGTAATTTCCAGCTGCTATATGACCTTCTGTATCAACCAGAATCACATAAGTTCATTTTGATGCTGATCAAATAGCTGAACTTCTTTGGCAGCCAAGAGAATTTACGGAAATTTCCTTAAAAGACATTGACCAAGTTGCTAAGAGTTCTTTTCCCTTGTGCATGCGCCATCTGTTTGAAAAGGTTGGAAGTTTTGATGTTTCTTAAGCAAGTCATCTTTTACTGATTTTCTTCAGCTACTGTCCCTTTTAATTAATATGTAACCAGAGATGGGGATATGCACTCCCCTTCCCTCATTTTATTTTAATTCACTTGGTTGATTACATGGCTTTGTTGCAGCTGAGGGAGGATCATCACCTGAAGCATGGAGGGAGGATGCAGCTGGGTCTTTTTCTCAAGGTATGCTTATGTAGAAGTGTTTATTATTTGTAATGCAAATGGACATTCAAGATATAGCTACAAATATCCCTGTTTGTTTACGAATAAATGTAATTGTAAGAGATGCGCTTGCGACATCACACAAAAAAGAATCATATACAGTAACAATACTGTGGAATGTTTTTTAGCATTTCTTGGTCTGTGGTTACTTTTAGGGTGTTGGGCTGAAGTTGGAAGATGCTCTTGCTTTTTGGAAAGCAGAATTCTCTAGAAAGGTAAGACACGATAGTGTGCCCCTTTAAAGATTACTTTTTATTGCAACTTAACATTGTTTTTGAGAGTTTACATCCATTTAGTGCAATAGGTTGAACTATTTTATTCTGAACAGCTCTTTATGTTTGAATTAATTGTTACAACTTGACACGTCCTGTAGTTCATGCATACTTCCATGGATTTAGCTACTTTGCTTGGTCATGCTGTCCACTTATTAAGTTAAATGGGTTGAATAATGCATAATTAGCTGAAAGAATAAACACAGAAGTGAAGAACAGTTCCTATATTGCTTTTCTCACACTTTCATGTCTTGTGCATGAAGTGTTAGTTGCATTTCATGTGTGCCATAACAGCTTACAGAGGCAAAACTACGAAAGGAAAAAAATCTTCTGTCGTGTACTTCTCCAGCAATAGGTGATAAGCCTTGCAAATTGCAACTGTTTTTCTGAAACCAAGATGAGTATTTGGCTGTTGTAGGTTGGTGCTGAAAGATTTGACAAAGAATATGCATATAGCATACGCCACAACTATGGAAAAGAAGGGAAGAGAACAGTAAGTCATTCAGTTTCAGATTCTTCTCAATTGTCTCTAAAGTGTTAAGAAGTCAGAATTATGACTGGGCATTAGATTATCATATTCTTTGTGGAGCTAGATTACACAATGAAGCAGGTTTATGCATCTTTTGATATGGCTAAGAGAAGAGAAAGAAGTATAATACAGTATTTTTTCTTGATTACCATGGAAACATGATGGAATTCCTGATTCGTCTATTTCCATATAACATAGACTTTCAACAATATTGTGAATTCAGATTGAATTTCATGTGAACCAGAGACATCAAAGAATAATTCGTTTCCTTTCTTTTTTCTTCCACTTATTCTGCTAATATACTAAGCATTCCTTAACTTATGAAATCGTGCTAATATATTTCCTCTATCTGTTCACACTTTTTCCACCTCTGCCATTTTTTAACTCTCTTCGTGACAAGTGCAGGATTATACACCTTATTCATGCCAAAAAATCATATCTTCAATGCCAGGTGTTGGGGATCATCATGGCTGTCCTTATCGTCATTTCAGGTCAGGCCTGGTTAACAGGCTCTGTAGGTTGACTGCTTTACATTGTGCATGTTCAAAATTTAACAAACTCGTATGAAATAGAATGTGTTGTGCTGATGTCCATGTATGCATTTCTTTACTTCATAATTCTGGCTTCAACTTAGTAATTTTTCTAATCGTTGGTTCCACATTTTCCGCCATTGAGTTTGTATTAAAAATTAAAGACACGAAGCTATGTCATAGTTCTTTGAAATGGCCATACCTATGTAGTGTTTCATTGTAAATAGCAGCAGAAACTTGGTTTTATGATTTTGTTGATACTATTTAATTTGTAAAGATGTGTTATCGTTTTTACCTTGTTATGTTTTTTTGGCTGAACTAATTGGCTTGCCAATTTTGCTTGAGCAGTGAAGAGAATTTGAGAGCTGCTCTTGGTAAAATGGGAGTAAGCAATCGTGCACTGGAGGATGTGATGGAGAAAGCGCGAAATAAACATTATCAGGTTAATATCTTGTCCTGATTGTAGCCTTAAATCATCTTTGAACATTTGACCCTTTTTTCCTTGGAGTTGCACGCCAAAATTCTGATTGCAATGTGCAGCTGGCATGCACCTTGACATTTGAAGCTGTTCATGGCACATCTTGTGATGCTGGGATTAATCATCCAAGCCAGTACTTTAGTGACAGCAAAAGGATATTAGAATCAAGGGTAATTATATTATTTAGGCTTGTAATTTCATTGTGGTTGTACAAGTAGCTATCATCTTCAGAAGCATTTTAAGTCCCAAAGTTCTGTACACATGAATCTTCCATGAAGATGCTCTTTGCCGAATATTTAGTTAAACGATTTTCCCTACTATTCTAGCACAGAGATGGCTGCTAATTTTGATTTCCACTCTTGTTTGATTGTTGTTATGGGAATTCCCCTGTATAAGTGGAGGGATTAGTAAGATCAATGTCTTTTTATTTCCTTTTATAAACTAAATGAGAATATGTAATGCTTGTACTCATAGTGGCATAGTGGGAGGTTTTGCTCATATTTGCACCATCTTTTCCCTGTAAATGACCACTGACCACTTTTCCTGCCTGTTAATATTTTCTTTCAGAAAAAAATAAAAAGAAAAATCCAAGGACAAAGGCTCAACTATTTATACATCTCATGATATCATGTTATTGTTGCATGAACTTGATTTTCTTGTTTGTGCTTTTCCATTTGGTTCAATGCTTACATGCTGCTAATGTATTACCTTACTTGCAGAACAATTCCAAATCTGGATGACTTGCAGCTAAATTTGCATCCTATCATTTCATAGTGCTCTTGTTCAAGCATGGGTTAAGTTCTGTTCAAACAAGATCCTCAGAACAGGTTTGCTACGGCTTTTTTCCACCATTTAGCAGAGAAGTTAATGGATTATGGTCATATAGTTTTTTTGAATTAGCTGTCATGCCTATGTTGTAAATCAGCAGACTCTTGCATTCTCTACAACATCTTAAATCTTGCAAGCTGGTCAAACCTCAAAATGTTTACGAATTTTATCCTTAGATTGCTACTCGAATTTGTATGGTTAGTTCGCTCCACAAATTGAGCAATTGATAAAACTATGTTTCAGTTAGTGGTTGGACGATTTTCTTTTCCATCTTATGTAGATTGTCTTATGTGGATGTACTTTTATTGTAGTTAAGATACTCCGGACATATTTGTTGAGTTGTGGTGTCTTCCTTATATTTTGAAATTTTTTTGGTCTTTCGAATTCTATGCTCGTGGAGTGTCTCCAAACTGAGAGTGCATGACATGTTTGGGAATTTGGTGGACGTTGGATTGGTTTGGAGCAATGTCAAACAAACAGGAAACCAAGATTCTTATATTTCCGATGATGTCCCTCAGTATAAGGTAGACCAATCCTCCTTCTTGTTGGCATGGACATGTGTAAGTTTAGGATCTTAATTATGTCCATCGATCATCATTTCTTTTATGATGCCATAATTGCATCATTGATTGCGCTACCATTGTTTCAAGTTGGATGATGGCGTGGCTATTTGACTGTTAGTAAATATTTTCATTCCCTGAAAATCTGATGATCAGTAATAGATGGGTTTAGGGAGTTGCTGTTTATATCCTTGGCTCCTATACATTTTTTCCTTTCCAGGTTGGCTTCTTGGAGCGAATGATCAATGTGATTTAAGTTTCTCGTGGTATCTTAGCATATGTGTTGTGCAGTGAACTTCTACTTCGGTCTTCAGTACCATCCTGGGCCCGTCCACAACTTGGTGGTGTATGTCAAAAGGGAAGTAGTTAAAAAAGTATGGGTATGCGACTTAAAGAAAAGAAAGTAAAAAGAGGTAAATATTTGTGTGTTCTCTGTGTAGTGATTGAGAAGAGACGATGCTTGGGGTCCATTCATTAATATCAGTCGTTTGTAAGTCTAAAAGGCAGGAGATAATATAAAGTGCCAAACAGCAATTTTTGTGTGTTGTACAAGTTGTCAAATTCAAAGATTTTTCTTGGTAAAATCGGATTTTCTTTTTCTACTCTTGAGAGATTGCCCAATGTGTTACAATCTAGATTTAGCGGGTGATTTCTGAGATGTGAGGATAGCACAAACATTTTTCTTTTCTTTGTTTCTTTTATTGCTGATTGTAATGAAGAAATGAACCAAAATGCTTTATTATCTAATTCGTAATGGCTAATAAAGGATCGCATAAATTCATCGTGCTGGCCTCTCAGCATGACTACAGTTTGTGAACTCAGAACTGTACGTGAAACAATTGTTCCTTTGCTGGGCTTTTTGAACGTGTAAAGAGGGAGAGCTGCTTATGAATCCTAAATTGGTATATAGTGGGGGCTGCTCTTGAATCGGTATGCACTATGCACAAAGGGAAGCCTTCAAGGATAAGATGGAAGATAAAGTGGGGATTTGGGGTTTCAGCAATACTACTGGGTTTTTCTTTCTCGCGACACCTGTCCACTAATCATTAACTCATGTAATGAATAACTATCGACTGTTCACTTACAGCTGCTGCTTCTTAAATCCTAGGTTGGTTAAAGTGGAATTAGGGGTACCCTTTGTTGTTGAAGCTCCAGTTGGTTAAAGTACCGTTGGCATCCATATCACTTGAAAATGGGCCAACTTTTGAGCAGGTTGTTTCTCATTTGTCTATCATCATGATTATAGTTTCAAACGAATGTCTTTTTTCTTATTTTCTCAACTATTGTTAGTGCCTTCGGGTCGTAATATTAAAATCTGAATAAAATTGCCAAACGCAATAGGGAATGCTACTTGCCTCGAATGTTGGTTGAGACATAATATATTTGTCCCACTTTTTCATGAAATAATGCACTAAAATGTGGTGAAAGCGAGAGCTTAGTGATAAATGAGTTTCACTTTACTCTGTTGTTGTGGAGGAGTGGGCTTGCTATGTGGTTATTTGGGGAGCGGAGGGGGTCGAGGGATCTGTTTCAGGATTTCACACTTATGGTTGTCCTAATAGTTCAACTTTGAGTCAATGATTGCAGCAAAATCCGAGGCATCATACGATGCAAGGTGGCAGTTTTATAGATGCACATGCTTGCTGGAGGATAGAGGATCTTTCGTGGCAACCTAAATTGCAGGCCCCATAACCACAAGTGAACCACTCTCATCCATCCATCAAATGGAGTACATAGGATGCTTCCCTCATTGAAGTAATGTTCTACCAGGAAATATATTTCCTCTGCAGGTCCACGTATAATTAATTGGTACACAACTGTATTTTTGCACCAGAGAGAGAGAGAGAGAGAGAGAGATTGAATAGAAAAAGCTGGTCCCTTATGGAATTGAAAGAGTAACTAATCGAGATAAGTGATTGATAAAGGAGTTTGTGCCTAATTGAGGAACTCTTTCAACGGCCGACTTGACTTGTACAGGGGAGAGTTTGTTTTTGTTTTTTATATAACTAAATTGGTAATGTTATCTTCTAAATACTAAAATCCCCCCTCACCCCCCCCCCCGGGGGCCCAAACCCTCCCCAAAAAAAAAAAAAAAAACCAAAAACCAAAAAAAAATTTTGTGAAGAGAATATTAAATTTTTCTCAATGAATGTTCTTTGCATTTCGCTCCTCAATTATGAAATATATGGTTTGATTCTTTGAACAGAAAATACAAAAACTATTAGGATCGTCCTGGACTGGAACAGCAAAAACCAAGAAGAGTCTGCATTTCTTAATGAACATTGAACAGTGCATGGTCTTGGTGGATGGGTGGTGGTCAAAATTATACTATTCAAGGGATTTATTTAAGGAGTGCTTAACATAAAAGCAGAAATGAGACAAGTCCTGTCTATAATAAATTAAGAACAATATGTTAGCGTTCTCTCTCTTGATCTGAACTCTCAAGTAAAAAGAGCAAACTAAACAAGAGTGGGTCACGTCTCCTGGGTCCAAACACGAGCTAAGAGGCCATTTTAACACAAATTCTAGGTTTAGAAGTTGATGAACACTTTCCAATAATAGCATAAAATTATGGTTTCCAAGAATTGATATTTCCAACAAGCGTCAGCACCTGTTGGAAGCATATAAGACTAACAAAATTCCAAAAACCAAACTGCAAAAGAAAATGGAACTTTGTCCTCTTAGAGATTCAAATAAGGCATCATTCTCCAAACTTGGGTTTTGACTGAATATTTTAATCTTCTTTTGTTGGGTAGGAGGTAGGCTAGACCACTCACTTCTCTCTATGAAAGGTTTAGCTTTTAATCATTGACATATTTATAATGGACTTCCATAACTACTATAAGTAGTAACTGATCAGCTTCACAAAAAAGCAGCAGGTACAACAAGAGTAAAAGAGGACCTCCCAGTCCGAGCTACAATAAAGACTTACAGAGATTCACATTCTATTGGATTAAATTTTAAGAGAGCATAAACTTACACTCCTTTCGTTTCAAATTTACATACTTACGGGAATTTAGAACTTCCATTACTTTTAGAACTAAAACTAGTGCAACGCTGTAGAATTATCCCCTGCACATCTTTTTTCCCTACGGTGAAATGGAGGGGATCAATATTTATATATACTTACAGGAAAGAGAGGCAAACTCAATCAAGTTTTCCTTTCCTTTGAAAAAAAAAAAAAAAAGAGATTTATTACCATCGGTGCACTGCACTTATGATATGACCCATGCCCGTACACTATTCACTGGCCAATCATACCTAAAGGAATCTGAGCTACTGGAATCTAATGAGTGATTATTGCGTGCACCACGTGTGTCACGTAGCGTGTCACGTGATGCATTAGAACCAATCAAACATCGCCAAATAATACAAGATATGACTCACCATTGTCACATGACGATAAATTATTAGTTTTAATACACCACGTGGTAATGCACCACGTGAAATTTGAAATTTGAATAGAGGAAAATACTATAATTCCAGAAAAGAGTGAAAGCTTATAAAAAAAAAAATCATAGGAAAAAGAGAAAAGCAGAGAGCAGTTTCACTAGTAGTGAAACTTAAATGAGGCAAGGGGGCAGGATTCTATTATGGGACACAATAACTGGTAAACCAAACCAAACCAAACGAAACCAACCCATTTCCACCCTCCCCCCTCCTTCCTATTTTTTTTTTTTTGTCAGAATCCCCCCTCCTTCCTATGTTCTTTATCTACTCCACTCTCTGTCTCTCTCTAGATTTCTTGTTGAGTCATAATAAAGTTGAAAGCTACAAACACAGCCTGTCCCTTTCCTTGCCACTCGTTTTACGGGTCTTGGTCTTCTTTAACTTAATCAATAGTTTTGTTATTTTTTTAAATCACTTGTGGCAAGGGTTTTAGCTTAAAAAAACGAGGAAGAGAAACAACAAGCAATTCAAGTGTTCAAGAGTTCAACAAATTCTCTCTCCCTCCCTTTTTTCGATATTCATCCACCGTTCGGCGTTTTCTTTCTTTTTACAGGGTACCTCTCTTCACCCCACATATTGATATGTGTGATTGTGTGTGGACATGGGCAAAAAATGTTTGTCACGTTATCCATTTAATGGGCGATATATGTGCTGTGTGCAAGGTGTAATGCTCGCTCCAATAATTCCAACATAAAACACACTAACGCTTCTTTTGCTCGCTGATGCACCATATCTATCTTGTTCATCTCTACCCTCCTAGCCTTTTTCTGTCACTCTCAGTCAGTGTTCTCTATCTCTCTCTCACACACACAAACACACACACAACACACACTAAAAAGAACACACAGGGACACACGGGCCGTGCCAATCTTTTGCCAGTTGCCACTTTACTGATCTTTTCCCTGTAATGGAGTCATTGTCAGAGAATGAATGGCTGAGAAGACCAAGTCAGACTTCTTCTCTTGCACTTGTCTGTAAGTCTTCATAATTAGTTATAGCTGTGCTCTGTTCTTTAATGTCTTGGATGTATATAAATGCTTATTTATTTGCCTCGTTTTTCTTGATCAGAGGTTAAAAGCATGAATCTGTATATAAATGCTTATTTATTTGCCTCATTTTCCTTGATCAAAGGTTAAAAGCTTGAATCTTTATGCATTCTTTGATGCCTTATCTGCAATTTAGCTGCCCCTGCTCAAAGCCAATTTCCAGGTTGATTTTGAGGTATACTACATTCTCTTCCTATTTGGAGCAGTCTGGTTGTATATCCTGTTCTTTTAGTTGGGGTTTTGGAACTGGGAGCTGGGATGTGGGGCTTTTCAGTGGATGTGTATCTATCTTTGAGGGCTTTGAGCCTTTTTGACACCCTTTCTTTTTTGCCTTTGGTAGTATATTAATAGTTTAATAGATGAACCTTTTCTAGCATGTCGCTAGAATGAAACTTGTTTTGTGTAAATGGGTAGTGATTGGATTTCTACTATTGTTGCAATAGAATTATAAAAGACAAAAGACAGCTGTGATCTTTCCTTTTTTCTCTTTTACTACACACATCTTTTTCTTCCCTCTTAATTTTTTCTTTTTTCTTTGTTTGGTCTTCTCTCTGCCTGGAACAGTGACGAGTAAGATTTATAACTGTGGATGTGGTTCCTCACTTCATAATTGGACAAAGTGGGGTTGCATTATTTACAAGTTGCACATGGTTTTTGAGATTTTTCCACTTTTTGGCAGAGAACTTGACATGAATTGGGAGACATTTCTTTCTGAACAACCATCTGTAACCCTCTTCGCTCAATCTCGTGAATTCAACTTGATTGAATGACCCTCCAATTCTGTCCTTTTTTCCCGACCATAACCTTGCTTTATGCATTTTAGAATCTCCCATGCGGCCTTAGAATTACATAAGTTTTCTTTCCCCCCTTCCTAATTTGTTTTTGGTGGTTGAGTAGTTGTTGAGGGTTGGGATGGTGAAGCATACTAATTTCCCCTTTAGGCCCCAGCCCTTTTCTGGCTGTCTGACATGTAAAATCTGAAAAAATAGTTATACTAAAAACATATCAATTTCAGCTGCCGCTCAAACCATTTCCCGACAAAGCAAGAAGACCAATGGCCTAAGCTGTGTAGTCTGGAGAGAATGCAAGCACTTGAAGTTAGACTAGTTTGAGTTTTGTCTATCTTAGGATATGGTTGACAAGAGAAACTAGCTTTACATGTTCCTTTGTCACAGATGTCCCCATAGAGTCTACAGCACAGCTTGACTTACAGGTAGGAATTGTTTGGTTTCATTGTTATAGGATTTCTAGGACCAATAACATAGCCTATTCATTGTTATTACTATTGAATGTTCCATTAAATGAACCTATGAATTAGATTATTTTCATGATATGAAGCCAAAGAGGCCATCTTTAGGAGTTAAAGTTTGTTGTCTTTTATCCTGATCTCTAGTGTTATATGATATTGTACCAGGTCGATAAGGATGTCAAGAACTGGATTGTGAGCCAAGTGGAGGATCTTTACCAAAAGAACTTGACTGGGAGGGAAAGTTAGTCTAGGATTTTCTCTAGGGACAATTTCTTGGAAATTAGCTGGATTGGAGAGAGACACTTTTCGTTTGCCTTCTTTGTGACGCTTAAATCTTGTTGTTGACTAGAGTCAAGCAGCTTAAAAGTGAAGAGAGGCTCAACGAGAAAACTGTTTAGCTAAAGAAGCTGTTGAGATTTTGGAACTGGTGGGGTTGGAAAATCATTGAGCACCATAAATCTTGTTGATGGAATCTTCATCATTGACGGGATCATCGAAGAGGGCCAAAGCACCTGGGAATATTGCCCAAATTGCTCATTGCTTGGTTGATGGATGCAGTGCTGACCTCAGTCAATGCCGAGAGTATCACCGTCGACATAAAGTCTGTGAGCTCCATTCCAAGACCCCAAAAGTCACGATTGGTGGTCGAGAGCAACGGTTTTGTCAGCAGTGCAGCAGGTAAATTATTTTTACTTTATTATTTCCACTTTTGCTAATTTGATGAATTATGAAAAATTTTGTGATCAACTACTTGTCGTTGCTTTCTTATCCTTATACTTTTTCTGCCTTTTTTTTGGCTTGCCATATTTGTCGTTGAGAGTTTCTCAACTATCGTGCATAGATGCTTCACACACTTGTTCTGTTTGTTGCCCTGGGAATACTGACTTTATGTTATGCATTCCATCATGAAGTATATGGTGCTCTTGTGTTGATGGAAGCTTTATCTAGCATTTTTTAAGCAGAATATGTACCACAGAACACTTTTACGCTAGTTGTGAGTTTACTTTTTTAATATTATAGACCACTGCAGAAGGTTTTGGACCATGCCAAAATAGTAATTCTAGTTTCATGCTACAGTTTATGCAGATAAATTACATTTGTTTTCTTCAATTGTTAGAACGGGGGTCAAATACCCCAACCTTTCCAATAGACCCAAAAGAAGAAAAGAGTCAAGAGTGTGGCAGAAAAGGAAAATAGGTATCAATTATTGAACCCCTTTAGTAAGAGTATCATGTATTTTCTTTGTGCCATGTGGATACATACATCAGATTGAAGTGTTACTTTAGACATGAGGTTCGAGATTATTTCATATTCTAAATTGAACAATTGCTTTTGCTTTTCTCTAAATTTCTATTAAGCCAAAAAACTTGTCTTTCTGGTTTAAGGGGAGAAGTTTTTGAGTTAAAGATTCATGTGTCTATTGTTGTCCCTGGAACTTAAACCACATAATCTCCTTCCGCCACCTTTTTAGTTTTGAAATTGCTGCAACCTTTCTTCGTTCACAAATTGTTATCGAAGAAATGTAGCATCCGGCATTGTTTTTTACTCTTGCAGTTTGATGCTTGATATCGATTGATGCATATATTTAGATTTTTTTATGGCAGTTTAGCCAATTCTGGCCACAAAAGTGGAAATGCCATTGAACATTTGTCGAAAGATTCACTCAAGGAAAAATGCAGTTTTAATCAGATTCCCAACAACATGTTATCATGACGGTTTTAAGTTGAAACTTATATTTGACTTGGGTTTATTGACAATATCATGGCATCTGCTTAAAAATTTGTAAGCTAATGTCTCTTTTTGCAATGAATTTTTTGCCTGAAAGCTTCTGTGTGGAAAGGTATAGTCTGTCAGAAAAATGATTGCTAATGGGGAAATATTTTGTCTCTTAAAAAGTTATATTGAAACAAGTGCATCCTAGTTGCTTCCACGTTTCTATGTTGCAACCAGGATTTTGCTGCTTCAGGAAGTTTAGTTTCATGACTTGGCTGTGAATAGTATCTTCCTTTGTTAAATTCTCTGAACATGGCACATTTTGTAGGGTGAAGGATAGCTCCGTTGAAGTTTGTTTCACGTTCATCTAGATTTTTGGTGGAAGTAACAAGTGTTTGCTGTGATTGAATTGTACTTGTTCTGAAATTTGTTCTATCCAGAATCTCTTTTACATCTGAAGTTCTCTCTCTTACAGGTTCAATTCTGGCTTATTTTGTTTCACTTACTCTATGCATTTGGTAGGTTTCATTCTTTGATAGAGTTTGATGAAGGAAAACGAAGTTGCAGAAAGCGTCTTGACGGCCATAACAGGAGGCGAAGGAAGCCTCAGCCAGAACTTTCCAGAAATTCTGGAATGCTTTTCTCCAGTCAACAAGGTTTGTATAATTCAATTTAGAATTCTTGTTGCCCATGACATAAGATGGAGTCAAATGCGTTGTACTCTCATATCACTTGAAGTGCATTTCTTATAATTTCATGATTTAAGTGAATCAAATCCTATGCAAGTACATGAGATTTGAATGGTGATCTTTGGCAGGTACTAGACTTCTGTCATTTAGTACACCTCAAATTTTTCCAAGTGCTGTTGCGAGTTCCAATTGGACTGGTGTTGTCAAACCTGAGAATGATATGATGCTGTACAACAACCAATCAAACATGAATTACATGGACAGACAAAATGTGTTCCCAGAATCCTCGGTTCATGAATACAAAGGTGTGAACCAGTTTCAGTTTATGCAAAGCACTAACCGAACCCTGCCTGAAACTTCCATCTGTCAACCGCATCTTGATCCAGAGTCTACATCAGGACATAGTAGCAGCGGCCAAAAGATCTTCTCGGATGGGTTGAATCAAGTTATCAACTCTGATCGTGCTCTCTCTCTTCTGTCATCTGCACCTGCTGTAACTAGGGAGATTAATTTCAGCCACATGGTGCAGCCTGACTCCATTTCCCAGGCACAGTCCTTAGTTCACCATTTGCACTATGGCACTCCAGGCCAATTCCCATTTGCTCAAGAAATAGAAAATAAGCCGGTAGCTTCTGAAACAGATTCCCAAGTCGGCAATAATGCCACTCTCCATTTCCAGGAGATGTTTCAAAATGGACCTGAGGAGTCATCTACAAGCGGTGGATCTCATCAGACGGTCACATTCCTGTGGGAGTAGCTTTTGTCCATTTTGGTTACCCTGTGCTAACTGTGTCAATAAGTTGTGTACTAGACACTAATTATTCTTTTTTCACTTCCTTCCTAAGAACGTTTAATGTCGCTAGATATATTTGTGTGACAGAATATTGGTACCTCGTAATGAAATGAAATTTATCATGATCATATACTTTCCTCTCTCTCCCACTCCCAGATGACCCAGTACCACTGGAGATTTTATTGCCTCAAGAAATGCCTCAAGGAAACCGCTTCACCAGAACTTTCCACTCAGCCAACAAATGCATGCATGAGAAGTTGGTGTAATATCCGGGAATTCCCCCTGGTTTTTAGATGCACTTGAAAAGAAATCTTAGATCCCAAAATCTAGTGTGTGATGCACAAGAATGTACGATGTAGCGATTGCACTGGAAATCGGTGTAATCTCATAGTGATTGATAAGAAAGATCACTAGAATTTCCTATTTTTAGCTCAGTCATACAACAGGGATTCCAGTTGCAACATATAATAAAATAGTTGATGCTCCAAATCAGCTTAGAAAGAACCCCTGAAAAATAACTGGGCAGGATTGGAAAATTTTAGGTCGGGGTTCTTGATTACCTCCATGATTGGCCAAACTTTTGGGAGATAAGAACTTCTTTGAGCGGCAACTCTCTTCACTTCCTTGGATTGTTGTGCAATACGTACGAATGATCAATTTTGAGTTTGCTGCCGCAGCTTACATGGTGGGCGGGTTGAGATAATATTTTGCTTTTGTGTGGTCCTGTGTTCCTGGACCACAGGAAGTCTGGATTACAATACATTTTCAGACAGGAGCAACTGGTAATCATAGTTTGTTAAAGGCAGCTCCAACTAACCATAACCTGTAGCATTGTACAAATAAAAATAAACAAAACATCCCTATCATTATCACTCGATGGACAGCTAATAGAAAAATGAGTAGGAAGCTAGGTATGAAGAAAGCATTGGGCGCTTCATTCTTCTGTGGATTGGATATGGTTTCAAATAGTATGTCAAAATGGATTTCTCCACCAACCATATCTTGTAAGAAGTGTCCAAATCTTCCAATTTAATAAAAAAGGGGAACATATCCAACCCAATAACCAATTCAACATTGTTAATTATATTGACTGCAAAGCACCAAATGGGGGACCACTGCACTGATCATCGATTAGGATTTAGTTTTTATCTAATTGTCATCCCAACTCCTACACATAGATATAGACAGTGGCAGACTTACCTCTAGAGAAGGGTATACAAGTTTTTTTTTTGGCTTTATCACGTGCGAGCTAGTTATGTCCTTCTGTGGAACCTCCAAACCTGCACCATCCATGATGCGATATGCGACCAAGGTTGAGCTTGAACCAGAGCCATCTTCGGCCGTGCGAAGTGTCGTTCGCAAATCAAGAAGGAGGTGGAGGCTTTCCACTTTTGATGGCTATTTTCACGGCCCAAAAGGGCCCCGGTGGTGATGAGAAGGTCGACTCAAAGGCCCACAGTTACATCTATCATGTGAAGGAGCGGCGAAAACTCGAAGAACTGAGCATTATGAATGAAGGCTTGTAGAATTAATCCATAAACTGAGGACAAATGCTTGCTGAACTATTGTTATGTGGTGTCAAGCAATATGATTTTTAGTTTAATGCGTGGTATGGCTGGGAAGTAGCGGTGCAAGTTTGATCACACAACCTTCTGAATGGAAGCTGTTTTGGTGTATTCTGTATTGTTGTTATATGTTACTTTTTAATATTGTTTCGAGGCGAAAGAATTAAGCGTTCAACGTTATAACAGTAGAAAATTGTACACAATAACAGAATTTAATAACATTACAATTTGTTGTACATTGTAGCAGACTTTTAATAACACTATAGGTTTTTGAGAATTTGGGTCTGTTTGTGCATACACTTGACATTACACTAACTATTTAGGTAATTAACAAACTAAGACTAGTATAACTAGTCAAATCCTTGGTAAGACACCCATAAATTGTGTATATTTGAAACTTTTGAGGTCAGAGTTTTGCTATTTATTGCTTTATTATAACAAATCTCATAATCGAAAAATTGCAAAATGATGAATGGAAGATCAGAAAGGATCTTAAGCTCTTTCATGTTTGTTTTTACCCACTTTTTGAGTTTTGAGGAGCCGCTCATTCATGTCCAGAGTAACGATTGTTGTTGTCAATTCTCATCTCGGGATATTGTTTGCGGCACCCAATATAGTCTAAAGCCATTTCAGACGTGGGCTAATCAGTAAAGCCCAAAAGCAAGGTGCTCTTGGACTTGTTTAATGGGCAACTGACCGTTGTTTTGCGTCGCGTAGTTTCGTTCGCTACCCTTTACTTAAGAATGAGAGGGCTAAGTCAGTTGAAACTTGGAAGAAGAGCTTTTTCAAACCAGGGCTGGGCTAAAGCTTACGTTAAATTTTTCAAAGCCCATTTATCATGGGTACCTCTTTGGGATACAAATCCAATTTATTCTAAAAGCCCATACAGGAAATGAGGAATGTGAGCCGGCGTTTATGATTTACCCTGACCTCTTTATCCCACCTTCCTCTAATATTTAAATTAGGGTTAATAACACTTTGCCCCCCTGAACTTAGGGGGTAGTCACACTTTGCCCCCCTCAACTTTAAATATATACACTTTGCCCCCTAAGACTAGTCAAAGTTAGGAATTCAAAAAAAAAGTGAGTGCTATGACATTATTGCCCTTTTATTAATGAATACATTTATAACTTAATATTATTTCTTTTCTTTTTGAAAATATTTATATCTTCTCTATTGTATTAATTATATAAAAATATCAAACTAAAAAATTTAAAGAAAGTTAATATTTAGTTTATATCTTTGAAATTTTCCTCTTAGATTAATATTTACTTCTATATATGTTTTGTTTAATTTATTATACTTTAAGTCAAACAAAACCGATAAATAACATGACACTAAAATAAATTTAATTGTCAAATTTTGTATAAAAATGGTAATACCAAACTCATTTATTTAAACTAAATTTTTATTATTTTAAATTATTTAAACTTTTGGACTAATATCATAGTCATTTTTATATTTATCAAATTAGTCCAATATGAAATTTTTAATCAAAAAATATTTTGGGAAAAAAGAAGAGTTAGCCCATTATGCAATACTAGGGCAAACAAGAATAAATAAGTCAAACAAAAAATATAAAATTTAGTCCAAAACAATAAATAATAAGAAATTCTTTAATTAAGAATTTCATATTGGAATAATTTGATAAATATAAAAATGACAATAATATTAGTCTAAAAGTTTAAATAAATTAAAACGATAGAAAATTACTTTAAATAAATGAGTTTGGTATTACCTTTTTATATAAATTTTGGTAACTGAATTTATCTTTTATTGTTGTGCTTTTTATCAATTCTATTTAATTTAAAGTCTAATAAATTAAAAATAACATATATAGAAGTAAATACTGATACAAGAGAAAAAATTTTAAAGATGTAAATTAAATATTAACTTTCTTTAAATTTTTTAGTTTGATATTTTTATATAATTTATATGATAGTGAAGAAATAAATCTTTTAAAAATAAAAAAGAAATTATATAAAGTTATAAATATATTAATTAATATAAGGGCAATAATGTCATAACACTCTTTTTTTTTTTTGAATTATTAACTTTGACTAGCCTTTGGGAGGCAAAGTGTATATATTTAAAGTTAAGGGGGGCAAAGTGTGACTACCCACTAAGTTCAAGGGGGCAGAGTGTTATTAACCCTTTAAATTACGAAACAGTCATAACCAGAACAATTTCAAACTTTTTTACTATGATTTTTCTTTCTTGATCTCTAACGAGAAAAAGAATGAAAAATGGAGAATGGGGAAGGAGGGCTGGAGTTGGAGACTTGGTATCGTGGACTAACGGAGGGTACTGAAGGACACTGAGGGTTGTGCTTCAGTGCCAGCTTTTCCAAAAGCAGTTAGATGCAGCATCTCACTTTGGATTGGGTTCCTTCATAACCAACTACCGAAGTTATGAATCACAACAAGGTTGACGCAGACAGGACAATAGCATTGCTCATGATTTATTAATTATCATTTTGTCATGTTCGTTAGGGACCAATATTGTTTAACCTTAAACAGGACCTTAATTTGAAAACCAAAGTACTATGCCCTACCTCTCACTTGAGTCAATTCAACTGCTTAACCGATATTACAACACACCTAATCATCATCATCAATTCTGAGTATAAACCAATATTACAACACTTGATCATAATTAGTTTGAGTTTTAGTTTGAGTATAAACCAATATCACAACACCCAATCATCATCAATTTGGAGTATATACTAAATAGTTTTCTAAATTAGGATTCTGAGCTGTTCCGCCAGCCACCTTTCCAGCCCAGAAAAAGGAAAATCTCAACTACGACTGCTTTCCCTCTGTCTTCTCTATTGTATGCTCATTTTTTGCTTTGTTTTGGCCAAATTAATAAAACCCTACAAAGTATTTGCCTACATTTGCAATTTTGATAAGCCACAAATTTAAGCAAACTGATATTGGTTTGTGTGATCAAATGATCTACAGGCAAAAAAATAAGTATCTAAATAGATAAAAGATAGAGAAAGAGATATCAATAAGAAAGACAAACATTAAAGAAAATTGGATCACGTGGTTCGCTCAAGCACAGCACTTTTTTATAAATAAATAAGTGGTTCGTTGATGGAAAAGTTTTCCAGGAAAACATGCACATGCACATCACATCACTGTTGTTCCTTTTCTGCATACAAATACACATCTCATTTATCTAAGCACATTGCCATGGACGGCAGTAAAAAATTGTGAGAAGTGGGCATTTGCGGCCAAAGTTAACAAAGTTACATTTGTTCTGTACTGCTGCGGCGGCCCACTTCACGGATGGGAATTTGCCAGTATCATTTACAATTGCTGATGGACATTACATGCTAGTACTTGCCATCAAATGTAAGTAAGTTCGTAAAGCTAAATCCTATTGTAATCAGTAGCGGGAAATTAGCTAGCTAATTGGGTGCTTATGTAGGCAGGGCCATGTACAACACTATTTAAGTGAAACTAAGCTAGTACTGAAAGGAAAATTAGAGGGTTTTCTAGTTCTAAATGAAATCCATAAATAATATGCTGTCGTGTGTGTTGCATAGAACGAATACTTTGTTATCCCTGGGGATGTATTTATAGGGTAAAAGTTTGAACTTTCTTAGGCCCATGTGTTGATTTTTGGATTAAGGGGCTATTTTTCCATCATCAAGTATCATTTTTTTTCCCCTTTAATATAGTTATCTCACATTATGTTTATCAAACCAACTTTTGGCCTTTTTGCTAAACTAGATTCCAATTAAGCTTCGGATAACTCAATTGAATGTTCAGGTGCTATAAAAGTGGCTACCATTGGCCTCTAATACTAATCATGTCTCAACATAGTTACCAAGATCTTTTTTTATAATTCCAACACATATACACACAACCGTTTTGAAATGTTGGAGAGTATGTCAACTGGTAATTATTCAAGAAAGGGCGATATAAGATATGTGGAAAAAAAACCCGATACAAGACTACATACATTAAAAAAAAAAAAGAGTTATTTTCATAGACAAGGCAAATCTTTAGTATATAATTCACTTTTGTCGTAGCAATGCAGAGTGTTCGCATGAAAGATGAGAGTCAAACTCTTGCATAATAAATAAGAGTAAATTAATTTTAGTACTTAAAAGTTTTAACTCTTATTCTCAACAAGCACAAGACTTAAAATATTGCAGCAGTGAGCAAAAGTAAGATACACGTCGCAATTATCATTATCAATGTGCAAAACAAGAGCGGAAACTAAAGAAGAATGAGAAGGCTGAATAATCCAGAGGGGCCATATACAGAACTTCAAGGAGCGACAAGATAAGACTGATTAATATTTGTCCATGTCACGCCCCGTGCCCGAGACGTGACACCCGCCATACCCTAGGCTAAGTTAGGACACAAGGCTAAATCATAACAATAATCATCTAAACATAACATAAGGCTCCAAAATATTAAGATGCCCAAAAGAACCCATTTCATTCATCATCAAAAGATATACAACATTCATTACAACTCTCTTCCCCAATAACAAAAATAGATGGGAAAGTATGTATAACCTAATCTATACAAGATATGGCTATACATCAAGCTATCAAAAATAACCTCCATCATGTCTACCCTAACTATGACTATGAGGCCCAAAAATCAGTCCAATCACCTTCAACAAATTCCTCACTTGCGGGGTTAAACAAAAGAGTAAGTGATATAATCACCCAATAAGTAGTAGAGGTTCTCTTTGGGGCTTAAGTTTGCTATTCATACATAGGTACATTTCCAATTCAAAATCAAAGTCATAAACATCATAACATGTGGTCAAATCAAAACCATACACATTCAAACGTTGCATAAAGCAATTCAAATAAAAGAGAGCTCAAGTAGTTAGTGGACACATGACCCTGGAATTCCAATTGTTAACTATAACCCGGTTAACGCGGTTCAAAACCAACTATCACCCGATTGGTGCGGTTCAAGACTAACTATAACCCGGTTAGTACGGTTCAAAATAATTTGCTACCATTACCAATTTAGGGAAACTAGTCCCGTCATATAACCATTTCACATACAAGAGCTCAATCCAGTATTCATTCAAATAATTCATCAGACCACATAACTTATTTCATAGAAAACCAAAGTAACCAAACGTAAGCCCATTTATATAAGGAAAATATTATCCAATTCATTTCTCATCATTAAAACATTTGCAAGGCAAAGAGAATCAATTGCTACTTACCTCACTCCAAAACTAATTCAAATAGTCGGAATAAGGATAAACGCCGTCGTCACCTATAATACACAAATAAAACTTGTATCACATACTGATTCTATTAAGAAACCATAAAAGAAGCTTAAGCCTAGCTTAACACGCAAAATGAAGAAAAGAGGCAAAACTGTACTGACCCGCGTTGTCAGCCGCGGCGCGGCTCACGCCGCGACTCCAGCCGCGTCGCGGCTGAGGTCAGAGCCAGCCGCCCCTCATCTGCAGTCTCATTCGCGGCGCAGGTGGCACCGCAGATGAGCCCAGAGAGGCTGCTGCAACGAGCTACGGTCTCATTCGCGGCGCGGATGGCACCGCGGATGAACCCAGCAAGACGGCCTGCAATCTCTGCAACTCTCAAAATCCAAAATCCGACTTTCTCAACTCAACCCAACACAATCTAACACCAAAATAGCTTCAAATAAGACACAATATGGTAAGGAAACACTATCTTAACACCATAAGTAACATATTCCATGGATCGTTCTCAAAATCACACAAGATCTACCAAAATCTCATACCCAATTCTTCAAATCTCTAACTCACCCACTTCACACATTCATCATAACTCACAAGCACTACTACTACAAATCATCTATTCCAAGAACAACATAGTCTAATAGCATCAACAAAGCCATGATTTCGAATTTCCAAGCAAAATAATCAACTTGTGAAAGAACTAAAAAGTAGGAAGAAGAGTTACCTTGAGGGGGATTTGGGGAGAAAGCTTCAAAATGGCTTCTACTAGTTTCCTTTGGAGATGAAATCCCTTCAATTCCTCCTTCAATGGGTTGAGAAAGTGGGAAGAAATTTAGAAAAATTCTTTCAAAATAGAAGAGGAAGAATGAGGGAAAATGAAGAAGGGATTTTAATCTTTAGGGCAAAATTTGAAGTTTCAAAAATTTCAACCAAGGCCACTACTTCATACAAAACACACAATGGCTCAAGAAGGTTTAATTTTCATAAAGGTTCTTAAGGGCCTTAATATCGCAGTCTAAAAGAGAAATAGCAAAAGATAGATTTAAAAAAAAAAAGAATAGAAATAGCAAAAGATAAGGGCGAAAAAAAGGTATAAAACTGAAGATTCTCATTGTGATCAACCCATTACAACGTGGTTCCGAAGCATTGTAAAATCCCAGTGGTATTACATAAAAGTTATAAAAGAAAACGTCCAACCATCCATGCTAGTGACTGATTATTAGCACAACAACGTCGCGATCCTGCGGTGAAAAAGGAATGGGGTTCAATCATCGTAAGCACGGCACAAGTCGATCAGATGCAAATTGCAAAGATAAAGCAGAAAAAGGCAGAGCTTTTAGCCAATGGTGTTTGATGCCAACCCCACCAATGAAAATCACTTGGGACAAAAGAGAGAGTGACGTTTTGCGAAGACAACTGTACATTAAATAAGACTTCCTGTTCACAGATAAGACTTGAGACATCAATGCGTTATTGGGGTTGATCTTGATCTTTGATCTTCGATCTCTGATCTCTGATCGTCTTGTCTTTAGCCTCTGGCCATGGAGCCATAGGGTAGGGAAAGGGAAAGCCCAGTAGATGAGAACTCAGTTCCACTACTTCTAAAGTAGATTTTCCTAAATTGGAAAGGTATCCACGTGTCCTGATATGTGAAGTTGATGCTGCCTGCCCTTTTAAGGTTGAAAATCTGACAGAATATGTACTCTTGGGGTCCACGCCATTCATTATTTTGCGTGAAATTTCTCTCTGATTTGTAAGTTCCTAGCTTGTTAATCAAACTAACCTTTCTCATTTTAATTAATCAGAGAGCATCTCTCAGCTTATCAGAAATAGTTAAATACTAACTATTTCTTCTTCTTCTTCCTTTTTATTTGTTTAACTTTTTATTTTTCACATTATTTTCTTAAACGTTGTAGGTTTTAATATGTCAAAATTGTGGAAAGGTGACAAGTTTTTATATGGCCAAAAGTCAGGCTACAATACAAGTACTACCTTCAAAATTTTGCATGTGGCTAAAAGGATAAGATTTTTGTTTGTGTAAAATAATGCAGCTTTGTTTACTCCCTAAACTATCGCAGAATGTGTCCTTGGCATTCTTTTTTTTTTTCTCCTCTTCTGTCTCGCTCCCCCTAAAATTAATAGATAAAAAGAACAAAAGCTCAAAACAAAAAGGAAAAGCAAAACTTGAGCATTGTATTATGATCTTATTGCTGAAACCTTTATGAAAAGATGACCAAAAGGCTAAGCATTACATGAGGAGATGTAAGTATAAGATCTGTAATGTCGTTTTGGTGTTTTTGTTTGGGATAAATGATTTCTTGGGAAAAAACCTGTTACATTCAGCAACAGAATAAACCCGTGTTAATGGCCATTGAAAAAGCAAGCAACGATATCATTTATCAAGTTTTCTTTCTTTACTTGAAAAAATAAATATAGCAAGTTTGAGTTGTGTTAAACTTTTGACTACCCCATTGCTATTTAGGTTGTCCTACATTATCTAGTCTACGAGTTTAAATGGAAAAGGAATCATAAATCCACAAAGGAGTTTTCATTTCTTATTTAACCAAAAAAGAAAGTAAACGTGTATTATTGTTCCCCTCATTCTGAACTAATTCTGAATGCAACACAGGCCTCAACAAACTTGTTCTGACGTTATACAAAAGGCTGTAGCTATGCAACTCAGATCCTCAGTGTTATCTTTTGAGTGCCACTAACAAATAAATGTCACATTGTGTTAATACTTTAATAACAATGTAATTTATCCTAACTATAATAATTTTGAACATGAGGTGGCATCTTTTGTTTAGTGACATTGAATTTGACACTGAATATGGCATTAAGGATCCGAATTGGTAGGTATGGACCATGAAATAGCTCTCAATTTAAGCTCCTTATCTTTTGAAGGGTAACATATGTGGTCTTCATCTCTACTTGAAATTGTGTCCCCATCATTGAAATAGGTTGAATGTTAGAAGTTATTTTTTGGACCTCATGTATTGAATACGTCAACAAAGTGCAGAAGCAATACAAGGGAATAGCACTATTGGGTTATTTATCGTGAAAAATGCTATGTTGATACAAAGTCAGGTAACGAAAAATTGCCGTGTCAATATAACATGTTAATATTATCGCGTTATAATTTTTGTACATAGTGTGGATCGAGAAAAAAATAATAATAAATACTCCCTCCATTGTTAATGAGACTGGAGTGTGGGAATGCCATTATTAAAGTGATTTTGGTGCAATGATTTCAGCGTCCGACTAATAGTAAAAATCTATCGGAAACAACAAAAGTTTTGGTAAGAAATGCCCCTTAGTCATCCTTGTACTGTGAGGCGGTGACTTGAGAAACCATTGCTTATATGATATTGCGACGTGCTAGAGAACCTGGATTATTATGAGTACGGCCAATAACCGGAATTAAGGCATGCAGAGACACGGTTTGCAACTTATAAATGAAGCAGAAAGCACTGAAAGTTAAAACTACGAAAAAGAGTATGTAACCAGGATGATCTCAAGCATTTCAATAAGCATTACTATATGACAACATTTGCTTCATCTAAAAGGTTATATATATATATATATATATATATGGACGTCCACATGTCTCATGAGTGTTCGAGTCTAAAGTAACACAACTTAATTGAAATTTGGACTCACTTATGTCTGTACTTAGATATGTAACAATTAACGCATGGACATATCCGAATTGATTAATCATGGGCTGGTTTAATAATTGGGAAATTAACTACGTTTAAGTAGGTACGTGTTTTTTTTTTTCTTGCCATGAATTTAAGTGTGTGCACTAATGTGTTTTGTCTAGCAGCTTCGTATTGATCCATTAGGCAAATAAGAAATTCTAGGTTGTTTTGCATTTTGGCAAGCAAAAGCAAAAACAAACAAAAACAAGTTTCAACGAAGGTGACCCGCCACCAATGGGGTTGGTCAAAATTGACCAGTTTGAGACGGCACGAGGACCTTGAATTGAAATTTGAATCTCTGTGCTGTTTCCGACTCAAACTTCCCGAAGATGTGGTGTCGTACAAGGATAGCCGATGATCGTAAGTCGAAAGATGAAATAAACGGCGAACACGGAGTCAATATCCAAATTATCTCATACATGTTTACACGCAAATCTATTCGAAAAGTGTCATAATAATTAGAGTAAAAGGAATCAGGGTTTTTTTAGCCCTTGTTTTGAAGAGGTATTTGCTCCAATTCCTCAAATCGAAGGAAAAAAATGTTTCTCTATTGTGTTCTTTAGAAGCGTTTCCATGCGAAATTACTTCACTCTATATCCCATAAATCATGCATAAGAAATTTTACCACAAAAGTAGAAATTAAACTTATGTCTTAGAAAAATACAAGTACGTAATTCATAATCAATTGTAGATCAGGTTTACGGAAGAATTTTCCACTTTCACACGCACCTGCATGAGCCTACACCCTACTTTGGCAATATTGCTGCTAAGCAACGTCTTCAATTTGAAGGCTAAAATAAGCAAGTTTTGCTTTCAAAACCCAGAGAGGAGAAGAATGGTTATCTACGTATTCTAACAGTTTAGTAAAATAATTATTGTTTGAGAGCACTGGTAACAAAATAGGCATCACTCGACAACTACTGGCAAGATGTAATTAACGTTAATCAATCACAGCATGAAGCTACATCAAGCATATACAGATACATCTATATCGAGTGGTATGCTTCTAATTTCCTCTCCAAACTTCCTCTCAACCGTGCTTCAACTTTGTATTACTTTATAAATCTTGACATGTTAGCCCACACAATGGATAAAAAGAATCCATTTTTTAGGTGTTAAAGGAATTATCATTCCAAATATTCTCTTTCTTTTCTTACCTTTGTAATGGACAATTACAGTACAAGCAATCAAAATATTGACTTATAAACACTAATACTGTGTATATCTTTTTATTTAACTATACATATCACTGAAATAAAAAGAGAATTGGTCAGACGAGGAAATAAAAAACACAAAGTAAAAGAGAGAAAGGGAGGAGAAAGTTAGAGGTGAATGATTGCAAACCAATTAGTGAATAGCTCCTTTTCTATTTCATGAATTGGCAAGCAAAGTTAGAGGTGAATGATTGAACCAACAAGCCATAGACAGTGTTTTATCAACCATATTGACTCCCGTGTCTGGACGTGTAACAATTAGTAAATGAATCTTTGATCTGTAACAACTAGTAAATGTATCCTTTTCTTTTTGTAAACGTTCTTGATATTACTAGTAAATGTATCCTGGAGATCTACAAAAGCGTCTAACAAATTTTTTGGATGCTTCTCCACGCAATTTCTCATTCGTCCTAATCTAATTTCTGTTAACTACACGCTAATGTTGAATTCTACATCTGTTGAAACTTTGACCAAACAAACCTCAATAGGGTGAATTGAGACTTTGAATTCTACACATATATTGAAATTTTGACTAAACAACAATTCAGGCAACCATCACAACACCCATTGATGAAAAAAGTGTGTGAATTAGAACTCAATTTGGACAAACATGGTGGATTATACTATCTACATACATAGGAGTAGGATTAAGAGTTTCTTTTCCTTGTACTTTGTGTTTCATTAGAAAGGCATCAACATTGGTTTGCTTCTCATTGATCAAACCTCATTTTGCCCATTTTAGGCTTATGCAGAGCTCGTAAGTCAAACTTTTATTAGTATTACTTTCACATTTGTACTATTATATCTTTGTCTTTATCTTCAGTGCGTGAGACATAAAGCCCTAATGTGTGTCCGGTTTCCTGCCAAATCACACTAAGCAAAGCAAGCTTTCTATAAACACTTTGCGTGCTTATACATTAATCAAGTTAACAAAAGCAGAGATTTTTCTTACAACCAATCATCTTTTGCTCATTTCATATTTCTTTGTGGAAAATCGATTAGTACTTCCTTATCCAAGTGCAAGATAGATTCTCCATCATCAGCTACTCGTCTAAAAAAATATATGTTTTAGTTGTCTCAATAGAATTTGAGAATACACACACACACACACACAGAGCACCTAGGCAATTTGAAAGAACTTTACCAGGCAATCTGTCATACCAAATGAGGGTAAAAAAAATATGGGTTCTGATATTCATCTTATATTCAATGCTTTTAAACTCAAAGTTAACCATTCAAGTTAGTAAATTATTGCTACATAACTGAATGTACACTGTTCTTTAATTTCATTGTAATCCGTTTTGTCAAATGCAAATAGTAATAATGTGGTTCAATGTTTTTTAAAGCAATTGACCACGGGAAAAAGAAAATAAGTACATTCTGTCGCGTATCCTTCATCCAGAATTCCTGGTAGAAAAGAAAAGGTCAAGCACATTATACACTTTAGTCTTTACAAGACAAACCGTCTTGCAAAAGAATCTTGTGATATTATTGCAACGAAAACATCTCATACGGTTGCTATCTATACATCACATCTTAACACAATTACTATTAGGCAACAATGGATGATCATCAATCTTTTGCATTATACATCAGGCAGTAAATTTCTTTCTCCTCCTAACAAGCAGAATCTTGGAAAAGGAAAAAAAAAAAAGAATAATCCCATAGTTGTTACAGTACAGGGCAAATGGTCCAATCACACCGAGTCGAAGTTATCCCATGGGCAGTTTAGACCGAATATGAAAAAGATTAACGAACTGTTCAAAGGTTTTTGTCCGATGATTAACCAAACCCTTGGTCAGTATCGAATGGACTTGACATGTTGACACGTAGCACATGAACATTGAATTACCTCATCGGTTTTAAGGTTCCCCTCCCCCAATACCCTCCATCTCATCCCTACTTTGTATCATCCTCCTCTGTCGTTGCTCAATCACAACAGACCCCCATCTGATCTCCACCGTCAGATCCACCTTTTATGTTTCAAACAAAACCAAACATGGCCCACATCTTACCATGCACGTCAAACACACAAAAGCCTTCCCACAAGACTTGCTTACAGAGTCCGCATCATTGTTACTTGTTACTTATTAGTGTGTTGAAAAATCAAGAATCTAGGAGGAGAGATTCTCGTTTTGGTTTTGAGGGATCAGGCATAGTATCTCAGGGCCCTTCATTTCATTTTTCTCACCTCATACATGTATATATATGTATAATGTATGTAAGTATACAAATACTTTTGAGGATTGTGTGTATTTTGGAATCTATATGTTGTGCGCATAAAAAGATGAGGGATACAAAGAAGAAGCAGTTTTGAGGGGAAAAAGAAGATTTGAGTGTGTGTTTTTTGTGAGTTTGAGTGATAAGTGAGAAAGAGAGAAAGAACAGAATGGGAAGAGGAAGGGTGGAACTAAAGAGGATAGAAAACAAGATCAATAGGCAAGTGACCTTTGCTAAGCGAAGGAATGGGCTTTTGAAGAAAGCTTACGAGCTTTCAGTTCTGTGCGATGCTGAGGTCGCTTTGATCATCTTCTCCAATAGGGGAAAGCTCTATGAGTTTTGCAGTAGCTCTAGGTATACACACACTTTTTCTAATTTATACATAAAAACAGCCAAACTTCAATCACCATTTACATAATATTTTCTCTTTTTTATTTCCCACACTTTCCGGATAGATAGATTCCTCCTTTTCCCCCCTCTTTCCTCTCTTTCTTTCATTTCTATGTTTTGTTTGTCTTTTTGAGATCTGAAATGGGGAGGAACTCGATTGTATTGATTGTTAGAAGGTGGGGGTGGGGGAAGTTGCCGTTTTGGTGAATATTTTGGAGCGTATAGGACTTTGTGCTTGCGGGATGATGTTAGATCTGCAAGGGGAAACCATGAAAAGAATATCATTTCCATATTTATGTTGATTTTTTTTCCCTGGATCTAGTTCTTGCTCTTCCCAACTCTTTTCATACCTTCTTTTGTGTTCTTTCTTGCTTTATTAGTACTTGATAAAGGACTTTGATTTGATTTTTTTCACAATCCCATTGTATCTTTTCTTCGTTCTTGTATTTTCAGCAAAACATCATCTTATCTAAGTTTTACCAGCGAGATCTTTAGGTTGATGGAGCTAATTAATAATATTTTTTAAAGTAAAGATGCATCTTTTACAATGATTCCAGGAGAGAACGCTTATGAAATCTATGAGTTTTTGCTTCTTCTTTCAAAAAATTTTAAAACTCAACAATTTCTTTTGAGACGACGCATTGAACAAAAATGATGGCTTTGGATTGTGCTTGTCCAAAGGTTCGATCTTTTTAGGGTTTCCATTTAGTTTCTTTGTAAATCTGTTTACAGGTTCTCATAATACTGAATGCGAGTATTTGCAAAAGTCTTTTTGTTTTTTCAGCTTTCATAGTTTCACTGAATATTTTTCTCCGCTGCATCTTTTCTTTTTTGGACCTCTTTTCCATATGGAACTCCATCATGCTTAGGAGATGTTGAACTAAGAGTCTGAGAAATTTAAATTTGAGTTTTTTCTGTGTGCAGGGGAGCGAGAGAGTATCATCAATCATTGACTTGCGTCTAGTGTTTGGCCAGTCAGAGTTAGGGTTTTGGTTCTTTCAATTTGTATATTTCAGAAATATTGGGAGGCCGGGGGTCCTGGTTGTACATTCAGTTTTCTGTGTTAGATTTTATGCAGTTTTTGCTGTCTGATCATCCAAAATCAAAACTTTTTTTGTGAATATGTAATTCTCTCTTTTTTTTTTTTTTTTTTGTAAATGTCCGAAATTATGCTAGACACAGACTTCTTATGTCAAATCTTGAAGTGTTGTCATCAAGCTAAAAGGATTTTAGTTTGATTTTATAAATTAGATAACAATCACAGTAATTATGAAGCACTGTTATTTGCAAAAGTTGCAATAGAACCAATGGATATTAGATGAGATCAATAATTTTGTGACTTCATTTTTTTTTTAAACCCTTCTTTCTATCTTGGAATGACTCACGGTCTCACACAATTGAAAGAAGGGAAGTATCACAACACTGAAAAGCTTTTACAAAACTCAGCACATTTACAAATAATGTTGAAGAATTTTGTTTATGATAATAGACGGGCAATAAGATAATCTGCTTACACATACAAAAAAGGTTAATTTAGTCACGATACCGAAAAGCAAATGAAAAGAATTGAAAACGGATGCTAAGCTTGAGATACATAGTTTCTGGGGCTCTCCTTTATGCAATTATTATTGGAGAATTTGGTATTGTCTGCATGTGTTCTAAGCATATTTCATTTGATTCAGCCCCTTTCTGTTATTAAGATCTAAATATTGAACAGCATGCTCAAGACTTTAGAGAGGTATCAAAAATGTAACTATGGAGCACCAGAGCCGAATTTTTCTGCAAGAGAGGCACTGGTAATATCTTTTAACCTATCCTTGTCTGATAAACGAAACTTTATTTTTTTTTTTTCTTTTTTGGAAAAAAGTGATCCAGTAAATTATGCCTTCTATGAACTTGAATATAGGGAGATCATTCCAACACCTTTGGAGAAAAGGAATTCCCTATCGTTCATGGTCGATATGTACAGGCAATTAATGGTACAACGTTGCACAAGTAAATTATTGGGAAATTGAAGCATGTCTAGGGTTGAAAATGAAAACAAGAACTTGAAGCTTCATCTCGTGTAGACTTGGCAAAACTATGTTTGAAATTGATTCCTAAGTAACTGAATCAATGTCTTAAAACATCTATTCATTTCTTAATTTAATGTCCTCAACATGATAAATATAAAGATATCTGATATATAGAAAAAAACGGATCATGCTTATTCTCCGTGAACCTTAATTGTAGATTCTTTGGGATTCAAATGTAGAAGTATTAGAGACCTTACTAAATTATTCTAGAGGTTCTTAAAATTTCACCACTAAACTTGAACAAGTTAATTTTTAGACTCTACTACTCATGCTCATATTTACACCTTGTCATGGTATGAGAAACCTAGAATTAAATGGCAGCTAAATATTTTCTGGAAGTGATATGCATCGTCTAAATGCTACTGGACCAATTTAATAAAGTGGCGGGCAGATCATAAGCATGATCAGTGTGAAAGGCTTCATGTGTGAAATTGTTTTTACCTTTAATGCAACCAAACAACGTGGTGCAATTCTTAAGCATCTATTTTGAGCTTTAGTCCAATTAATTATCTTATCTTAATTGCCATATTTGAATCAGGATTTCATTTTAATTGGACACAGAATCTGCACCAATCATAAGTGCAATATAAAGGAGAAATTCATACTAAACTTCACTTGTTATTTGTATTCAGTAATGCTAGGATGTATTGAAGTGGTATTGATCTCTCCATTAGTGTGTGTGCGTGTGTGTGCCCTTCAACTTTTTCTTCTAGATTCTTGTGGGCTACTAAATGTAATTGCATAAATAGAATAAAAAGATTTGAAAAAAAAGTATACTTTTTGCACCCTTCTTTAAACCATGCAGCAGCTGGATGCAATACTGCACCCATGAAGCATCTGTTTAACGTGCCAGAGAATAATCATAAGGCTTACAATAGTTAGTCCGTTACTTGTATTAGCATTCGTCCATTATTCTCATGCGCGTCCTCTTTTACCCGCACCCTTTACTGTGGACTGGTCCTCTTTTTGCACGACTGCAACTAAATTGTGTTTGCAGGAGCTAAGTAGTCAGCAGGAGTATTTGAAGCTTAAAGCGCGTTACGAGGCTTTACAAAGGTCACAAAGGTATCAACTGTTTAACGGGGATCTTCACGAATAATGTATGCGGAAATTTTTTTTCAAAAACATTAATATCAATGTGTTTCATTGTCGTGCTACTAGAAATCTTTTGGGCGAGGACCTTGGTCCTTTAAACAGCAAGGAACTTGAGTCGCTGGAAAGGCAGCTTGATATGTCACTGAAGCAGATCAGATCGACAAGGGTACACAATTACACTCCATTTTTCTTTTTCCTTCTCGCTCTCTTTTTCTCTAGAGTTTGTTATTGATCCTAAAGCGCAGAATTGCTTAACAACAGTACTTCCATCCATTGGCTCCAATTTTCTGTTGAGCAGGCCGTGGTTGCTTTGACGTCTGAACATTTTCTGGATATAAAAACCGGCAGGACCAAAGAAGTATTCTTCATATGCTTAAATCCAAATCTAATCATGACAGAATATAATTCTGACATGTGACTTTTTTATTATCTAACTTGAGACGTTTTACAGGATATACTCTTTGCATCTAATATATATGCATACAATAGCACAGTCTAATGCATTTGATGCTTAAGCGACATATAAAATAATAACAGCTTTTGGCTTGGCGATTGTGTATATTATACTTCAAAAAAGAACATGCTGTTGATGCTTAAAGAGATAAGATAATTCTGGTCTTTACTTGTGATTTCATATTTGATCGTCATGAAAAATGGATAAACACTCCTATCATTTTATGAGATATGATCATGATAATTCTGATCTCCACTTTTGATTTCATATTAGATCACTACGAGAAATAGGCACTCTTGTCATCTTAATGAGTTATGATCGCAAGGTTGTTTTAAAAAATCTTCTCTTTTGTGCTCTTTGCTTCTAATTTTTGCGTGGAATGGTATCACGAGGTTTTATTTTGAAAAATTCTTCTATTTTTGTGCTCTTTGCTTCTAATTTTGGCACGGAATGCTATCGAGCATGTGGTAGTTGTATTTCAATTCCGTGTACCAAGCACTTCTTTCCAATTAAACAATGGCATAGTTACACATCAGATAAACCAGTATCAAAAAACCAGTATCAAAGTGCCCAAGAAAACAGTCACCAAGAAAATGAAGAAGCTCGCTGTTTTAATCATCTAGTAGCAATGCAGTTGTAAAGTTTGTTATAAAGGAATTTTAAGATTGTGTATACACTAACCTCTACATCTTGCAGACCCAACTTATGCTGGATCAACTCACAGATCTTCAGAGAAAGGTGTGAAAACATTCTGAAAATTCTCAAACAGTCCACAATTCAAGTTTCTGTGAAATTATTGATGCTTTTTAACCATGGTTTTCTGCAGGAACATGCCTTGAATGAGGCAAACCAAACTTTAAAACAAAGGGTAAGCTTTAAAATTTGTAATGCAGTATGTTTCTCCAGTCATAAATTTGCACGCCCGTATATACAAATCCATGCAGTTAGTTGAATACCTAATTACCTGAACAAGATAACATAGTGTATACATGGGAGAAGGCAAAACAAAAAACAATTTTTGTGGATGTTTTGCAGCTGATGGAAGGAAGCCAAGTAAATCTCCAATGGAATCCAAATGCACAGGAGATGGGATATGGCAGACAACCAGCTCAAACTCAGGGAGACGCCTTCTTTCATCCTTTAGAATGTGAACCAACATTACAAATTGGGTATGTATTCTAGAATATCATAACCACAACACAAACATTATAATTTGGCATTGCTTCCCGAATGCAACCGATCTACTCCTAAATGTTTAACTGTATTACATATCCCACATGCTTCTAAATTTGTACTTCCCACCAATTAGTCCTTATCCCACATGTTTCTAAATTTGTACTTCCCACCAATTAGTTCTTGTCCCATATGTTTCTAAATTTCTACTTCCCACCAATTAGTTCTTTGCCAAAGAACAGAAATTGAGCAAAAGCTGACATCTTCATTGAAAATCAGATACCAGACTGATCCAATAACAGTAGCAGCAGCAGGCCCTAGTGTCAATAACTACATGGCCGGTTGGTTACCATGATAAGAAGAAAAAGGCCAGTCATGTTATGATTCCCTTGCACAAGACTGAATGAATTTGATCTTCTATGTATGTTATTTTGACTAAAGCATTTGTGTAATAGTGTGAATTTTCATAAGACAGTTATATTATAATTCCACGGCGTGGAAGTAACTTAAGTACGGTCACATGTGTGCCCTGAACAAGCACTTGCTTTTGTCCAATTTACTTTGCTCAGTTGCACATTCATTGAAGTCGGATGAGAAACAATATATGGAAAAAAAAAAAGGTAGAAACATTTGAGGAATAAGTAAAAGAAAAGAGTATGAGAGGAAAATATAAGGATAACTTCAGGAGGAAAAAAAAAGTATGTTAATGAACTGTTATGGTTATATGTATATTTTTCATCTTGACAGAAGCTATCCAAATCTTGATGTGATAATGTAAGATACTCAATAGCATTTTGTGATGTATGATAAAAATTAAGAGAAAGTAGCATTAATTTATTCTTAATATATTAGGAAATTGTAACATATTTGGTGTGAGATGCTTAAGGCATGTATGACACTATTTTATCATAGCTTAATGCTTCTTTGTCTTTACGAGTTGCAGAAACAGTCGCACAAAAGTTAAGGAACGTGGCTTTTTGCCCCATACACTTGTCATGGTGCATAAAAGATTTGTTGCAACAAAAATGTGCACAATTTTTAATTCCACTGAATGAATGAATTCTCATTATGTTACTTTTTTGAAGTCTCAACGTGCTGTATTTTTCTTCATCTTTCTTCTTAATGTTTGACTTTTTGGACAGGAAGATAAAAGAATTGTTTGTTTACTTCGGTCCTGCTATTACTCCATCTGACTTTTTGGGACAAAATCAATTTCTTTTCCGAAGTGATGCTTCACAACATGCAAAATATACCGTTGCGTGCAAGTTTTTGATAACTTGGGAGAAATGAATATCTGCATAGTAGTGGCCTCATTTGACCCCCCCAAAAAAAAAAGTCCGACAAATTGCTTTTTCTTAAAAAAAGAACAGAAATTGAAGTTCATCCACAAAAGTAAACTTTTAAAACATTATTGTCAAAAAAAAAAACACTATTGTTAAGTTTCCAAAAAAAAAAAAATTGTCTAGCTTAATTATTACTCCTCAGGGGCCCCACCCAAAACTCCACTTTTCCTCCTCCAAACCTCGACAAGTCTTTAAGAAGATGAAAGCTCAATATAAAAATGCCACATTTGTGGGGTCATGGTTGTCATTTCGGGTTGTCAGCTACTACTACTATAATTATACAATGCAAAACTCCTGTCAACGTGCCACGTTAGTCCACAGTAAACAACCCCTCGCACGCGCCTCCACCTCATCAATTGGTCAACGTGTGGCCATTGCTATATTAAGAAGATAACACGCCGCACGTCATCACTCGCTCATTCTACATCAACAACTACAATAATTGCTCGTGTAATCCAGACGCTCATACGACGTGTCAGCCTTACCCAATCTATTCCGATCCAAACTATGCTTTATCTTCTTCCACACTTAACTATATCCCTTTTCAAGTATGTTAAGAAAAAAATACTATATCCCTTCAAGACAAAGCACCTTTATCTCATTCTCATACACGCATCATCCTTTTTAAAAACGAAATTAATAGAGAGAGAGAGAGAGAGAGAGAGAGAGAGAGGTCTCATTTTGATTTCATCCTTGAAGTTTCTAATAATTAACTTTGCACTTTAATCTTTAATCATTCATATTTTAGAAACTAAAGTTATAAATGCATTTGCACTCAATTGAATCATTAATGATGCCAATAAGATTAACCTATATTCTCTCATGCAAATATCAATCGGTCTAG
Organism: Mitragyna speciosa; assembly: GCA_024721245.1. Lineage (NCBI taxonomy): Eukaryota > Viridiplantae > Streptophyta > Magnoliopsida > Gentianales > Rubiaceae > Mitragyna > Mitragyna speciosa. The sequence continues at coordinate 544,128 of CM045570.1, forward strand.
AAATTGGATAGTTTGTACTGATATTATTCTTTAGTAATATTCAATATTTTCACATTACATTTCAAAAAGTACTAAATATCTTTTTCTTTAAAAAAAATTTCCAAAACAAAGCAATCCAAGATCTACCAGCTGAAATTAACAAAGATCCATATGAATTCCACGTGATTGATTGTCATGCATGGATTTCAATCAATTATACTAAAGCAAATACCAGTGGGACCAAATTTAATTGCACATGAACTTTAAGGTAGAAAGCATAAGAATAAAAATTTTTGGTGCAAAGTAAAATATACAAATTTTCAAGGTAGCAAAGTCGAATTAAACAAAAAAAAAGGATTTTTCTTGCCCATAGACCAACCTACATCTTGTCCACCATGTTCATATACCACAACCTTCCATTTTTTGTCCGGTAAGATCTGTGATTTGAACAGCGCCCGTCAAATTGTTGCTCTTTTTGCACTTTTTTCTTTTTGTTAATTTCGTCAATTTTTCTTCTTGTTAATTTCGTCAATTTTTCTTCATTACGTATTAGATAATTAGATACACAGACAAAAACTTTCGTCTGAAAACTCTTCCTCTGTAGCATGATAAATTTCTGTAAGCATTATCCGTCCTCCGATAAAGTATGAAACTTCACCATTTAAAACCATAAAGGATAAACGTAGGTAAAATCCCATATCTATACTTTATCCACTTGCCTCGATTTCCTCAAATAGTTACAGATTTTGCCATCTTTTGCTCTCAATTTGAAGCCTCTACGAATCAAGTTTGCCTTCTTTTTTTATTTTTTGTATTTTCCTGGGTTGGAATTAAAACTTCAAAAAAAAAAAATGAGGAGACAACAAGATCAGCAGTCAAATGTGTTTTACGAGCTATCAACTATGATTATGAATATTTTGCGATCACCGACTCCATTGGAGTTCTCCGACGACTCTCCGATTGTGCCGTCGGCTGTCACAGGTGGGGCGTCCTCGTCGGCAGCTGGGGTGGACATGAGGAGAAGGCAGATGGGTATGCCGCAGATTACGCCGACGGGTTTTGCATCGTTGCTTCTGGGGATGTCTCTGGCTCTGATGCTGTGTGGATCGGTGACTTTCTTTATTGGGTTCTTGTTGATGCCTTGGGTGATTGGGTTGGTCATGGTTTTCTATGTAGTCGGGGTAGTTTCAAGCTTGTCAATGATCGGACGCGCAATTTTCTGTCACAGCTCTTGCCCGCCATCTCCAAGGAAGGATTGTGATTGTAAGATTCTTCTGTAACTGTTTTGCTTAAAGACTCTTCTATTCTAATTTTCTGATTGGTAGTTTGTAAATCTTTTTCTTTTTTTTTAATTTATTTCTTGGTTATCATGAGGAAAGTTAATTTCTTGATTGGGGTTTTTTATAGGTGATAATCAATTATGCTTTTTAACTATGTAATTTGATGCTTGTCTGTTGATTCTGGTTTGTGGTTCGTCTTATTTCTTTACTGATTTAATGGTTATGCTATTTATGGAAGGTGGGATATTAACGTATTTGTGTAGTTTATGGCATGAAACTTGAATAGCGAAATGCGTCTTTCTTGCGTTTAAGTTAGCAAGATTGTATTTTTTTGGTTAAGTGTCGGCAAGATAGTAACTTTCTCAGTAAAGTGATCCTGGAAGGAATTAATTGCTATGAACTAGCAGTTTGGTATGTTGTTTAATTGTTTAATATCTATTTGACTGTTTGTCACCTATGGTGAATTATCTACTGCAGTTTACAATCTATAAGTGAATCTAACGTAACGCTATTAATATTTTTCGTCTCTGTTCTATCTTAATTGAGTGCTCTTGCCACAAATCAAGTCATCAAGATGTTTGTGTCTTTTGTGATATGATCAAATGGAAACCAAAGATGTGAAAATTTCTCTTTCCTTTCTTCTTTGACATGGCTTAGATGGTGTGTTGTTGTTGTTGTTTCTTTGACATCACAGTTTCTTTAAAACTGCACGCATTTTGAATCTACTTTTGAAGGATTGTATGCTAGCATCAGGATGATAGTGAAATGTCAGCTAACCAAGCATGACTGTGCACCCAAGCCTTTACTAGGTTTTGAATGGTGCCCATAATTCTGTATATCTCTTAACCGTGTCTAAATGATGTAATTAGATAAAGAAACTTCCAAGAATTCATTGTGCTCGCAGCCCATTAGACAAAAAGAATTGTTCATGAATTCAAAATTGTTCGCATGAAACAAATTGTAGACTGGCCATGCATCATCTGTTGCTAATACACTGGATTGTGACAAAATTGAGGAAAACTGGCAGTCTGAAGGGTATTTGAGATCCCATATGTGCTTCCCATATGACTTTAAAATATCAAATTTCTAGGCTATTCCTGGGATTTTCATATGCATTTTATTATTCCCATGTCAGATTTTATATTTTGTAATTTTTGACACTTTTTCTTTCAATTTTGAATAGTTTAGTGGTTGCGATTTTGTTGAGTAGTATTGCTTAAACTGATTGTCGCTGCCCTTTCTTTTGTCATCTTGATTTTGTTAGTATTAGTATTAGTCTTGACACAAATTGGTCAATATGAAAAGTTCAAGCAGAGTTGGAGAGGAACTGCAATGGATAAATTAACTTGGCCTTATGGGAAATGCTCATCTTGCTTCCATCTTGAATATTGACTTCAGCTTGTTCTCAGCTCCCCTTTTTACCCCCACCCTCAAGGTCTCATTCATTTCCCTACTCTTGTGAGATCATTATCTCTGGAAGATTTAGTGAGTCTGCAATGATGGTATTTTTTCTTGTTTCTCATGATGTTTCCAATTTTAACTCTTTAAGATAGTAGATGTTCTCAAATTCATGTATTAAACCATATGATGAAGACTTACTGAAACTCCCTTGTTTAATTCTATTGCAGCCTGGAAACTATTGTGAAGCAGTTTAGATAGTTGGAAATGCATGGCAAGATTGATCAGCGTGATTTTTCTTTTGGTTGGCTGCTGCTCTCTGCAATAGGAGATGTGAACTTGAAGCCAGTGTAGTTTTAAGACTGATGACCAGTCTTTGGTACCACTCTTGAATCTATTATCGAATGTGCATGTTGATATGGCATCTGTTGGATGGAAAGAGTGCCATTACAAAAGCAATCAGAGAAGAAGATATGGGGGCTGTGTTATTACTTAAAAGAAATATAGAAATTTCACTTGTTTTGACATCTCAGCATACTATTTTTATTTTTGGTGCTTTTGAATATGAAAAAGCATCACCAGTTGTAATCTTCTGTGTCTGGATTCCTTTTATCCTACGGGGTTGGAAATAAGAAGAAGTTACAGTACAGTTATTAATTGGCAGCTTGGATCAACAACGCTTTGGGTCTTTAAACTGATCTTTCGGGTTCTTTTACTTCTTTTTTTTTTTTTTATTTGAGGAAAGGTTCTTTTACTTTTAAAGCTTCAAATTCTGATTAGTTTTTTCTTCGTACGCTGAGGTCTCTCTCTCGGTAATGTTTGTTTTTTGTGACATTTTTAAAAGTCAGATTCAACAAATGGAGAATTAAGAAGATTGAATACAGTTTCGAAATAGCGTAGCTCAGACAGTGTCTTTGTCTGTATTTGGTCTATTTCGTGGAGTGCGAGATACCCCTTCTTCATGGGGCAGACATGTTAAATTCCCTGAATGTGCAGCACGAAAGCATCTACCTATGGCCAGTGGTCGTAGATGAAAAGGGATGAAAAGCAAAGGAAACCAAAATTAAACACGGGAAAGAGGATTTAGTAGTAATTGTACGAAAAAGTATAAAATTGCATATAGTTGACTAGAATTAATAATTTCTCAACATGTGACGATAATAGATCATATTTTATCTTATTTGATAATGTATAATTAATTTTAATGCATTATAATACATCACGTGACACATAACTAGACGCGCGTGATACACGCAATATTCACTCGTGATTGTACAATGAATGCACCCCCCCCCCCCCACCCCCAAGTTAATGAGTACAACAACAAAGTAAAGTGTAAAATCATCTATGTTTATGTGGTTAAGGTAGATCACAGATGTAATGGGCTGAATAGCCTGAAATGCAACAATCAATTAGGGAAAACATTAAGTTAGTCTGAAATGAATCTTCGTTGAGATTGTTAAGGCAATCGCCTTTCATAAACAACAGAAACAACAGTCAAATAGAACTCAATAAAAGATTTGTTAAGTATAATGTGGTATTATATATTGTAGCATGTGTCCACAAACAACATAATAAGATCCAAGAGTTTATGGTAACTGGTTTACATGATGTTGTAAAGCTTTTGATACAATCATTTGTTCTACACTTGAGAAGCCAAAAACAAGAAGATCAGTGAACAAAACAAGAAGAACATAAGTAACCCAACAAAGCCACATGAATAATAGCTCCAAGGGGGCATAATCCAGTCAAAGCAAACCAATAAGATGTTAAAGGTAATACTAGTACAACAAAATTAAGAAATCAAGAAATCAGTAAATAAAGAAGTGGACACTAGACAGAAACAGATACAGCACGGAAAAAATCAGCTGGTTTCATTCAGCCGGTGTAGATGTGAACCCCAACGGCAATGAGGAGAATGGTTATGAGGCCAAAGAAGATGATAGTGTGCACTAATATGGATAGCCCACTGGTCTGCATATTCCCAAACTCCACCACTCTCGCCCTCCCCGGTAACTGAAACAACAGCCCTGGACTCAACAGCACGAACAGCACCACAGCTATTACAACTGGCCCCCAATCCGCCATCTTAAGTCTAGATCTTGGACCCCCTTTCTTTCTCTAGACACAACTATTACTCGCAAGATTTTATAGGCTAAAGCCACTGCCAACTGATTCTCGAAGGAACGAGTGAAGAAAGGAATATGGCCATTGAGAGGACGCAGATTAAAAAGTGTGGATTTGGGCGTAAAAAAAGTAAGAGAAATTAGCTGTGATTATGGCCCTCGTGAGAGGACAGATGCCAAAGTATTTTAGTACGTGGCAGTATCTCAGGACGGGGGAGTGAGTATTGCGTGTACCACGCGCGCCACGTGGTGCATTAGAACCAATCACACATCGCCAAATAATACAAGGTATGACCCACCATTATCACATGGCGATAAATTATTGGTTCTAATACACCACGTGACAATGCACGTGGTGTATTGTATACTTTTCCCAAGACGGGGTGTTTGTCGAAGCCATCTTGATGCTGACGCCAATAAATTAACTTAATTTAGCAATTTGATTTTTATTTTTGTACCGACATTTTACAACTTTTTGTGAGTTTTCAATTGGGTTTTGATAGCTTTGAGGATAAGCTTCAGAGGATTCGATCTGCCGGTGCTAGCTGACAGTTATTAATGTTATATTTTTATTTGGAATTTCGTGCGGAAGTAATCTAACTGAAGTAACAAGCTCGATTTGTCTAAAGCTAGATGTTTGTATTAGACTTTAAAACGCATATACAGCTATGCTTAAACTGCTCTTAAAAGCGAATGTGAGTTTTTATTGCTCCAGCAGGGGATCTGAAGATGCTGCCGTAAGTCAGTTGAAAGTGCTTCTTTGATTGCGAAGAATTTGATACTAAAAAATTTAGGTTGAATTTCGTTCCTAAAAGGACTTAAAATAGAATGGATTCGTAAAATACGAATTCTGATTTTAATTCAAATTGGATCCCCTTAAACAGGCAAAGAGAACCTAAAACCAAATAATTCCAAGAGAAATAAATTCGTGAACACAGAAGTCTCCGAATATCAGAATGTGCTGTACATATTGCTCGGTTTCTTGGGATTTAGATCTATCTACTAAAATTGATAGATAAAATGATAAGCAGTGCACTATTGAATGGTTTTATAGAGGAATTCTATTATGGACCGAGTTTACAGACTCACCTTAAACTCAACGGTTCAAATCTAAATCACCAAAGCTTGATGAATTTTATAGAGTTTTGACAGCTCAAATCTTGACAACTTGTGGACTGATTTATTTAAAAAAAATTTGGGTTTTATACCTAGCCGGACGATCTCCATATTTATAATTTCAGGCAAACATTTGTAACGTTAAAATTTAAACATGTATCTATATGTTGTCTTTGCATAATGGATCAGGTGGCAGAAAGCTTCAGAAAGTTAACAATCATTACACATTTAACCTAGTTTTTGAAATTTGTGACAACCTATATTTTACGTCATATAATTTGTTTACATTACAATTAAAAATATCGAGAAAACCATAGACGCAAATGTTATTTACCTAAAGAAAGATGAAGGGGATCGTTCATGAAAAACGAATGGGTCCCATTACAAGTAGAGACGAGCCCAATAATTCACGATGCTTACTAGAATCGTGGAACGTGTGAACAAAATGAAGTTTGATTGAAAAGACTTGTCTAATTAGCAGTGCTCATATTGGCTTAAAAATGAAAAGCAAGTGAAGCAGATAGTGCTGGAATTCATCACGGAAAAGACACTAACAATTCTTGGCTTCTTTCATGAGTGGTCTTGAAAGGTAAGTAAGTGCCTTCCTGAAAATGTATACATCATTGCACCTTTCCAGGTCTGTGCCAACCAACTCCACATTTTGACCTCACAACCACCTTGGGCTAAAAAGTGAAATCCACCATGAACTCGGACAACGAGAGCCATGGTTTTATATGAGTAGGAAAACAGAAAGTACATAATTTTATTTTCCAAACTTAATAGGGGAACAGGAAAAAAAAGAAGAAAAAAAAGTACACCATACCAAAGATAACTGGTACCAACCAAATACAGCCGATTCCAAAAGGAACAACATGTTAAAATACTTTGTAGACCATTGAACAAAAATAGAACCTCGGACTTGATAAAAACCATTGCAGTGGATAGGGTGATTACATATTTACATGGACTTCTTTTTACTATATGTTTTTAAAATTAAAAACAAAAATATTGGAGATCGTAACAAGCTTCGTGGACTTGAACGATGTTGGCGAACAAGAATAAGAACAAAGTAAGAAGGGATTTCATTAATGAAGGCCCATTCCGATACTGATGGCCAAGGTCCATCTGCCCCTGCCAATAATTCAATAATTCATTCCATCTTTTTCGCATTCTACTTTATAATCGTCCATGTTGCTTACGTATTCTGACTTTTCATATGACACTGGAAAATTATGAATGCTATGGTTAATTTTAATTAATTCACCATTTTATAACTTCATAGTTGAAGAAAACAGGCTTGGCATTCAAGAACTAATTTTTATAGTATTCGTTATTTGTCAACAGTTCCTCTCTGCTGATCAGCTAATTCCACCAAATTGCGGGAATTTAGCTGCGATTTTGAATTCATTCTCGTACTGCACAATCATCCATGTTGCATATTAGTGCTGCTCAATTGTGCAAATAGAAGTGAAAATAGGCAAGCCTGGCATAATTCAACTGTGCCCGAGTTGAACAAAGAATTGATCAAGTACAATTTAAGTTAGAACACTGAATATCTTGGGCGGAAAATATCCAAGACCTAGACTGCAGAAACAAATAATATAACAGCGAACATTTGATTTTTGTAAGGTAAAAAAAAAAAAAATGTGCCTCCTCTTCAATGAAGAGGAAGATTATCTAATCGATGTACAAATGGAGCTTGATGGCAAGTAAGAAGACACAAATGAGAGCAAAATAGAGCAGAGAATGGACCATAATGGCAGCGCCACTAGTCTGAAGATTGCCGAATTCCACGCATCTGTTGCGGCCCGGAACTTGAAATAGCAGCCCTGGTGACAATAGAACGAACAGTATCACCGCCACAAATATTGGACCCCAGTCCGACATCTCTTTCCGAGTAGTAGTAGTATATGTACAGGGGAAATTGTGAATGTTTGTGATGGCAGGCAGGCTGAGAGGTGGAGAATTGAAAGATAATTGGCCAAGTCAGAAAACGATAAGGTTGAGACTTTTATATACGGTTCCTTGGAGTATTGGTGCTTAGGAGGAAAAAAAAAGAAGAGACTTTTGATGGAAGAAAATGTCCGTAGACAATAAAAACAAAACAAAGCAAAGGGAGTGGCTCAAGTTACTTGGATACTCTTCAACCGTCCCATTTGCTGCACCTTACATTTCTTTCGTGCACGTGGTGTGCCCACCCCTAAATTCCAATAGAAAATACTTAGATGGATCCAGTTCACATAATAGTTTCGTGAACCACTTGGTCCAGAAGCAGCCAACACATCCATACGGTAAGTCATGAGTGACGTGATAATTTTTGGACCAAGAGATCTATGGAACTATTCCGTGAACCGGGTCTATCTAAATATTGAATGCTTATTAGTTTTTTTTTTTTATTTGAGAAGGGAAAATTCATAGCATAGCGATGGACTGACGCATCAAATGTAAACTTGAAAACATCTAACGAAATAGATCACGGCAATGGATATATGTCCAACCTTTAGCTTAAAAGTAAAGTACCATTATGTGTGTGGGACTGTTGGGTATAGATTGGAAACCAGTCCAATTTATTCAAAAAAAAAAAAAAAAAGCATAGAATGCACCACTCAAGTTAAACTCGGGGCTAAATAAGCTTGTTATGGTTAATAGTGCACCTCTAAATAGGCTTTCGATAAAATTTCACATGATGTTCATAACCACTGCACTGCTCTGTTCTGTGAAGAGTTTTGCCCCTATGGCCTGTGCTATCTACTCCGCAGTGAAAAACGCATTCCTTATCAAGATAATTGGGCGTCCATGAAGATTAAGGCTGAAGGGACCAAATCCTCGAATTGCGAGTGGCTTGCTGATGAGCTGCCTGTAGCTTGAACAGCATGATCGCGTGGCCCTACTGTCCCCAACCAACTGGGCTATAGCAACTTTTTTTTTTTTTTTTTTTTTTTGGTTCGACTCTGCTTTGGGCTCATTTCCTTTCCACGGTCAAGTGGGTCAAAAGTCAAAAATTACATCGTACCAGTCACACTGTTTATTGACATATCCATTAACGCGAACTACGCCAATTTTAACGTGCTCTAATTAAGTGCTATGTTTTCAGACTCGGACCGGGTATCGACCCGGTCGAGCTCAGGGGTCAGGGGTCAATGGGTTCGACCGGAGGTCGATTCGGGGTCGAACCGGATGACGTCATAAATATTATATATATATATATATATATATATAACACATATATACACTTACTAATTTTTTTCTTAATTTTAGTTGTTAGTCTAAAAAATTATAGCCAAAATACCCTCAATAACCATTTTAATATCTTGCTATTAATAGTTCAAAAGGCATTGAATTGAAAAAATTAGCAATAAATATAATGGACTTAAATTATTTACTTTTTAATATAATTAGTATAAAGAAATAGAAGCGAGGCACCACTAATATTTTGTAATTGGTCAAAAAAGTTGGTTGCCTTTTGACAGATAACTGGGCCAAGCAAATAAAAATCATGTATTGATTTAGCATTGATGTTCATTTGTTGGATGTATGTCAATGGGCTCGTGTCATTGTCAAAACTCAAAAACAAATACTTGTTGGAATCTATTTTCTTCAGACAATGAATATGGAAGCCTACAAATATGTATAATAGCCCATATCTAATGAAGTGTGGAGCATTAATGTGGTTGGATTTGTAAAAAAAAAAAAAAAAATCTAGGCGGTTTCCGGTTTCCGGTTTTGCCCGGTCAAACCCGATTTTTGACCGAGTTTGACCAGGTTTTTTAAAATTGATTTTTTATGCTAACTCGGACCGAACACTTGGCCGGTTCCCGGTTCGACCGGCCGGTCCGAGTTTAAAAACACAGATTAAGTGGAGGCACAAGTCAAGTTCTAGTCTTTTCATCTTTTTCTTCTTTGGACAGGCAAACTTTCACACACAAACTAAACTTTACCTAAGTTACCGACCGAGACACTCACTTAAGCACACTCCCAAGTAAATTTCAAAAGGTAATTATTAACTTGTGAAACCATTTATAGAACTATAAAACTTAAGTACAGAGATACTACCTCACATTGTTCCATCTTTTTCTTCTTTGATTACCCAAATAGGTTGTCTTTCAATTCAATGGCATGGCATTTGACCAATTATTTGTTTTTACATTTGGTGTGCTCTCGCCATGTTGATGTTATGAAATTAATGGTATAAAATTTCAAGCACGTGTCTTCGTCACCCCGGATTACTGTTCTTCAACTTATTTTTACACTCAACCCTCTTTGTCTTATCTGATCTTTATCATTTATCTTGTTTTGTCTCCTCATCAGATAATCAAAACCATCACCATATTACTACTGCCCATTGTAAAATTAATCATCTACTTCCTCTGTCCTATTTTGATAGGTATATTTTTCTTTTTCATCCGTCTCAAATTATAACCCACTTTTCAATGAAAAAAAATAATTAACTTTTAATTTCTCTAAAATGTACCTATTTAATTTCTCTGTTATAAATAAGATAACTACTATATTAATATAGGTCCATAACAAATTGTGTATTTATATATCAAATAAAATTAATTTAACTTATAGTGTAATTTTTTATTTTGTATTTAATATAAACATTTAATAATAAATATATAATATTTTAAAAACATCATATATTAAATTTATTTTTTAAATAAAATTAACCAACTTTTTTTAAACTGTTTGGAAAAACCGTAATCTTGGGCGGTGGAAGTACTAAAAACTACATTGTACGTACTACAAGTATTTTGTTTTTTCTTTTTCTTGGAGAGCGTGACAAACATTTTGTTATGTTTCTTAAGAACACATCACCTCCGACAAACCAACCAACCAACCAAATGAACCATAAAAGATCACGAGCGATCCACAAAAAAAAAAAAAAAAAAAAAAAAAAACACGAGCGTAAAGAAAATAAAATAATTTGCCATTTACTTGACCGGTTCATTTGGCTAAGCGGTTGCCTGGGAATCTTTTTCCTTGTTCTCACGAAGTGTGTACTGATTACCATCCTACTTTCAACAACCATTTCGCGTCCTCTGATAATTTGAACGATTGAATCTTATCCAAAAAGTCTTTTTCTCCTTCTTTTTTTTTTCGACTTGCAAAATATTTTTATGCTTTTGTTTGGAATTGTTTTAAAAAAAAAACAAATTTAAAAAAAACTTCTAACAATATCTTCAAACACCTTTATTATTTTACACATATACATTTATTTATTTTTTTAAAACACAACTAGTGGGCTAAAGCACCAAAAAAAAAAAAAAAAAAAAAAAGATTCCTCAAATGAAATTTTGTTTTGCAATGAGTAGTTTAGATACTGTAGCAAGCAGTATCGGATAGGAGTAACAATCCTGAATTTCATTATTATTATTATTATTATATCTATTCATCTTCGCCTTCGTCGCTTCCTGCGAGTGTCGCTCTTCAGAAAGTCCCACCACCACCACCACCAGTGGCCACTTCAACTACCACCAACGACAACAGTATTAACCCCAGTCAAAGTCAAAGTCAAAGTCATACTGCCCAATTCCGAAGCTCTCTCTTTCTTTCTCGCTGAAAAACCTCTTAAATAAACTCGATGGAAATTGAAAATCTGTCTCTCGTCCTGCGCTAACTATCGTCGTACGGTCGCTATTCCGCGGCCAATTCTTCTTTGGTCCTGGAGAGTTTACTTGTGACTTTAACGACGTCGTTGGCGGCAAAAAGTGATTTGGAGGCGAGTTGCGATCATCGTTAATCAACTGTTGCTTTTTCTATCATTCCTTCGACTTTGAACCCGGTTTTCTTTTTTTTTTTTTGAAAAATTCATCTGTTTTGAATGCAATTATTGGAAATATGTCACAGTCAGGTATGATCATCTTTTTTTTTTTAAGTTATTTTTATGTTATTTTTTCCGCCTTGGCCACATTTACTTGCAATTTTTCATATGCTGCCGCATTAAGATGCTCCTGCATATATGTGTTAGCTTGCAATTTTGTTGTTAGAATTTGCAATTCACAATTTACCGTTATAGCCGGATTATTAAATTTCTGTTAAGCACTGTGTTTTATAATACGGTTTATTGAATTAGCACATTGTTGCTCTGTCTATTGATTATCTAGTTAGTCTCTAGCGTCAAGTGTAGCTTATTTGTTCAATTTTTGAAAATTCACAAAAAAAAAAGGAATAAAATATTTGTGATTCGGAGGTTCAATTTTGGTATACTGTTGACTTCGTATAATGTCACGTTGGAAATGAATCTTAGAATAAAGCTTAATAGTTCGGTGAGGCTAAGCTCTTCAAGTGAACTTTATACGGATTCAAAAGGGAAAATTCTTAACAAGATCATACAACCTTTTCTTGTTCAAACCATTTCTGCTTTGGTACTTTAAGGATAAGCCTTCACGCCCTGTTGTCTTGCCTTCTTGTCCAAATGGGTATCTATGTTTTGGTAGTTTGTCTGAGGCGCATGCAATCTTCTGTTCAAGGGATACAAAATGACAGAAAACGCGGGACAAAGATTTCAACTTGAACTTAGCTATTTTCTAGTATACTGTATCATATAGTAGTTCTCTAACAGAATGAAAGTACTTATCCTGTATTCTCATGCCTCAAATTGTAGAATATATTAGCTGTATTCTTGATGTATATGAGATAGTTTTGATGAAACTAGACTTGGAGCCTTGTCGTCATCTTGTTGGACTGGTGTTGCTATTCTAGAAAAAAATATCGTGAATATATTATTGACTTGTCGGTTGCATTGGTCTTCTTTACTTGTGCACGTTCAGTCATCTTTCATGCAAGACATTGGCACCTTTGCTCATTTTCTTTACCTTTTATCTTTTCCGTGGGAATGTAATTTTTCTTTAGCTTCTTTTGTTCACCTTTAATAGTGGATACCTTATGTCAAGCACTATTCCATTTTGCATCTGCAAATTTGTTGGATTTCAGGCTATAATATAAAGGATTTGGTTAGAGAAGCTCAGAGTCGGTGGTTGAAGCCTGCTGAAGTACTCTTCATACTACAAAATCATGAGAACAAGATGATCACTCATGAGCCTGCTCAAAAACCCGGAGGTAATCTTCTATTGTTTTACCTTTTTCATGCATTTTGTTAATACCTATCAAATCTTTTTCTGGCCTAACATGTTATATGGACAGTTGTTTTAAATAGCATGGACATTGCCTTGCCAGGTGGATCGCTGTTCCTTTTTAACAAGAGGGTACTTAGGTTTTTCCGTAAAGATGGGCATAGTTGGCGCAGGAAGAGAGACGGGAGAACAGTTGGTGAAGCACATGAAAGACTTAAGGTTGAATATTAGCAATATTTCTGTTATCAGAGTTCTTAGGGCTTTTCTGCATGTCCTTCCTAGTGTCCCTTGTTATTTCAGATTTATCTTTTGTTGTTCTTCAAGTATACTAAAAGACTAGTTGACAATAAAGTAAGTAAGAAAACATAGGTTTTATTTTTGAGAAACCGGCAGTAAATATCATCCATGACTTGAAACAAACCCAATTTGACTTATTGCAATACAAAAAGAAAAAAGAAAGATTGCTTCCAATTCATGGCTTGTTTACAGTGGGATTAGCTATGAACATCCTAAATCTATCGATACAGTGAGCAGTTTTTCATCTAACAATTAATATTCTGTTATTTGGACCATATGTATTTTGCAAAGTAACATATAGTCTTGAAGAGGATAACTGTCTATATGATAGATCAAACTTTTGCTTTAAGTAACCCAAAACTTTTTGAAACAGCAATGATTTAAACTGTTGTAGCTGAAGAAGAAGTCCTTTACTGATGTAGATTGGTATCCTGCATTAAGACTGACGATGGTGATGTTTCATTTGATAATTGGTTACTAGCATTCTAAGATTAGCCTTATGATGCTCTGATTCATCTCCACGTATCATGAAGTTTTAAACAAAATTTACTGGAATCTGGTTTATAAAATACAACAAAATTCGTTAGTTCCAATTTACATATTTTTTAATGGCTAGGTTGGTAATGTTGAAGCTTTGAACTGCTATTATGCACATGGAGAGCAGAACCCTAATTTTCAGAGACGTAGCTACTGGATGTTGAATCCGTAAGTATATTCTTTTGATTGATTTCTCCTGGTATCATTAGTAGTCAATAGATATTGCCATGTTAGTCGGTTTTGCTTGTAATGATGACAAATAATGAACTTAGGTGATTAATTAAGGTTACAAAATTTGGCAGCAGATCTTCTCCTAAATAGATTAGCACTTTTCCTCTATTCACTTATTTTTTCTCATTTTTCTGCATGTTTTGAGTCTTCTTTTTCATGTTTGGACAGGGCGTATGAACACATTGTTCTGGTTCACTACCGAGACATAAACGAGGTGAATGCTTGGATCAGATTGTTGCAATAATCTAACATATTTTTTTTTTTTTTTTGGTATCAATGTTCTTGCACTCCATTCTAGTGCTTGATATTCAATTTTTACTCTATTGTTACATTGACTTGCCTAACCCCACAATGGCTTTTCTATAGGGTACTCATGATTTGATGCATGAGGCATGACCATTCCTATTGACATCTTGTGCTTCTAGAAAATTTTCCTTAGAACTTTTTTTAGCGATCGCACTGAACTGGAACTTGTTAGCCTGTTATTTGTTGATAGCGGTGGACACTTGTTAACTTTCCCTCAGATTTTAATTATTTCTAGTCTAACATATGGTTGTACTAATTTTTGTTCATGATGATTAATGTGTGAATATCAGATATGTTTTCTACATGATTTTGTATAGTTGAAAGTCCTAAGCAATAGTGGAGCTGATAACTAACTGAACTTTAATCAACTTTCTATCTGACGTAACTTAACTTTCCTTCTAAGCTGCATACAAGGACCAATGCAGGAATGATATCGCAATTTTCTCCAGAATCCTCTTCTACCGTCAGCCAGAGCCCCATCTCATGTAACGCTCAGCAGCCAGGCTCTTCTGCTCACATTGGGGATTCTTATGATCAATTTCGAAATTCATGTAGTCCTGGATCTGTTGAATTTAGCTCTGATGTTCTTATCAAGGGTAACGGGATGAATTACTTGGAGGATATAGAGAGAACAGAGGATGTTACTAGTTCATCAAGCCTCGAAATGAGTCAAGCGTTGCGAAGGCTTGAGGAGCAGTTAAGTTTAAATGATGACAGCTTGGAAGAAATTGTTAAATTTTACCCAGAAAATGAGAACTCGTGTGATTCAGAAAATTCCATAAAGGATCAAGCTCCATCTGCTCCAGAACAAGGTGATTGAAGCAATCTTCTGTTGGAGCTTTGTCCAGGCTTTTATAGTTGGTCTGTTGCTCGCTCAACTGTGCTAAGCATTTTTGTTCTGTTTTCATTTATAAATTTCAGTTCTGATGCTGAATGTAATTGCATGTTGCTTTTGGAGCTCCCGTAATTTATTATCTTCTGCTGTCTGGTTACTTTGAATTTCCTTGGATATGGATAGGAAGATGACTTTTCTTGCATGTTTTCCTATATACCAATGGAAAACATTGGTATACTTAACTGTAATTCTTTATTGCACAACGACTTGGGTTTGAGAGTGATATATTGTCTTTTTTTTTTTTATTTCAATAGTCATTTTCATTTATCTCATTCCAGATGTTATCTATTGTCATTTGATGGTAGGGATTTGAGCAGAATGGTGCTGATGCATCCTGTCCTGTGTACACTAATAACATAAGTCTCTGTTCACCAGTATTAAAAGCTTCCCTTAGTAAGATAAAAATATATTCATCAAACAAGGGAGGGTTTTGGGCTGGAGGCTTCTGTTTTTAACACTGGGGGCTTCTTTCTCTCTGTTACAACATAGAAATTTGCTTCTTCTTTTTTTCAGTGTCCCCTGATGTGTATGTTCTGGCAGTTATCCTTCATTACGTTGTTTCAATATCTTCCTTTTACGAAAGGAACATCTGTTACAACAGAAGCCACATGTAGCAAAAGACTGCTGCTAATAACTCTTTTGTTTGTAGGTTACAACATTGAACATCAACCCCAATTGTTGGGGCATGAGGACTGGAGAGAGATGCTAGATGGCTGTAATAGTTCAGAAGATGCTGTGCCACAGATGAGACATTTAGACGAATTTAATGGAAATGTGAGAAGGAATCTTCAGTATAAGAACTCCTTTATCTGTCTGCTATCAATTTTTTGTTTTTGTTTTTTGTTTTTTTGTATATGAGATAATGCAACTCGCTAAGGTGCATATGCTCACCACGCGACATGTTAAAACATAGTCCAGCCTGTGCATTTCTCTTAGCTTCTCTGCTTAGCTAGTTGTTGTCTTGATCTCTTAACTAACGTGATTTTTCATACAGCAGGGTGTCCCACTTACTGAATGGACTAGAGAGCTAGTGGCTGAGAAAGACTGCAGCTATACTTGGTTGGATTTTGGAGGATTGGATGTTCAAAATGGTAATTTTAACTCTGATTGTAGCTTATAATTGGAACCTTCTACTTTGTAAATTGGAGATGCTGAAATTTCAAATACCTTCTGCTGCCAGCTTCTATGCCAATTGCCAAGGAAGTTGAAGACATGACATGTACTGCATGTTTGCCTGAAATAAATGACTTCATGACCAATGACAACTATATAACACCATTTGACCAAGGGCAGATTGGATTTACCCTTGAAGATGATTTGGGTTTGACTATTGCCCAAAAGCAGAAATTTACTATTCGAGAGATATCTCCAGAATGGGTGTATGCCTCAGAAACAACAAAGGTACACACGAGGGAATTCAATTTTTTAGTTTTCTGTGTTACATGAATGAATTTGGAGTTGGAATTAATACAGAAGGTTATTGTGTTTATAATTGTTACTAGAGTACCTTCCTTTCTGGTCTGCCTGTTTTATATGATACTGGAGTGATTTCTCTGCTTGGAATTTTAAAGTCAAATAACAAGGTTTATATTGCAGGTTTTCATAATTGGATCATTTCTTTGTGATCCATTAGAGTCTTCATGGACTTGCATGTTTGGTGACATTGAAGTTCCAGTTGAGATCATTCAGGAAGGGGTCATTTGCTGTCATGCTCCTTCTCATGCGCCTGGAAAGGTCACAATTTGTATAGCTTCCTCTAATAGAGAGGCCTGCAGCGAAGTCAGGGAGTTTGAATACTGTGTTAAACCAACTGGTTGTCGTCATTGTAGCCAGCCAGACACAGAACCTACTAGGAGTCCCGATGAACTATGGTTATTAGTCAGACTTGTACAGTTACTTCTATCTAATCCTTCACTGCACAGTGGAGATACTTCCCAATCAGGAATTGATTTATTGGGTAAATCCAAAGCAGGTGAAAACTCATGGGATCAAGTCATAGAGTCTCTTTTGGTTGGCACTTCTACTTCATCTATCACAACAGAGTGGCTCCTAGAAGAACTTCTGAAAGACAAGTTACAAAATTGGCTTTCTTCAAAACCGCAAGAAGAAAATAACCTGTCAAGAGGTTCCTTGTCAAGGAAAGAACAAGGAATGATACACATAATTGCTGGATTAGGATTTGAGTGGGCCTTGCACCCGATTCTCAACTCTGGAGTCAATGTTAACTTCCGTGACATTACTGGTTGGACTGCCCTTCATTGGGCTGCACGTTTTGGAAGGTAGTTAACCTTTTCCTTATTCTTTCAACACACTTAGTATGCAAGACACTTCTACTCTTTTTCATGAGACAGAACTTGCATGTCAAGATCTCTACCTAACTAAAAGGTCGTCTTCTTATTGAATATCACCACATAACAACAGGTGGTTCTTTTTAGTAGTTTGATGCATGGTTGTTAGCACCTGTAGAAATTTTTTTACTCTGCCAACATAAAATGACCTGTAACGGCATTCAATTAGCAGTTAGGAAAATGTCACAAATTCCTCTTGATTACGTATCTGAACTGCTCAAGTTGGGCAAGATGGAGCAGGATGCCAATTCAATTGTGATGCCTTTTTTTTTATTTGCTTGCAATAGTATTTGCAAGAATGTCAACCTTAATTTTGCAGTTAGCACAGATTGTAGAAGTGGTAATACTCCAATTAGGTGCTGGTCTGGGGAATGAAACTGGCAAATGTTAGTTGGCTAAAGTTTAAAATAAACTTTCCTTTCTTGTAATCTCTGGAATATTTTATGGTTAAGTTAATAATGGAGTATGAGCTAGTGCATATGAATTTTGAGGAATTGGTTATTTTGAGGAGACAGCTCTTGAGCATTGTTAGACTAATACAAAAATGATTTAACTTTTGGCTTCTGTTGTGTATTCCACCAACCTTCCACCACAACTCTCTCATTAATCTTTGTGGCCAGAGAATCTCTTGGATTTATTTTTGGACTAGTTCAGAAGGCAAAAACTTAGATTTAGGCGCATGATTTTTATTAAGGAAATAGTGGAGAATACAGGTTCAAGGTGCAGAATCTGTTGATAAGACATGCATGTTACTGGACTCACAGTAAACAATTCTAACATAAATGGGACATAAGACGTGGGAAAAGGTTTGCTCTTACTTTGGTTGGGATTAATAGAAGATTGATAGATTATCCCTAAAAACATCCTATCAGAGTTTTGATATTCAAATTGCTGTGAAAGTTAATTGTAATAGGCATATTAGTTAAATCTTAGAAATTGTGCCTTTTGCTGAATAAGCAGTATTGTTACTCGATTAGTGCAGAGTTGGGAGGCTGCAAATTTTCTTCTCCCTGCTACATCACTGCAATTTGTCAGACAGTTTATTCATGATGTATGGATTATAGTGGCCACAGAACATGTTGGCTTCGTGGTTTGAATATCGACTCTACTTCATTTATTGGTTTATGCTAGTAGTCAGTTGTATAAGACACACTAATACTCGTGCATTAGTAAGGAAGAGATGTCACACAAATACTTGATTTGTAACAGGGAAAAAATGGTTGCTGCACTCATAGCATCTGGTGCATCAGCTGGAGCAGTAACGGATCCCACGCCTCGGAACCCAACTGGTGAAACTGCTGCATCCATTGCTGCCACTTATGGACACAAGGGTCTTGCTGGTTATCTTTCAGAAGTGGCACTAACTAGTCATCTTTCTTCCCTGACGCTGGAAGAAAGTGAGCTGTCAAAAGGATATGCTAATGTAGAAGCAGAAAGGACTGTCAATAGTATTTCTGGTGCAAGTCCCACTACAAACGAGGACCAGCTCTCTCTGAAGGATGGCTTGGCTGCAGTCCGGAATGCTGCTCAGGCTGCTGCACGTATTCAATCTGCATTTCGTGCACATTCTTTCAGGAAGAGGCAGCAGAGGGAAGCTGCTGCTGCTGCTACTAATGCAAGTGCAAGTGGAGATGAATATGGAATCCTTTCATCTGACATTGCTGAGCTTTCGGCTGTGTCAAAGTATGCGTTCCGCAATTCAAGGGATTACAACTCAGCTGCTCTGTCCATACAGAAGAAATATCGGGGTTGGAAAGGTCGCAAGGATTTTCTTGCATTTCGTCAGAAAGTAGTGAAGATACAGGTGCCGTACTTTTTTCCTGGGGCAAAGTTCTTTGGAGTATCTAATATTTTGTTAGCTACTCCTGATTAACATAATAAAAGATTAAATGCAAAAGATAATGACAGCCCTTTCTTGCTCCGGTTTCCTATTAATCTTTAGATACATTAATCTTTAGATGTATAAAATTCATCTAAAGGTTTCTAACTGGTCTCTGAAATTTTCAAGCTGCTTGAAATGTATGCCTGCAAGTGTCAAGTGCACGTCTCTCCTATACGAATGAATGTACATGGGCATCACTGCATGAATAAATCAAAAGTTTTGATATTACAAGATTTTCTTAGTACATTATGTACCGCCTCTCCATTGTTTTTTGGTCCTCTTTTTTTGTTTATAAACTTGTATGAGACTAGCGTGAGCCATACCTTTCCAAAACTTTTCAAACTGATATGTTGAAAAGGATTATAAATAATTTTATTATTTGGAGTACTTTCTGGCAGGCTCATGTGAGAGGCTATCAGGTCCGAAAATATTATAAGGTATGTTGGGCTGTGAGTATTTTGGAAAAGGTAATCATTAGGTGGCGCAGACGAGGAGTTGGTCTACGGGGGTTTCGGCTTGAGACAGATGCTATTGACGAAAGTGAAGATGAAGATATTCTCAGGATTTTCCGTAAGCAGAAAGTTGATGCAGCTATTGACGAGGCCGTCTCAAGGGTGTTGTCTATGGTTGAATCTGCAGAAGCACGTCAACAGTATCGCCGCATTCTTGAAAGATATCGTCAAGCCAAGGTAATTTTGATATTGTATTGTTGGACGGAAAACTTAGATTGGTACAGTTTTTACCCCACTGACTGCAGAAAAGGGAAATTTGCCTGAGCTCTGACAATTAATACTGTTGTAATATTCTTCTTGTTGATGTAGACATTATAACCTAGGGAAGAAAACCGTGCGTACTTTCCTCCACTAGTGGTTTATCCAAGCATATCTTGTTTCAGTCTTTCAGCTATCTCACCTTTCTAATAGAATTAGGAAATTTGGGATCCATTCCAAGAGAACTCGGCAAACGTGTTAATTCATAATTGTCGTATAATTTCATGTTGCAGGCTGAGCTTGGTGGTGCAGGAAGTGAAAAAGCATCAACTTCTTACTACATGGAAAATGACGACATTTATTAGTTTACATAGATATAATGGCTGGCTATAGCTCTAGCTTTCTCTATTCTTTAATAGAGACTGTATTTGGTGATAGATGACATTCAGATTCGGCTGGTATAAGACGGTTGATTTTTTGCATGTAGCTAACTTGATTGGTCATATTACGTGAGTATTGGCTTCTTGCAAATACTCTGTGTAGTCTGATGTAAATGTTAATGATAAGGTACTTAGGATTAAACATGTTGCATCCGGTAAATTACCTACATATATTTTACAATCTGCGGTTTAAGTGAGAAAAATCTACTGCCGCTGGCAAACGACCATTTTTGTTGCTTCAACATTTTAGTCCGAAAGCAGGGAGAACAGGAATGCGTGGTGATACAAGACATGGCCTCTATCGAAGAGTGTAAACGAGTTCTGGTGTCCTGACTGCGCAGAGAAACACAATGTCAAGAAGATGGAAAAAGAAAATGGTCGTTTGAAAAAATGGACAATGGATGTGTGGAATAATTTGTTTTGCATGGAAGTGACTATTCTAATAGCATCGGTTTCTTAGTGCATTCCAAATTTTAAATTTCGGTTTCTTTGAACGGGTTTTAAATATTCTGAAAAAATCTCTTTTACATATAATCATATGTAACGTCATTTTAGGTATATTTGTGTAATTAAATGTTTACATCTAAAACTAAATCTTTAGTCTAGTATGTAATGTTGATTAGAGAATGAGATCCAACGGAAAATGGGTTAAATAAGGACATGAGTGAGCACAAAAGAGGGGAACCTCAGAAAGGAGTGGAAGCCCAATTTTCAGTAATAATTGGATGGGAACGAATAGAGGTCAGGCTCTATGACTTCACCGAGACTCTTTCGTCATGTATAAAATCTAGTACTATATAATATATTCATATTTTGTCTTTTTTTTTGTGATTCCTAATCTACTCTTGTATAATTCTATTATTCCTAATCTACCCTTAATCACTTAGAATTATAATTACATCACAACTTTTGAAAACAAACCAACCCTAAAAATAAATTCCTAACATAATAAGATACAATTTTAATTGCATTTGAACTCTGAAAATTGAAGATACAACTCTAATTGCATTTGAACTCTAAAAATTGAATATTTCTTAACAAACTCATATTCCGTGATTCCATTAAACTCATACAACTTTTTTTTTTGTATTTTTCTCCCCTTTCAATTTCTCCTCAACTTCTTCTAGCTTTCGCATGCAGATGTCAAGTCTAGAGTTCTTTTTTCTTTACTATCTCTATATTTGGTGTATTTTATATTTTGCTTTTACTTTTACAAATTTGGTATACATTTCAAAGCTTTGGATTTTTATATTTGCTTAATTAATTAGGAATAGGGGTGAATCGCCATTATAGATGATATAGAAGGATTCTTGAGGATAAAATTCTTTCTTTTTTTTCTTTTTCTTTTTGTGCTTGCCTCTTTTTTTATTTTTCCTGTTTAGAAAAACTAACACAAAAACCTCACTCTTCTTCTTCTTCTACCTCTTCTTTTTATTTTTATTTTTAATCTTTCTATTCTATATTGTCATAATGTACTTAGTTAAAGATTTAAAAATCCAAAACAATAATATGTTTGAACAAATTTATGAAAAAGATACATGCATATTTAATTGAATAATATAAGTTATTAAAAAAATTAGCATCTAAGGGCAATGGCTTTATGTGGTAGAATGTAATCAATCAATGTCATTCATAAATATGTGGAAAGAAATTGATGATAAAAACTCCAAGACAATATGATTTGGCTTAATTGTTTTCTTTGTTTCTTATAATTAGGCTCCATTGTAACAACTATTAATTATTATATCAAACAATAGAGATTTGGCAATGTATCTAGCCTAATATATTTTCGTAATTTATATGCACAAACAAATTAACTAGAATGGGGATAAAAAAAATTAATGAAAAAATTCTAATTCATTAGTATTGAGTTTTATATTTGCTATATGCATTATTTATGAAAGAGTATCAAATTTAAATTTCCCACCAAATTTTAATATATGAGTTGATGATTGGGTATAACCAATTAAAAATATTTGATTGTAGAAAAGGAGACAACAAGGAACAAGGTGTCCTTTGAGGATATTTGAGAAATGATAAGAACTTTGGACTATTTTGGGCATTTACAAACTTTGGAGCTCATGAATATCAATCGAACGGTACTCTTAATGTGTTAAAAGCCTACATAGGCTTGCTATATATAGATTATGTTTTTTTATATTAAGTATTTCATTAATATGTTTGCTTTCAACAATGTGTCAAAAGTATCTAGATTAGAGTTACAGTTAGCACATAGGCTTGCTTAAACTCTAATATTATATGACTCTATGTTCTTTAATATATTTCATGTTTTATTTTTAAAAAAAAAGTCTACAACTTATATGCTGTACTTTTTTGGTCCCACTAACTATTTGAAGTTGCGTAGACACACTCGCACGTTAAGAAAAAATGTGGAGGTTAAAACAAGTATAAAAAATACCAAGTGAACATGTAAAATAACATCCTTGGTAGCCATTCATAGCATAAGCAATTAAATCAGAATTTCCTCAGCATTACTATAGATAGAGGAATCTGAGGATATTAATGTAATTTGTTTTTGATAAATAATATAAGATTGGAGTAATAGCTTACTATTAGCCAACATAAAACTAAAAATTAATAATAGATAGTTCTTTACCATGCATGTAGAAGTGATATAATAATGTAAAAAAAGAAAAAATTATTCTTTATTGGAAAATAGTGAAATAAATTATATGTTAGCACAAAAATAATCAATAATTATATATTGATTACTAATTAATTAGAAAATGATAAAAATAAATCCAACAAAGTAGTAGTTGTTTACCAAGAGAAGAACATAAAGATTGAACAAATATTCAAAGTAAACTTGCTATGGTAAAAGAAAAACTCCATATGATAAGTTAACTATAATTGTTAAGATTTAATCATTTGTTATATAAGTAACTAAAAAGTAGTTTGCAAATTTTACTTTATTCAATCCAATGTCTTTATTAGTCTAATTACTCCAAGATTTTTAGATCATTTATCAATTAGTCAATTAACTTAGAATTTTTTATAATTTTAATTAATTAAAACATGATTTATTGATGATAACTATTTCTACAAATGGATAATTCTCAATTAAATATTCTTCTTTTTTGAACATATTAAGTCTTATTACTTTTAAAAATAAATGGAGATTAACTTAACAGACAATTAGAAAAATAAATGCATATTAAAAAAATAAATTCTTGGAGATTGAAAGAGAAATAGAAAAGAAAATGAGTCGTTGACAAACATTTACCTTGCTTAAGCTAAACAATTAGTCTAAACAATCATTCTTAATCAATTTGTGATGAAACAATTCTTTATGATCCATTGTTTGCATGTAATCTTACCAAAGACAACACATAGAACAAATAAAGGAATCAAGTCACTCTGTCTTGTAGTTGCAAAAGTTTGTAAACCAAGCATTCTAAAAAAAAAAAATTCTTTTTTGGTGATGTCCAAATTTATATACTTTGAGAAGTATACAAAAAGAATAGAATGAGACAATTAAGATATAAAAATCTTTATCAATTAGTATTTAGGTTAGATTTATGAGTTTAGACAAAGATAGTTTATTTTTAAAATAAAAAAGAAAATGCATAATTGAGGAAAAATAAAGGAACCAAATAGCTTTTAATTACCTTGAACGTATAAAATAATGATATAAATAAATTTGTAATAATTATTATGAAGCAAACAAAGGATATAAAATACTGTGTTAAGAAAGAAAAAAAACAAAAACATGAACGTCAATAAATGAAATTAAGAATTGAAAGATTTGAGTTTACACTTATAGACCTTTCAAAAATCAAAATAAAATATATTCTACGTGTTATTATGGACATCATCATAAGAACATTTCTTTTCTATTTTCAAATAATTGCCTTTTTTCAATAAACTAAGTTAATTAATTTAAGGTAGAAATAAATCCTAATATCACCGATGCTTCACTTAGTGCTTTTTTTTTTTTAAAGCTTGGCTTATATGTGTGTGTATATGTGTGTGTGTGTGTGTGTGTGTGTGCCTGTATGTAACTATCTATTTATGGATGTGTGTGCGTTGTTCATTAGTAGAAGAATGAGTACAAGAGTATTTGTATATGAAAAAATAAATTATTGCTATATAGATACATGCTATATAAAATGCATCTCATAATTTACCCCAAAATTAACAACTTAATGAATATTGTCATGGGAGGACAAATTATATACGTGTATGAAAAATTAGAAACTAAAATAATAGCTATAATTAGTACAATGAAACAAATTTTATTATTTTGAAAATTTTATTATTTTGTAAAGAAAATGAAACATTGTCCTAAAATGAAACCATTAGCATTAAATCTATTAAATTTAGTTTCAAACGATTAAGAGAAAATCAAAACAAAAATTATGAATCTAAATTACCATGATCTGAAAGAATTGAGTAAAGATTTTTACTTGTAAGATCTATATAATAAGGTAAATCTTCACTATTGTAGTAAATGATATAGGATGTTGTACTCATTTCTTGATGTAATCAATGCGAAATTATTTGATCGTAAGAATATAGAATTTTTTAACTAATGCTATTAAATAATGCCAAGAACAAATTAAAGTCATATATAGTATGATTTTTTTTAATGCCTACTGACTCTAATGTCAAATAAAAAGGAAAATATTTTATATTGTGGATTTCTTCATGTTGATTCTTTTCATGAAATTAACTCGCTCAAAA
Organism: Mitragyna speciosa; assembly: GCA_024721245.1. Classification (NCBI taxonomy): domain Eukaryota; kingdom Viridiplantae; phylum Streptophyta; class Magnoliopsida; order Gentianales; family Rubiaceae; genus Mitragyna; species Mitragyna speciosa. The sequence continues at coordinate 569,453 of CM045570.1, forward strand.
AAACTATAACAATGTAAATTTAAGGCAATTAACCCCAAACTCCACATTTATAGAACAGTATACAGTAGGTGTATAAAACACTTGCTTTGTACTCCAATATCTTATTGGGTAGAATGTCTTAAATTAAAGCATTTACAAACACCAGTTATGTAGCTCAATTTAAAATACCAATTTATAACAATCATTTTCATACGTTGGAATTCATAATTTCTAAAGAACATTCTTTTATGCAATTTTAATAAAAGAGGACAAAAATATTTTTATTTAGCTTGGAGAACGCAAATTTAAAATGGTAATAAAAGTTATCTATTGGAATTCCTATAAATAAATAAAAATTATTTTTTTATTTTTTTATGAGAATCAATATATGCGTAAAAACACAAAAGAAAATGATGAAGACAAAAATTATACAATTAAATGGAAAAATCCACAATCAACTAAAAAGAAAAAGAAAGTGGTAATATAAATAGAAAAAAACATGATATGAATTAACAATCAATGAGAATAAATGAATCATCGACAAAAGACGGAACAAAGAACAAATAAGAAGACTTGCTAACCACATATGATGACAAGGAGGAGAAGATTACTAACTTGAAAAAAAAGGTGAAACAAATAATGACGACGAAGAGAAGATTACTAACTTGAAAAGAAGGTGAAAACTAAAAAGAATCAATAGAATTTTTGATTTTTTTAAAATTTTCATTTTATATTCTATTAAATGCAGACTTACATTCATAAAATAACTTATTTCAAAATTGTTCATTAAATTTTATACAGCAATTTATTTCATTTTAATTCATACTTGAACTTTCAAAAATAATTTCTAACTAGATTGATTTGCTTTATTAACCGATACATACTTAAAGCATGTGCAACGCACATGCATATTCCTAGTAATAATAATAATAATTGGATGTCAGAAATTATAGCATGTCAAGATCTCTGTAGATGAGCTGAGGATTAATGACGAAAGCATTGAGGTATTGAGCCGTGCTAGATTCATTATATTATCCCGCAAGATCCGAACCCATATCACCGATTCTTCCTAGTTTTAAAAGGCAGCCACCACAGGGTTAAAGAGAAATGGAATCAAAGGATAAGGTGGAGCTATTGCAGATAGCCATAAGGCAATTAATTGAGGAGGAGAAAATGAAAAACATAAAAAGATCATCATCCGATGACAGATTCATTGCACTCTGTGGCGATGAATCTGATGCTGCTGACTACCACCTCCTCTCCAAATTACTTTCACAGGTAAAGCCGTAAAGCAACACCTAGTGAGACTGTGTAAGAATACTTGGCTTTGGTTTCTTGATTTTTACTAGTTTTCTTTCTTTTTTCTTTTTTAACTTGTCAATATCAAATAACTTTTCTATTCTTCGAGGTGGGTTTCCTCTTTTCATTCACCATTGGAATGAAAACTAGCTAGCAGAGTACTTGCTTCTCCGAAAGCTGGTATTTTGCTTTTGAACTTAGATGCTTGACGTGTTTACCTAGTTTATTCTTAAGTTTCGGCTAATGTGAATTTTCATCCTGTTAACTTTAAGAAACGACGAGTTCTGTGTAAACTGGCGGTAAGGAAACTAAATCTTTTGAGTCAACTTTGGCACTTGTGAATGAACAGGTGGAAATGTTGGAAGAAGATGGAATGCTTGACGGAAACAAACCATCATCCGACAATAATAAGGTAGACTCCTCTGAAGGTTGTGAGAAAAGTGAGACTACAAAGGAAGCAAGCGGCTCCCACCCTCAAGCTGGACAAGAAGAAATAATTCAGGAGCTTAAACGGGTTAAGAGGCAGAACTTCATTACCCATTGTCTTCTTTCGGCCACGATCGTCCTCACTGTTGCATGGCAGCTCTCTGAAGTCTCAATTATTTTGACCCTCAAAGAAGGATTGAGCAACCCACTAAAATTCTTTGGTGGAATGATCAACGGAATGCTGAAAGTCCCCAGAGTAAGGGGTCTAGAGGCAGAGAAACTGGCATCTGCTGCAAAGCAAATGCCAATTCTCGCAGTCTCCTCCCTACCCATTCCGAGTCTTAGGATTCCAGTGCTTCCCCCTGTGGAACTTCCAGTTTTTGATTTGGATAATGAAGAAGGATAGGTATTATGCTGTTCTTAGTTTTAATTGATAAACAAAAAATTTGTGATTCTCTTTAGTCTTTTATTTTTTGATTAGCTGCAATTATTAAATATGGTTTTACTTCTAAAATTCGTGAAGACGGAAATGACTCCTCTTGCTCGATCAGTAACCCATGATTATTTGGGATTTTAATCAATTGTATATATGTTACTATTGAGGTCTTTTACTTGTGAGATTTTGCCTAGGAATGAACAGATTCCACTTTAGGTCTCTGCAGATTGATTTGTTGCTTCACTTAAATGGTGTTGTATATCAAGCCCTTCTCTATAATTCTAAACTAAGTTGTATCAGAGAAGCACAAGTATGAAAAGAGAAAATTCAAAGGCGTCCTCGACCAATTTGTTCAAATATCATTATCCAACTCATTAAACACGTCCTCATCAAATGAGAATAAAAACTTCAACAAAGAACCAGTGGCAACTTTAATCAACCAATCATTCACCAAAAAGCACATTCCAAGCCTATCGTGACACAGAAGAAAGGTTATGACTGACCATTTCCGATATGGTCAAGTCTCATATCCAGAGTCTCAAATTCAAAGAACAAACTTGTTTAATTGACTGATTGCACAGAGGCAACAGTGATCCCCAATGAATATAACAGAGAGAGACACGTAGGATACTAAGCATAATTCAACCGGAAAATGTCATTCAGCACATAGAAGCTGCCCTGCGGGGTTGGCATCAAATGAAACATCTGCAAGGAAAATCAGAGATGCAAGTATTAGGAACAACTGATATAACAAAAAGCAAGAAAACAATAGAACATTATATAAAAATAAACACATCCAAGAGAAACACACTGAAGTTCAGTTGCTGCCTTGTCTAATTAGATGCCAAAGCACTCCTACACTTGGGACTAGTTGATAGAGGAGAACCTTTAAATGCATATCAAAGAAAACACCACGCCAGTCAATAAAATACCCTCGTTCAATTTTATCAGGGGACAAGTATTCCAATTAAAGCTTAAACCATAAATGGAGATTGAAGAAGTAGTTGCCTACCAATAATAAGTACAATTATTACAAGTCATTTAAAAATAATCAGAACCAACCCAAACTGAGAAATGTCTTCAGGAACATAACTAAGCAGAATGCCTAGGAAACAAAGCGAAATTATCCAAACCAACACAACCATAAGGAGATCCTCTTGGCACCATTTCTCTCTAAATCCAAAATATCAGAATTATTTATATATGTTAGCATACAATACACTAAAGAGATTGACATCTACTTTACAGGGCAGAAAAACAAAATAGGTACTATGCATTATCATATACCAGTCAGTATAGACTACACAAATGCAGCAAATATTAACCATATAGCTTCACTAACGACAGGCGATGCACAGGTAATACTTTACTTCAATGGCTTTACCAATGTTCTTCCATCCATCCCATGATCCCATCACAATCTTCCATTGAGGAGAAAACTAATTGCATAGAATCAGATATAGCCCATTTTAAAAATAAAATCCCATAAAAAAACCCGAAAATCTAGTTAGAAAGCAGCAATGCAGAGACGTAAATAAATTCCCTGATAACTACATAAACTACAATATAGACTTAGCATGACGGTATTTTTATCCTCAAATAAGTTAGCAAGATACTACCTTTTAACATAAACCACCCATAATTCATCAGTCCTTAAATCCAATCACCAAGGAATAGAATTAAAAAAAAAAAAAAGAATACATAACAAAATGAATAAATATAAAAATAACGAGAGAGAGAGAGAGAGAGAGATAAAGAGACTTGGCTGAACTTGAGGGGATGCTGTTCGCCGGCGAGCTGGAGAACACCGGAGACGAAGACAAGCATGCCACCGGCTGGTCCAGATGGCTGGCAATCGACGGTGGAGATGTTGTGCTGGCACTGCTGGAAGGGCAGACTGGTCAGTTTGGCAACGATGTTCTGGGACCCTTGAATCTTCTGGCCTTCAAATGTCAGCATCGACCCGTCTTGATACAGGTTTCCCAACCCGCTCCGATTCGTATCGAAGGTTGAATAGTAGTGCTCCACGAAGGCCTTCGCCAGCTGATCCGGATCCATTACTATTTGATCTTGCGGATCCCACTCCAGGATAGGGTCAGGATCCGGATTTGATTTAATTTCAGCTTTTTCGGGGTTGGCTTAGAACTTAAGCCGTTACAGAGCAGACGAGAGGAAGACAAAAGGTTGAAGACGAAGCGGTTTTATTCGTAAAATTATGTTCCACTGGTGGGCCAAAGTTCATTTTTTTGGATACTTATAAATGCCCAAATTATTGGGCCTCTGTTTTGCCTCTTTTATGTTCTGGCCCAAAAATGATGTTTTCTTTTTTATCAACTATTTGTATTACAATGATTGTTGCTTTACACAAGTGGAGTGAGACTTTTTATGATGTGCTAAGTGTGACCCCAAACGTTTTTACATTACAAGATGAAATGAATTTAATCCACGCTTTTCGAAACTTTTTTTTTTATTAGATCAAACTTACATTGTTACAATGAGGAAAGGGGTGAAATCCTAAATCTCTAACTCTTCAACCCTTTATTCATTCCCCTTTTTGAAACTTCCAAAACAAGTAGTATCTTGCATTGTACCCTTTTCTTCAGGGGATGCATCTAATTTCAAACTTCCAAGCATAATAATAGCAGATTTCAAAATTTGGGCCCACTTTAAGATTTAGAAGCATATTGATATTCCAATATAAAAGTAAGCAACTTTGTAGTGTTTTTCAATTTTTGAGCAGGAATGAATAGAGAGTCGAACGATTAGAGCTGTATGACTCTACTCCAAAAGTTAAGGGTTTAAATCCCACTATTCCCTTCTCCAATGTAATAGTAAAGTTTTGTTAAAAAAAAAAAATTTCTGAGTATACAGGGAATTGCTTCTTATGCTGTCCAAAAATTGGGGAGAAAAAGAGTCCAACACGATTAAAGCTCCAACGAATCACCAAAATTTATCGTTGTACAATCAAACCATTTTTTTATCCCTATACTATTTACATTGATGCTTCTTGGCTAAAAGGACAACACTAATTGTCACGGAACAATTTTCTATAGGTTGTTTTTGGATACACTGCTACACATCGCTTGCTTTATTGCAGTAGCAATATACATAAGTATACATGAGGAATATCCTGGTATAATTATAAAGGTGCATAGCATTTCACACTATCAGCTAATCCAATATCTATGATACAAACATGATTTTCCCCAAATGTTGCAGAAGATCAAGGATTAAGAATCAGACCCGTTTCAAACTGATCCTCATTCTTGCACCTGGGAAGTGGGATACAATCCAGAGCTTCAATCAAAGACTCGATTCTTCAAAAAATTTCCTCGAGTCTTGGTCAGACTGTCCTCTCCCTACTCAACGTTCAGAAGATGGTAAGGTTAAGTGGAAAACTGAATCAGCTATCTATACGAGATGAAGTGAATGCCGCAAAAACATGAATCCTTGGCTAACATGTACACTCCAAGTCCAAAGGAGAAAACAAATTTCCTGGATAAATAGATACACAGAGAAATGTTAGACATACAGCATGATCAATAGCATAAATGTGGACTCACTGAATAGGATACTTACCACGGAAATAATTCACCAACTATGTTATGCATCCCAAGATGCCGTACGGGCATTCACTAGGTTCCTACCTACAAGTTTTCATTTGATACAGTCTCAAAAAAACGTGAAACTTCACGGTAAAGCTGCTCAGCTTCAAATGGTTTTGATACATAGCCATCCATTCCACACTTCAGGCATTCTTCATTTGTAGCCTGGATCACATCAGCCGTCATGGCCAAAATGGGCACATGCCAGCTTGAAACATTTCCGAGAGCTTCAATGGACAATTCCCCATGTTGGATCTGAGAATTGATTTTAGATTCCATGTCACGAATAATCTGTGTCGCCTTAAACCTGTACCAATCCACATCACTCTATCTTAGACAATTCTGCTAGATAAAAAAAAAAAAAAAATGGAGAACTCAAACAGTATGTTTATCTTTTCTAACAGCAGCCTAAATTACCATTACGGTGTGAGAATTTACAAGAAAATCAAACTATTTGAGTCAACAAAACGCTAAGCATGAATGGTCATCATCAAACAAATCAAAATTACCTAAAGCCGATGGACTTTTACCTAATTTCCAAATTGAACTGTGTCAGATAACAAGCCAATGACAATGAACCTAAAAATACAGAAATTAATCAGCTGGACATACCCGTCCATTTTTGGCATTTGAATGTCCATGAAACAGGCATCAAATTGATGAGGTGGCCGCAAAAGTGAAACTGCTTCTTCCCCGCTTTCTGAACGAACCACATCAGCACCATACTTTTTCAAGAAACATTCTGCTACTTTAAGATTCACTTTATTATCATCCACCACAAGAATTTTTCTCCCACGAAGCAGATTCCCAAGAGTCAAAGGAAGTTCTTCATTGCGCATATTCCCCCTAATACCTACACCCATTGAACGTTGTAGGAATGCAGCTAGCATACTTGCCCTAAGTGGTTTCATGATAACAGATGAAATGGGAATACTACAAGCTGAAATGGTAGCTTGTGTAGAACTTATAGAATTAGCTAACAGAAACAGTTTTGGAGCAACAGTAATATCAATCCCTCTTAATTTGTGGACAAAAAGTGTTGATGTAGCAAAATCCTTATCCCAAACTTCTTGTTCAATGATGACCATGTTTATAGTAGCATTCTCAGCACTTATACTAGAAAAAGCATGGTTCAAATCAGGAACCACTTCGACATGGATTCCAAGCCGCTGGATGTGATATTTGGAGACCTCCGCCCGCACAAGTCTTGAATCAACCACCAATGCCCTCATGCCCTGGAAATCTAAAGCAATAGAATTGGATTGTTTGTTTATTTGTTGGGTCTTCTGGTCATTTGAGTTGCAAGCACCATTGGTAAAAACAGCTGTAAAAGTAAATGTGGATCCAATCTTTGGCAAACTTACAAACCCAATTTCACCTTTCATAAGTTGGACCAAACACTTGCTTATGCTTAGTCCAATGCCAGTACCTCCATGTGTCCTGGAAATGGAAGGACCAACCTGCATGAAGGGGGTAAATATACGAGATTGAGCTTCTATTGGTATTCCTGCACCTGTGTCTTCTACTGATACAATAAGATTGATTTGGTCAGTAGAAGGCAATGGGAATGCTGAACTAGATCCTTCCGGGCAGAAACCTCTGAATACTCTCCAACTCTGTCGTCTGTTAGCTATGGGCAACCCACTCAATGTTTCGCTTGAATATAATTCTGTTTCACCTCTAACAGAATCCACCACTTCTTCAACAAGATGGACAGTCACAAATATGTGTCCTCTTTCCGTAAACTGCAAATAGAAACATGCCTAATCAGCTTTGAGCAAAAGAAATACATACAAACAAGATACAAGTTTCTATAAACAAATTTTAAATTTTAAACATCCTTGTTCTAACTTATTATCCTAGCTAAATGAACATTTACAAATATATAAGCAGACCAGAGAGATAATCATGATCATTCATTCATCTGCTTTTCTTTATTGAAGGATAGTCTGATGAAATGAACATACTGATGTTATATCGTGCACAGGCATCACATTTATAAGATCTTGTTTATGTTCCAAAGTACTAAACACAAATTTTCTGATGTTTATACTCACTAAAATATGAGAACATCAAGCTTTACGCTTCAGTCCCGTAAATTATAGACTTCTTTTGGAACTTAAAATAAAAAAGGAAAGTCAAGGAAATATTAATACATTGCATACTTGAATATTATTCTCGATAGGATAAATTTCCAAATGTAAAGGATTGCAAAAGTGTGTTCATTCTTCTGTATCTTAATTATGCCAGCTCCAAGCTTTAAATTTTTTGACAGGGAGAAGATCTAAAATAAGTGATTAGTCTTTTCATGTTCTTTCTTTTAAGTCCACTAACCAAAAAATGGAAAAAGAAATCAGATCTACACTTACTTTGATTGAGTTACCAATTAGATTTGTAATGATCTGCCGAAATCTCCCAGGATCGCCAATTAGCATTGCAGGAACCTTATCAGAGATGTAAACTGCCAACTTCATCCACAAATTTTTTTTCCAAGCAAAAGCAAGTTAGCAAAAACAATATTGTGATAGAAGCAAGAGCATCAGTCAAAATAGGCAAATCAATTATTAAAAGTCCAATCTGTGCCATACCTCAACACCTTTTTTTTGTGATTTTCCAGAAAAAAGTGACAAAATGTCGTCAAGAATAGCTCTCGGGTCAAAGCGCACTGCCTCGAGCTCGAGTTTACCAGATTCAATCTTGGCTTGATCTAGAACCTCGTTAATGAGAGAAACTAAGGCTTTACCACTTCCCTGTGCAGTTCGGACATAATCTTGTTGAGTCACATCTAGATCTGTTTCCATAAGCATATGCAACATTCCTAGAAAATTGAGTAGATTCGAGCAAAATCAGTGTCTTGCTCCCACTTAGCACCAATGAAAAGGAATCGAGCTAATTGTATATATCAACCAACAGGGTACAGAACTTGCAGCCTACCTAGAACACCATTCATGGGAGTCCTGATCTCGTGCGAAACAGTAGCAAGAAACTACAGCAAGTTCAAAGTACTTGAGACATGCATCACCAACTGCTCATGGTCCACAGAAACTTTTACAAATAAAGTGAAAGCAACATGTACCTGTGACTTTGCAACGTCAGCCGCTTCAGCCCGCTTTTTGAGTTCCATCATCTCATGATAATCATCCTCAACTTTGGCTATTCGATTCACCGTTGCATGGAATATTTGCCCTATTAGCAATGCAATCACAAGTATGCCAATCGAGGTGGTTATCGCAAGCCATGGCCATGGTGGTTTATGTTTGAATCTGTACCAGAAATCACACTTGTTAGCAGAATCTGCTTGTTTAAATTGACCTTTAATCACTAAAAATTTATGGGTGGTAATTTAGTCAAAATTCAATTTACATACCACCCAAAGATCAGGACCCCACCCCCAGACAGATATTTTTCCTTCTCTCCATCACCCCCATCACAAAAAGAACCATCCATGACCACTCCCGTCCCTTGCCCAAAAAAGTTTATCCAGCAGGCCACCCAATCCACCATTAAACCACCAGCCCCCAACATACAATTACAAACAGACACAACAAGTAGTACGCATGTAGATCTCGTACATAGACGCATCACAGATATAGCATTTACATATCATCTATGTTTATGTATGTAGGTATGTCTCCGTTCATTGTGTATTTGGACAAGACCAAGGTAAGTCCATCCTAAAAGTAATCCACCCCTACCTCACCTCTATTACAAGCCATAACTGGCTTCAATCAGTTCCAGGGGACAACATTATTAGGCACAATAATATGAATAACGGAATTCTACTGTGGTTTAGAACGTGAAATCCAAAAAACTCTCTAACATAGTGGACAGGGTGCACAAGGTTCCAGTAGTAGCATGATCTGGAAGTTTTTATTCACTTCTAAACAATCTAAAAGGACCTGCACAAGACAAAACAGAAAATAAACAGCACATGCATGAGAAAATACAATACCTGCATCGCATCTCATGCTTTCGAAATGGATCCCCAAAGTTAAGGGTACTAACATGCTGCAACCCATCACCAGATACATTCAAACCATACATGCTGATGGGGTGGGAGACATTTGTTGTATCATAGACATTTACCAGAATAGTATGCTTGCTAGCAAGCTGCTGAAGTAACTTCTCAACCAGTGACTCAACGTCAAAGACACCACCGAGGTAACTGATTGGCAGAAGTAGAAACGTCAAAATTACTTCAACTTTCTGATACGTTTAGTCTAAAATGCAAAATTTAAGATTAATACATCATTCCTTTTTTTTCCCCTCCTTTAGATAGTAGAGGTAATAAATAACACCTAGGCATTAGGTTGGTTCGTGAAATGTATTAATTGAAAGATCCATACTGCTCCAGAAATGATATTTCGCAACCAGTTCCAGTCAGAGCAGTTCAAAACTTTTTGGTTTCCTTTTAGAGATGCATTTATCTATACAACTAGTTGTGTAGCCCCCCCCCCCCCCCCCCCCCAAACACACACACAACCCAAAAAAAAAAAAAACCCTCTTTTTTGTTCCTATATGTTGTTATGGATTAGGAGATAGTAAACAAATCTTCCTACTGGCAAGACTCAAGTGTACAATGCATTCAACAATGTTTATCAACGACTATATTTTCCTTATCCTTTATGACACAGGAATCTTTGTTTTCTTTGTTTTTCTTTCAGTAAAGATTTACTTTCAAGTAAAGTTAAAGGATAACAAACCACTAAAAAAACCAAGACAAAAGTTACAAAGAAAATAAGCAAGAGATTTTTATTCAAATTACATACCCATAAGTTGCTTGTGTTCTCGCATCTGGAGTTGCATTAGGGGGAAGATCCGTCTTGTAAACAGCAAACGTCAATATTACACCGAGGCGGTTTGATTTGATGAGCCTGAAGGGAGCAGTTAGTACACCCTTCCCAGATTCTCTTGCACGCAAGATATTCCCACGATCTTCCTGCAGGCAATCAAGTCATGATATCAATTTTTCTTTCCTTTTCCCGATCTCTTCCCACATTCCATTCTGGTGCAGGGAAAAGTACTATTAATAGAATGTTAAAGGAAAAATGATAGGTTAAGGTCAAATGTGCAGCTTAAGTGTTACAATGATCGATCTCTTTCCTCTTCCATATTCTTAAAGAAACAGGTTTAGAATCACCTCTATTTGCTTGAATAAATAAAGCCGGAAATATCCATTTGGAATCTACTGCCAGATAAAGCTTACCTCTCCAGAAAGCATATCTATGGAAATTACATGGGCAATCGTATCCTGTGCAAAGATGACCGGTGCATATTCCTCCTGAACTGGGGATGCCTCTAGGACTTCTGAACTGTACTCATCCTTATGAACTGGTGTCTGTTCAATACTATCCATTCTCTTAATAGTCCAGCCTTGTTGCTTCTCAAATTGCTCTCTCTCAGATTGAAGCACCCTTACTGCATATGCCACTCCACTAGTAAGAGGTCTCTCAAAGGCTGTTCGTTCTGTATACCTTGCGAATGTCATCTGTGAGTTTGGTTAGTTAGTTTCTCAGACGGATTCTTGATTTAGAGGAAAAACAAGGGAATCTGGTTATACAAAAATGCATCATTCAGAAACTCTGGACTCATACTGGTTGTGCATAAATAGATTAAAGATGATTCGTAGTCAATGCCCACAAGCAACTTTCCTGGGCCAAGATCAAAAATTGGAGAAAAACCCGGGAGTAAGGGAACAATATCAATAAAGCAGTATAAGCAGTAAGTACCAAGGAGATCAACGAGCTAGAAACATGAGGCTCAAATCTACCAGTCAGAAACAGATGACTTGACTCTGATCACAGTTTAAGATACTCCCTTTATCGGACCAGAATGACACATAAATGCAAGAAAGCAATTACAAGTACAATTTTTCAATTAACAAGAAAAAAAATTTCTTTCCTCTATATCAGTTGTAACATAAGTTCACCTGATCAATTGCAGAGGGATTCATGCTGTGGTAGAAAGTTGAAATTAAAATAGACATAGCCTGGATATGATTCATGCTAACATTGAACTGATCCTGCAACATCCTAGCCCTCTCATCACACATGCTTGCAAGAGTCTCTTTCCTCTTTTCCGTGGCTAGCAAGCTCAAGTACCAGAAGAACCAAAAAGAAACTAGAATTCCAAATACTATCCATGCCACCAAAAGCTTCTTCCACCAGATTCTCCTCACTTTCTTGGGCCCAATATACTGGGAGTAGTGATGATGGATCTTAAAACTTTTCCCTGTGATCTTCCCCCATAATTTCATCCATAGCTGCTCCCCATCAGCAAGAAAACCAGTCTTTGTGGTCATTACTTCACCATTTATTATCCAATTCATGGAAATCAAGGACACAAACCAGCAACATAGTATCAGAATTAGATGCCCCACCTTCAAGCCAAATCCAATTACATGGAGTAGACTCATCCAAGACAGAGTAAGTGGAAAGTTCAACTTCAAACAGTATCCAATTACCAGTAAATCTTTTTCAAACTCTTTCTAATTTTGGAAGAAACTGGGACTTCCCCACTCCCCCTCTCCCAAACTGTCAAATCTACAGAAACTGTCTAGGTAGACCTAACAGCATAAAAATTCAAACTTTGGAAGCAAATATCAAGAATAACAAGAAAATGAGCCCACCGACCTCATAAATCAGGGACAATTGGGTTGATAAGAACTAAGAAGCCAAAAATGATTCCATCTTATCCAAGCAAATTGCTTGCTGTGAGGGAGGACCCAGAATTCAGGAAGATAAGAAATCCCCAAAACACCAAAGCAAGAATGAAGGAATCCCCAAGATTCCAACTTTTTGCAATTTACAGAACAGAATGTTGATTTTTATCCTGTCTACTACCAACCAAAACTCAGATGGAGGAGAAATGGGCCAAAACAAATTAAACTAGATTCTCAAACTATAGCAATCAAATCAGAAAAACAAAAACAACCCAGATGCCAAAGATTAAAGCAAACAATAACTGTCACTCCCCCAAACAAAATATCTGACAGCCAGCCTAATTTACTGGAATAGGTTGCCTCATATTTTTTACAGATATTACTACTTGGGAAGTTTGACTCTCAGGACACACCCAAGTTAGCTAAAGTTATGTATAGTTTGGGAGACAGGAGGGAGGCAATAATTCAGAGGGATTAATGATAGAATAGTAACTAATGTACCAGAATGAATAAAGGCAACAGCAAAGAAAGAAAACTGGATTCAATGGACACTATGCTACAAGAATCTGTGAAAGCAAAGATGAGAAGAATATGGTGGTAGAAAATGTCCGCTATTAGGCCATTATCCCTATCCATTCTATCCCCATCCAACCCATAAAAAAATTTATTCAAGAAAAATTGATAATGTATTAGTATTTTATTCAAACTAGTAGGAATATAATAATTGAAGGAAATACCTCCCCAAAACATGACGTATTTTTGTTCATATTGCTACAATTTAGTGTCAAATAAAAAGCAAGGGGTGAAAAGGGTATTCTACAATTGGTTCCACTGAGCATGAAAAATCATGTATCCTTGGGCTGGGAATTGCTTTTTCCAAGTAGTAATACTGGAATACTGCTAGTACAGATTAAAAACTACAAAGTACAGTCTACAGCTACCCAACTTTTGCTTTTTATATGTTCCCATTTTTGTCCACCACCCAGATGGATATATCCCTGTTCCCTTCAGTATGCAACTCCAACACGTAAAGTCATTAGCTTCGCCCCAGTTCTTAAGTGACTTTTTTTTTTTTTTTTTTCAAATTTTTGGTATGGGAAGAACATGGTGGGATAAAGAAATTGGGACGGAGAGAATCGAACTCTCATTGTCGTAGATAAAAAATAACGCAGCAGGAAAAGGAAATGAGAACGGTGAAAATAAAAAATTTTATTTCAGTAACGACGAACAAATACCCTTAATAATGTTGCGTTATAGTATTTAATTTACACGACTAAATGACTAATCAGCTAAACGAAAAAATCCATTGATTAGTGCTTTGCAATTTAGACATTAGTATTTTACCTTACATGCAAAGCACTAGTGCATACAAACAGTAATTATTTCTTCTCAAATGACCTGCATCTGCCATTTGTTTCTCGTTAACCTTGGGTTCCCATGAGATGAAATTTTGTCGAGTGTCACAAAATAGTTGGTATTGTGGGAAATGGGGGAATAAAAAACATGACAATGAAAAGTTAAAAAGAGAAAAGTAGGTGGAAAAAAGAGGCCCCATGATAGCTACCCTCGAGGTCTTATTATGTTTTGCCTAATAACCCCCTGTTATGGAATCTAATGTAGTGCTTTTCTGCCCGGTTACAATGTTGTTAACTCTAGATTATTAACTCTAGGCTACAATATTATTAACTCTAGATTATTAAATGCATTTAACTGCCAATTATGTGATAATACACGCATTGCTTTTGATTGGCATCTCCTCTCATTCTCAATGGCAGGAAAAGGGCAAAAAAATAAATGACCCACCGCTCACTTAACATGCAAAGTATCCAACACGGTTGTGACAAAACACCCTAATCTATATAGGGTTCTAAACTGTAGGCTTGTCTTCTCTATTTTTATAAGCATTTGTTTAATTGCTTCCCCCACAGGAAGCAACCAGGTAGAACAGACAAAAGCAAGAAATGGAGTTTGATAAATATAATTAAGACTTTGATGAAGTGATATGGAGTAACTACAGTGAATCCCCTTCAAATTTTATTCAGGTGTAGCTTTAGCTGAATATGCTATCTTTCCATCACTTGCGTTGGTTTTATTAGTTGAAAACACAAATGTTCTTACAATACTAAGGAATCAACCAAGAGAAAAAACACTAATCTGCTTATATTTTAAGAGCGAACCAGTTCACTTTCTACTATTAATTATTTAGTGTTTAATCTCGTTTACTTATATAACATCCAAATGATTTGTTGGCTAATTTTTTTCGGTGTGTGCATGTGTATGAGGAGCTAACGTCATGCAAACTGCTCTAATCACACTTATTACAACAATTACAAATAATTTACGTGAAACTAAATTTGGTACGCATTACACATGATATTAGCATTTAGAAAAGAATACCATTAATTGTTTTTATAGAAAGAGCAAAATTATTACGCATGTATTATTGTTCGTGTATATTTTTCCTTAAATTTTTAGTGATATTTAACAAAGAGGTTTAAAAAGTTTCTTTTGTTACAGGGTAAATTGTGGGAGTTTTGTGTAATTGACCGTGTGGTAACATCGATAGGAGTAAAAGAAAAACCAATGGCGAAATGGTTTGTGATACAAAGTAGGGGTATAAATGAGAATTTATTCGAAGCTTTGTCGCGGAGTGATTGAGCCATCACCATGCTTAATTTCTAAAAGGGTCAGAAGAGCCCTTTGACAGCGACATCCCACGTCAGCAGCGGCACCGGTTCTCTGGCGACGTCCAACGTGTAAGGTCTATAATGGGGCTTTTGCTTTGATACGTGTCAGTACTGGAGTGGCAGAAAAAGTTTAGAAGCATCTGTTTACCACGTGGCGGATTTGGACAATGTTGGAGCACAGCCTTTATGAGTGAGTATTGCATGCACCACGCGCGCCACGTGTCATGCCACGTGGTGCATTAGAACCAATCACACATCGCCAAATAATATAAGGTATGACCCACCATTGCCACATGACGATAAATTATTGGTTCTAGTACACCACGTGGCAATGCACGTGGTGTATTGTATACTTTTCCCAGCCTTTATGCCCTAAAAGTGTCTGGTGCTTATCAATTTCTCTAAATGACTAGATCAAGTGCTCTACTGATCTGGTTCTTCTGGTTTTTCTCAATCATGCCCCTGCTACTTTAGTTGGATTTCGTTTCCTAGACATTTTTTTTCCTAAAAATAATATTACCAAACATTTTATAATGTAAAGTACATGAGATAATAAAGATAATAAGACATAAAAAAAATGTTTAAGCAATATTTCAATTTTTCTTCCCAATTGATTGTCTATCTAAATTTTTTTAAAATTGTATGACCACCATAGTATTTAAAATTTTACAAGTACCATCTTTAATTTAGTGATAAACAATAAGATTACTTATTTTATTACTTTATTCTCCAAAAAAAAAAATGTGAAGTAATTAAGAACCAACTTGAAATGCAAAACTTTAAAAAATTTTCATCCCCATAATTATACAAGATTTACGCCTTACGATACAACTAGAAAGGCACGATCTGTAACCAACCCAACTTGGTTAGATTGACCATCACAAAGTCTTTAAAAGTCAAGTGGGATGAGAGGCCAGGGGTTCAAACTTTACTTCCCATCAAAAATTCAAATTGATGCATAATACATCCGTTTTGTTCGGTAGTGGTTCAGTCCCAATCGGTTCTCCCGAAACTTAGTTGGGCCTCTCCCTATAGTGTAGGTTAGGAGTAAGGTAACATACTGTTAATTATTGGCACAAAAAAAAAAAAAAGGCACGATCTCTTCCTTGTTGGTTAATTTACAAAAATTAGGGGAAATTTTATTGCTTTGGAAATTTAAAATTAAGAAATTTATGAAATAAAAAATTGAAATATTCAAAAGGAAGATCACCATAAACCAAAAAAAAAAAAAAAAAAAATCAAGGTAAAAACCATCCCATCGTACATATGATCCAAATAATTAACACCTCAAGGGACAATATGGGTTGTCACTGGCTCACTGGACCAGAGTCAATGAATGATAAGCAATACATCATTTATTGGAGCTCGGACGAGTCGAACTCATTACGGACCCCTTCCATTATTATTCATTCTTGTATGGTTATGTAACTGGTATGCGGTTTCTGCCCTTATTTACGCTCTTTCAAGCACGAAAGAATAGATGTCATCTGATACTTCTCAATTTTATTTATTCTGATTCACAATGTTTCAACTTCCAAATCCATACATACATACAATGGTAACCTAACTCTCCCTCCTTCTTCCCCTCTGCAAGCAGTCTCTGAGCATTACAACATGGTTATCATAAATGCAAAACAAATATATAGACGAGCAAACTAAAGTTGAATAAATGTTAATGTTTATTAAGTCATAGTCTTAACTAGCTTGGATTGATTTGACAGCCATAAATACACTAAAGTCGGTAAATTTTAATGTTTATAAAGTTCTAGCTTTCTCTAGCTTCGACTAATTTGATAGCTATAAATATGACACCTATTTTCGAAAAAGGAGAAAAACTACGCTATTTGAGTGCTATTACATAAAACGTAATTATTTTGTGTTCAAACGTAATAATCCAATCTTAGATATAATTTTTTAACTACTTAAAAATCAAAACCGAGTTACTTGCTCTGGTAACTGGCTGGATTAACTAGCTTAACTCCCTATGTATCAAAAAGAGGATATTGTGGCGGGTCAAAATTGTGAACTGTGAACTACTATTATTGCCTCCTTATTAGCCAGCAAGAGTAGATGTTGTTCCTATTATTTTAGCATAATTAATGGTCGCAGAGCCGTATTAGACTAAGAGTCTTCTAAGACTAAAAAGTCTAAAACTTGCCCCAGTTGGCAAGAATAGACTATCTTACCATCTCTCACCTCTCTAGGTAGAAATTAGTTTTTTTTTTTTTTTCTTTTCTATATCCAGAAAATTTTGAACATCATCTTATAACAGTACAGAACGAGGAAGTAAAAAAAAAAAAACAAAAAGACAGTATCATTAACCAGCAACCTTAGGCAACAAACATTGCAAAGAATTAATTATTCATGGAACGTTGAATACATTTATTTATGCTACTTTATCATTCATTATATGGTTTTTGTTAGCGCTGGACGAAAGCAGTTTACCTAATCAGCATTATAGTCGTTTTCATGAAGCAAGAAACTTGAAAACTTGGACACGCCCAAATGGAGATTAAGAGATTAATAGAAATTTTTGTAACATTTAGGATTCCTATATTGCCCGAGATCTCGTTAATTAGTTTTACTTTTTGGTAAATTCGGTCAAGACACAGTTCTTGCATATTGATTCGACCAATTATGTTTTAGCTGAATTATAATCTACATTTGGTTCCCAATATTTTGTACACCCCTTAATGCCTCTCAATTTGGCCACCACACATTTGAAATTCTGAATAATACGCTGAAAGCGTAATTAATATGTCAAGCTATTATTGTTCAAGTGATTAGTAGGGATTTATATTTTTTGGCGGGTTTTGGCTGAAATAATTATTACGTAGATTGGATCTAATACCCTATTTGTAAACTTTGTGGTACAAAATAAATCCAGCTAAATATAGTGATCCATGATAAGATAATAAAGTAATATAATTGTATTTATATAACTTTATTTTAAATTACAAACTCTGGATATGTGGCCTCGAGAGGGGGAGGGGGGAAATGATTAGTAGGAACTTCGGCATTCTCAAATCCAACTGTGTTACGCATCGGCTCCTTTTCAATGGGATTTTCTCTCCTCGTCGAATCAGCCTCCTTAGTTTAATACTATCTACGCAAAGTCTGTATGTATCTTGTTCGAAAGCAAGCGTCTTTCAATCTATGCCTCATTGTAAGCCCTTGAAGGTTGAAGGAGTCGCACACAAATACATAGCTTAATTGGACAATAAATCCTTATTTCCTAGGCAAGGAAATCATAGAATTCTTGAGGAATCTTTCAAAATGGAAATAATATTGAGCTTCCAAAATCCTATAATTAGCAGACCTAGTTTATTGTATCTACCAAATAGAATTGTCATGAGCCAGTCTAGTCTCTCAAATGTGAGAGACATTTCTTCCATGAAGGCCAACAAGTGTGTTAAGAAAAGCCAATGATAATTTATTAATATTATCCATTGTTGATATTCTATATTTCACACGTATGGTAAGCATAGGTATGTTTATGCATTTCCACGAATAGAAACTGCCAAGGTGCAAGTGCAATGTCTTGTCGTTGTGAAAGACGATAAATTAATTAATTCAAATTAAAAGGACGAAGAAAGAACAAAAAAAAAGGGTCAAATATGTGAAGGCAATTCTTTACAATTAGATAAGTTCTGCCACCTGAAACGGAGAGCAAAATGGAAAAAGTAATATGAACATCGAGACTTGACCAAGCAATGTCTGAAAAAATGTCGTTTACTAACTCAAAATTTCCTTTTATTTATGCCCATTCGCTCGTAAAATATTTTTCTTGTAAATTTTTGACCAAGTAAGAATCTCAAGTAAGCTTTTTATCGGGCCTAATTTTTGTCTGTTATTGGAAATATGTTCTTGAGGGGTAGATTTTCAGGAAGACCAAAATTAACATTATTCTAAAGTTATAGTCAAATTAATTAATCTATTTTATTGTCGTAAATTATATAAATTAATTATTGAGAAACTAAACACGTTTGGATATAAAAAGTTCATCCAATGTTTGATTACATTATGCAAGAAGTCATTGAAATTCTAAAAGTGAAGCCTGTCTTCGCTGCCAGAAGAAATAGTGCCGACATTGAAGTTGAAACTTCATAAAAAATGTCATTAGAAAGCCAGACAGTATTTCAATCACTCCAAAACCCGTAGAAACTCTTTTTCTTTTTGGCAACAAGTTAAGAAATCAAGGTCATCTGTCTAAAGGTTCATGCTAAGCCCCTTAATTTATCCACTTGCGCGGGCTGTTTTCAGTTTTTCATGATACGTCCATGTGAATCATGAACTCTCTTTTCTTCTTCGTGATAAATTGTACTATATCCTGACTATGTGCGAAAGAGAAAATGGTGTAGGAAAAATAAGAGATTAATAATTATAAGAAACTCATACAAAAACAAAAAATTACTTAATCAGAGTTGTTATCATGAATTACGTACTCCTAAAGAATCATATGCGTGGATATTACACCTTCAAGAGAGATAATACAAATATTTAGTACATCACAATTTTTGTCTTTTTTCGTATGAGTTTATACGCACTTGTACCTTGTCTTTGTGGTCTTGCATAGGGACTTTCTAAGTCATTGCATGTATAACGCTGTCAATATATAAGCATGACTCCGTATAAGGAAAATTCTTACATAAATCATAAGTTCACATGTAGATTTTGTAGTCTAAAATAAAATCACATAAGTGTATTTACATCACTTTATTAGATCAGCGCACATTACTATATTTATGTGACACTTTTATAAATCACATGATTCACACGCAGGACCATAGACTCGGCCTTCCTAGAATCTCCCCTTATAGTTCACACAAGGAATTTACACATCTATAACCTTGGATCGGTAGTGCAAACAATGGAAGGCGTTAATTCTTCCAGTGATAATGTCAAAACAAAAAACCATGCATCGAGTTGAACTATGAAACGTATTCATAAGGTCATTCAAATAATTAAGCTCCAATTAAGCTAGCATGCATATTGCATACTGCTGGAGTGTTGTATATAATATATCTAGCAAATTAATCACACTGAATTAGACAGTGCACCCAACGCAGAGCCGAGAAGGGCTGACGAGCAGCTGACATCAAGATGATCTCGAAGGAAGGAAATAAAGAAGGGTTTAAAGGCTCAAAGTACAATTAATCTCTATAAATAATGAATATTCAACATCTTTTGTTAATGCCACAAATTAGAGAGATTTTTAATGTTAAAGCTTTTTGTTGATACTTTCTTGTTTTTGAGTTCTCTTCTTGCAAGCTAGCCATGTCAAGATGCTAGCTGCCGCCAGGGCACCAATAATGTGATTACACACGTCACTTGTTGTGGACTTTGTCCCGTCTGGATGTAGACGTGAAAATTTATTGTCGAAGCAAATTAATTTATAGAATGGAATAAGAATATTAATTAGTGAAAGGGTTTAGACTTGATTATAGATGAATGTTAATGCTCTAATGCGCATGCAATATAGGAAACAGTTCATTAAGTATTTTATAATCCGTTTCTTAAAATTAAAATGGAGATTTTTGTCCTTAAATACATTTTCATGGTGGGTCATTACATCCATTAAACGATGGTGATAGCGATTCATCCACGTGATTGATGGTGGGAACTCGCCAACCTCTTTTTTTTTTTTTTTAACCTAACCACTAAACAATATGCCTAATCAGACAATAGACTTTTAAGGATTTTTTTTTTTTTTTTTTGTATATAACCGAAAACGGACGTAATTTTATTGAAACCTGATGACTGAACACAACATATGCACAACCAAACCAGTTGTTGGGCTGTATGAAGTCGATCCTTCTCTTGTCCGACATGGTCAACAGATTACAGCAGGATAGAAATCTGTTACTAAGCTTAATTTAGTATTTTTGAGTTATGAAAATTACGTGTTTTTTATGAATGAAAAAGTTGAGAGAGTTACCGACTTCTCGTGAAACATAAATTGTAGAATCCCAATATGTCGAGAGTTACAAAGTTCAAATACTATTCATTTAACATGTGAAGGATAACACTGGTATAAAAGAAATAAATTGAAAGAGTTATAAATTGAGTTTCCATTGAGAACATATGAATTAGAACGATAATTGAGATATAGGCCCTTTTCATGTGCATATTAAAATAATGTAAGATGCCTAAGGAAAAACAAGTGTGTGAACCCTGTTTGATTTTTTGGCTGGAGAATTGCAATTCAAGTTGAATTGCCTCCATCCTTTTCACCGAAAAAAAGGAAAGAAGAGACAAAGAATTGCCTCCATCCTTGACTTGCAGCTTGTATGACGGAGCATATGAAATGCCCTACGAAACCAACATCAAATGATTAATTTATTGTAATCATTCCATCGTTCTTATGAAACCAAACAGACTGAATGTCCAATGGGCATGCATTAGCTGAACAGCAACGAGTATAATTACAATGAATGGGACCACCTTTTTATCAGCTAATGCTACTACAATAATATTCTTGACCCGCCGCGGTTTGTCACTGAAAAAACATATTCTTGTTAAACATGTTTTTTTTTTTTTTTTTAACTGCTCAAGGCCAATTGTATAATTTGCAACTCTGCAATCATTTGAGTCCTTAATGTCAGGCATTCTTTTAGTCCCACAACAAGTGTAACATTTAATGTCGAACCATCTTTTCGCTCCATCTTTTACATCAAAGTAACACGTAATTTTTACCCAAAAAAAGAACACGGAAATTAAAAAAAAAAATTCAAAGTAACACGTACAGTTTCTTCTTCTGTTTTTGTTTCTTTTCTTGGCCAAGCAAAATAGAATAGTCCAACCACGTAAGAGACTGCTTAGGCATAAGAAACTTACTGCAAATTATGCATAACAAATTTGTACTCTCATAAAAAGGTCTTAATCTGGAAGATGGCTTAGCCTATTTCAACCATCTGTACATTTTCTAAAGTCATGATCTACAAATATCATTGCTATTATAACAAGTCACTCTAAAATACATAATTTTAATGAATTTGGTATAAAATATTCTAAGCATAACATAGGACAAATTAACTCTACACTTGGAATCATGTTAGTTCAGTCCATACTTGTTTTAATGGTTGATACCAATTAAAGAAAAACAGTAGAGGGGGGATATTTGTTAGGCCAAGAAAGCTGATAAAGTTGACTAATACCAAATTACTCTACTCGCTCAGAGAATGGCATGTCACCAAACCATTATTAATGTGAACAAAAGTGACTAACTCCAATACCAGTACCAATAATCAGAGCATTGAAAGTTGCAAGACGTGGCATCAATGCGCAATCAAATAATAATGCAGAGAGAATAAAAGCTTTTTATGTTTTTAACATTTGGTAACAGTGGTTGTGAATAAGGAGGCTTGGCCATAGGTAATTGATGTTGTGATTGGGGAGGCAAGCACTTCCAGCAATATGTGATTCCCCACTTCTAAATGATGAGGGGAAGGGGGGAATCCCATCCATTAACACAACTTTTTTCAAAATGCTTGCAACGTCACGGGGTCCGCCAAGCTTAGCTAGTCACCATCTGCGAGGCAGGCAAATGGTTAATTCAGAAAAAAGGCCATTATGATTACAGGGGAGAGAGAAAAATAGAATTGGAGTTAACAAGAGAAATAACCATCTCCGTCCAAGCTAAAAATCATAAAGTCAATCTCTGTATCAAATCGAACACAAATTTATACTAAATAATGGTTTCAATTGTCATTGTGGTCGAGGACACATGGTTCTCTTCGCGATCCATAGAAAAAGGACTTAAAAATAAAGCAAGGTTATGTTTAACAAAGTATCCTTTGGCGTTCGAGAGAGATAGAGAGGGAGAGAAGAAGATAAAAAGGTCTCCCTTCTTTCAAGCACACGTTCATGTGAGACTTGCTTATGTTCATTTATTGCTAGTAAACGATGGAACTTGAGTTTATTACTTGTTGAATGTACACTAAGAAAGTGCCTTCGATCACATCTAATGTTTTTACAAACTATATGCACCCTAAGGTAATCACCGACAAAATCTAGGCATGGAGCAAGGACTCAATGCATAAAAAGGTTTTGAGGAGAATTAGCATTTATCCAGCCACTCTCTTGCAAGTGCTTGAAGGTACATGTAACACATTAACTATACCCAAAAACTCCACCTAACCCAGTTAAACTCTAGTCTTCTTTTCTACGTTTTTCTTGTTAGCAATGATCTATATGGCAGCAATTCATCGTCTAATATCTGAAGTGCAATCATCAAAATTTTAGAGCTTTGGTTTCCTACTCAATTTTCTTTAAGCCATTCTTTATTATTATTATTATTTTTTTTTGCAAATGCCAACAGATATATATTTGTATTTCTTCAGTCAACTCTTTACAACTGGGACAACTGCCCCCCTTTACAGAAGTGAGATCTCATGAATTCACTGACAGTTGGTTTGGATGGTTGTTTTTTTTATTTTTTCTAAAAAATTACTCTAGTAATTTTAAAAATTATTCTTGATAAGTGAATATGTGAGATAAAAAGGTGATTGAAAAATATGTTTGAAATTTCTAAAAAAAAAAAAAAACATGTTTTCAAAAAAATACTACTGAACAAACAAAGCCACATAGCATAGGGCTGTTCAAAAAAACCCGAAAAACCGGGAAAACCGATCCGTCCCGAACCGAAAAAAAGGGTAACCGAACCGGTTTTTGGTGGCGGGGCGGTTTGCGGGGCGGGTTATATTTTAATCGGGGCGGTTCGCGGTTCCCATTTTTGCGAACCGGCGGGTAACCGAACCGAACCGAACCGAAATGGGGGTAGTTATGTAATTTCACATGTCACTTATGTAATTTCATATATTAGTTTGGGTGTTCATTTGGCTATTTGTTGAATATTTATGTTTTACATTGATTGAAATGAGAAGATGAAGTTTGAAAGACTAAGTGATTATTTTCTTGTTTATATAGTTTTTGGTTATTTGTTGAATATTTATGTTTTTATGTTGATTGAAATGAAAAGATGAAATTTGAAAGACTAAGTGATTGTTTTCTTATTTATTTAATTTTTGTTTTTTTGAAGATTAAGGTTTTGGATGTAATTTAACTTTAAGATATTAATGTTTGTATTATTAGTGATTTATAATATTTTGTAATTTTTCTTGTTTATTTTTTTAAAAATATAGGTAAATTATTATGGACCGGGTCGGGTACCCGCCCTATTCCGAACCGGTTTTGCGGGTAACCGGAAGGCCGGGTACCCGCTACATGTGGACCGGTTTGCGGTTCGAATTTTTACCGAACCGCAAAGACCGGTTCGGTTCACATTTTTTGTCCATGGACCAGGTACCCGGTCCATGAACACCCCTAACATAGCACACCGTTTTTAAAGCCATTTATAAGCTTCACCTGAATTTATAAGTCTCCCGAGGAGAGGGCTTACCACCGTACATATAGCCCAAAATCTTAAATGGGCCAACATCCAACAGTACTTACTCACTCCGTCCCACCAATAAAACAAAATTGAGTTACTAATGGGAAGTTTAGCTGGCTCGGCATATGGTCCAATTTCAGATTCCCTGTCCAGCAACGGCGTTTCGCAAAAACCATTAGCATTTAGGCCAAAGGCCCATTTATGTGTTTGACTTGGTACGAAAACCGTGTGAAGTGGCCGCGACAATGTCAAATCAGTCTTTCCGACATTGTCAAATGCTCTTGGCAGCCATCCATTGGTATTTGAACAAGTAGTAGGTAACCTGGCTTAAGAGTTACAGCCCATTTTCACTCTTTTTACAATTCCTTCACCCAAAAAAAAACAAACTCAAAAATTAAAATGCCTAAAATGTATTTTCAGATTTTTATGGATAAAGAATTGACAGAACAGACATATAAATTATTAAATAAAATTAGACAAGAAATATGGACGCGAGAGGTGAAGCGAATTTTCCTTCACGCTACAAAGGATCAATATCAAAACAAGAAATATATACATACATATATATATATATATATAAATTTCAGGTATATATATATATACACACACACATACTGATCAATTGGCTATGTAATATATATATATAGAGAGAGAGAGAAGTACACACTTATCAATTGGCTACGTAATATATCAAAATTTCGTAGCTTCCTGAATCCTAATCCTAATACTTTTTTTAATTGTAAGATAAATTCTAATCCACTCTTGATTTAGATTTTTTCTTCTCCCTTATAGTTCCTCCTTGATAACAGACGAGGCACATAACCACCAATAATACTATGCCACATGAGAGTAGGACGTAGTCTGGTCCAATTAGAACAAAGACTGTGACGCTCGGCTCGTGAACTCTATTAATTTCTCCAG
This sequence comes from Mitragyna speciosa, assembly GCA_024721245.1. Taxonomy (NCBI): domain Eukaryota; kingdom Viridiplantae; phylum Streptophyta; class Magnoliopsida; order Gentianales; family Rubiaceae; genus Mitragyna; species Mitragyna speciosa. The sequence continues at coordinate 594,858 of CM045570.1, forward strand.
TCTAACTCCTCTTCTTATCCCTATATAAAGTTTCAAACGGAAAGATATCAAGATTATTATTCTTGAATAAAAACCAGCTGCAAAGAAAAAAAAAAAAAAAAAAAAAAGGAGAGAAGAGGAAAGCAGAGTCCGTGTTTTTTAGCTCGCCCACCGGAGAACAGATCATCCGAGAAATCTCCGCCAGCTTTTTCTTGTTTCAATCGTAGATTAGCAGTCTGATCTCCGAGCAATAATGGTACTTTCTTGTGGTTGTTGCTTTAACTACAGAATTTTTGATTTTTTTTTTTTACAAAAAAATTGTGTGTGTATTTGTCTTTTGTTTGTTTAATGCATTTATTGGTTTTAATTTTAGGGGAAGAAGGGTTGAGAAAAATGAATGCATGTAGATTTTCGAGAATGAATATTTTGGATGATCAGATCTAAATAATTCCAAGATGAAAAAAGAAAGAATTTTTTGGGATCTTGGCAATGAATGTGCTTATGGGATGGGGAACACTTTTAGCTAGCTAAATCAGTTAACTACGGGAGGAAAAGGAAGAATTCCCCCCCCCCCCCCCCAAATTTTCCTCCCCTAGTTTTTGGGATCAAGATTTGATTCTTATTTCTTTCATCCATGTTACTTTTGGCTTTTGGGTTGACTGCACAATTGACGAGATTCTGTTGAGTATCGATTCTCGTATTTCAATGGGGATATTGAGGGAATCTTTTATTTGATAACCGGATGGTTCTGGAATTTTGAGACTAGTCGAAATGATGGAAAAAGAAATCTGGGGGAAATGTATGTTTTCATTAGAAGAGGTTTGGGCAAACTGGGCTAGATTTGTTGGAGGATTCATAATATTAGATTTCTGTATCATAATTTAGCAGCTTTTTCTAGTATCTTGGTTTCTCACTGTTATAAAATCGCTCGAGGAAGAATTGTTGTCTGTGTGAATATAGGATACAGATCAAATATATGGTCATCATGACATTCCTGATCTAAAGCAATGGATCTTAATCGAGTCTCTTGTAATTGTTTTGTCATCTGGTGGCTTTCTTCTAGTTTCAAACATTGAATTTCACAAAGTCCAAAACTTCACCAGTAAATTAGTAGGCGCTAAGGGGTTAAATCTTGAGGGCATCCTTAGTTGCTTCTAATTTTGGTACTTACTTTCCGCTGTGTAGTTATGTTGTTTCTTGGTAGATTTGATTTGATTATAGCTGGATCTTGATATTAATGTGTTCCTGCTTCTTGTGGCTTGCCATGTATTCTTTAGAGACAAGTATAACACGTTACAATTATTTTTTGCAGACAACATCAAGGCGTCTTGCTGATAGGAAGGTGGAGAGGTTCGAGAAGAACATTACTAAACGTGGAGCTGTTCCAGAAACCAGTACAAAGAAGGGTAGCAACTATCCAGTTGGCCCTATCTTGCTTGGCTTCTTCATCTTTGTCGTCATTGGGTCATCTCTATTTCAGATAATCAGGACGGCAACAAGTGGAGGCATGGCTTAACCATCCAATGGTCGATTGGCTGAGGAGTGGCTGCTTGCTTGTAGTTTTTCTTTTGCCTGTTGTTAGGCCTAATGTAGAAATTAAAGTGAATCGTATCCAGATAAACTTTTGTGTATGTTTCATAGACTTGTGAAACGCATACTTTTCCTTATATGATTGAACTATTCCATTCAATCCTTGTGTTGCCTGTTGGAGTTTGAAGCAAGAATTGGGCATCGTTAGTTTTTCTTCATTTCTTTTATAACGGTCTGTTCCACCTCTTAGACCAATTGCTTCAAGTATACATGTCTGTTACAACACACAGGTTTTATTAGATTTGCACTTCAATTACTTCTGTTAGCTTTTATTAGATTTGCACTTCAATTACTTCTGTTTGCTTTTCTCATCTTGTTTTGGACCAATTGGCATTCACCACAAAGGCAAAGATAACGTACTCTTTCACGAAATCTGTGTTTTAGATTAATTGGCATTTTACCACACTTCAAAACTGCCAAATATTAGCGTGGTCCACAAAAAGACAGACTAAATCGTTTGAAGTTATATCTTCAAAAAAAAAAAATATCGTTTTGATTTATGGGAAAATCGTTTTGATTTAAAAAAGTAAATTGTTTTGGGTAAACCTTGGCTTAAAACGGAGAAGGTGAATCCTAACCCTGAAAGAAAGACGAGTAAATCGTTATGATATACGGGGCGGGCGATGAATTTATTTTGGCATTGGGGTATGAGGTTCTTTTCACCCTTAGTAAGATATCTCCTGCTGGTAGATGTTAGTAATGATGAATGGTATAAATCCTAGACACACAAAAAAACAGTTGCCAAAAGTAGATTTTTAAGAGCATAAACGATTCACTCTGGATGAAAGATGTTGGAGATTGCACGTTTTTGCTGGACAGAAAGACAGAAGGGTCGCCATTGTGTGGTTATCAATGATAAAGTTTACCGGCTCTGGTATTACGAGCTCTACTTGTGATCAACATGAGAACCAACAAGAGTTCTTTTCACCTTGCATGTGTTGCTAGAACAGTTGCCTCCATGTCCTCAAAAAATGATGAACTTAACTACTCTGGCATGGCAAGGAATCCTGAATATCAAGAAAAAGTACTGAACCAGAAAGCAAGGGAAGAAGACCTGAATATAGTTAGAAATACAAGTTTTGATTGGAGAGAAGCAGCTAAGAAGCAAAATTAAACATGACGGTTATTTTCAGAGACCATCCAAAAAGATCTACAAAGTGGTCAAGAAAATTATTATGGTTAAAAGGAAAAGGCAGCACAAGGCGTAACAAGCTTGGGCTGGTTAAAGCCACCCTCAAACCATTTAATCGATTCTTAACCAGCAGAAATCACAGTTATTAACCAGATAACAGTACTGGTTAAAATCAAAGGTCACTGCCTAGATGTTTGTACAGGAAGGAAAATACAAAACAAGCTGGACTTCTAAGGATGACTTCCATCTTCATTATCACAAAATATAGGCTGCAGATGGCAGTGGCAAAAGCATGCAGATAACAGTTATTAACCATGCTAGAATGCTTGAAATCAAAAGGTCACTGCCTAGATGTTTGTACAGGAAGGAAAATACAAAACAATCTGAAGTTAAGGATGACTTCCATCTTCATTATCACAAAATATAGGCTGCAGATGGCAGTGGCAAAAGCTTGCAGCCCATCCCAGATGAATTCCACATTCAAACAGTTTTTTGGCATGTTGATTGACAAGCACTTACAAGAGTCAACAAAATCAAGCAAGAGCTGTCAAACAAGGATGAAATGCAGTCCCACATGCAATCCATTGCCTCTTTCTTCCGCGTGGCAAGACACAACCAGGAACCTTCAGCCATTCCCTGCTTGATAAATCATAGGAAACAAGCCGATTCATTTGTCTTGATCTCAGGGATAACATGAGCAAACCTTTGTTACCCAAGCATGTCATCCTAACGTGCTTTCCATAAAAGTCCAAGCACCATATGTTTGGCATTCTGTCAACCTCCTTCCACAAGAGAGTCATCTTTTGCAGCTCCCATATGCAGACACATGTGGCTGCATTCTTTGTGAGCAATCCAACAAGTATTATCCTTCCCTTAGACTCTGCAAGTGTGTGGTCAGTCACGTGTAGAGGGGCAGGGATTATGAACTGCTTCCAACTCTCTGAAACTGTATCATAGGACACAATCCCATCTGGATCTGATCGCATGAAGTAAAGTGTGCTATCAATAGACACAGCCTGGGACCTAAAGTTGAGTGCAAGTGGGAGCTTAATGTTAGAGGGTATGCTTCCTGGATGAGTCCAACTGTTCTGAGTGGAATCATAAACTTCATATTCCCCATCACAACCAACCCAAAGAATCTTGTAGCCTGCACCGGTGGATTTCCCATTCATGGTCATGCCAACAGCCACGCGGGACCAGACCTTAACAGATCTAGGTGGCAGCTCCCTGAAAGATCTTGTTAGAGGGTTGCATACATAGAAACTCCGGTGTCCAACATCAAGGAAACACACGAGACCCCCTGCTGAAGCCACTGGCAAGACAATTAGCTTAGTTGGCAATGCAGGAACAGTTGGGTGATGCCATTTCTTTGATATGGGGTCATACATGGCTCCAGTGTTGACATTTTCGTGTGTAATAGTGTAAAACCAAGGTTGGGCTGGAGGAACTTCAGCACATTGCTGCGAGAAACTTTGAGAAGTCAGCATCGAGTTCCATTTTCGGCAAACTGAGCGAAAGCGGAAAAATGTGGCAATAGGAAGCCTTGCAATGACAGCTTCAAAAAGGTCCTCTGGAAATTCTTTCCAGATAATCTGCTCCATATTATCTGCAGAACTTGAATTTTCAGTCAGTTTTCCACGATTCCGCTCTTTTCGAGCTTTCTTTGCAGGTGGTGGCTTGCCAGGTTCCAACATTTTGAGATTTTCAGATCTTCCAGCTGTCATTATAAGATTGTAGCAGTTATCTTTTGCAGATCCGTAACCGAGATTCAAAAGGCACCAGCTGCACAAAGGAATAGGTGGTACATTCAGATACCTTAAGAAACTTTGAGCAGCCTTTGAACAATTACAGAGACTTAGATAGGATAAGACTGCCACAAAGGTCATATTAAGATCAAATCTACAAATACGCAAATCAAACAGCAGCTTATAGTTTTGCACCATAACATAGTTGACCAAGTTAACAAAAGGAGAATGAAAGTGTATAAACAAAATCAGGATCACCATCAGTTGACATCTATGATCAGCTAATCCAAATAAGTGATGATAGATTAGTCATTGCACGTAGTATATTGGATGATAGAAATTAACAAAAAATAAGCAACACATTAGAGAGAAAATAAAATCTAGAGCTTGTATTTTGCTATAGAAACAACCTGGAAATGAGAAACTTCATAGCAACAAACAGGAATCCAGTCACTTGAATCCAGTTATCAAGCACATAAAATGCTGAAAAGGCAGATATGTACAGAATTAAGAGTATTATGCAACCACATCCTTCCCTTTACCAATTAAGGTGGGAAAAAAAGCCTCTTTAAAATTTCTTCAAGAATAACAATTTCTTTTTAAAAAAGGCATAAAAAACCATTCTCGACATTTATCTATCAGGAAACCATTTTGCAGAAAAATTAGCAGTGGGATACAAACATACGCATAATATCAGCTAAATTTGTGTGGAATTATAAGCATTTCCGTACATTTTTGTACTCGTAAATTAAGCACAACGATGTGCTAATCCACATCAAAATTGGTGGACTAGGAACAATAACCAAACAATCCACGAGAGCAAATAAGTATATATTACTTACCACATACCACAGCCATCGCTTATCAGCAAAGAGGGATAAAGATAGGGGCTTTTAAATAAGCAAACACAATTAAATACAAAAATTCTTGCAATCAACTGCTTTCACAATCAAAGGTAAAAAAATTAGGTCAAAATCATCCAATATTTTCCAAAATAAACAAGTAAATAAGCAGTTCTATTACTATCAATCTAAACATCCATTTTCACCTAAACTGTACAAACAGGCAGATGAATAAAGAGAGAGACCTGTGGTGGTGGTGATGCGGTGGTGGAAGGCGGAGAAAGTAATTAGGAGGAAGCGTAGAAGGAGGAGAACCGTAGAGGTCCAAGAGCTCTTGAAGCTGTCCGATGAGCTGCCTCAGCATGGCTAGCCCACCTTCCATGCCCAGTCGTCCCTATTCCCCAACACCACCCCCACCCCTCCCCAACCCACTCCCTTCCCTTTCTCCAGCTCTACTCTCTCTCTCTCCTCTTCTCTCTCTCTCTCTATATCTCCCTATCCGTGTCTATTGGTAGTATGTAGCTATCATCCTTCAAGTAAACTATTTTTGTGACGGACGAATTCTTAAAATATGCTGAAATAGAAATCATTAGGTGGCTTTTTAAAAACTTGTTTGGAAAGGGGCGTAAATAGACTCAGCTCCATCATGTTATTTGATAACGTGGACTTGAATTTGGGGTACCATAATTAGTTTTCGAATTGAGTTGAATAATTTATATAAGTTAAGAAGTTGGTTTGAAATGCTAAAAATAAGAGTATGGTTCAAAATTTATAAACTCGTCAAGTTTAATTCAATTGTATATATAATGTAAAATGTCTGTTTTATATTTTATTTAAAAAATTCTCATAAAATATTAATTTATATTGCTTTTTTTTTTTTTTGAAGAATTAATTTATATTGCTCAAGGTAGATCTTTATTTGATCATCGTCCTAATAATAGATAACATTTCACTATTATCAGTCTTTGTTCAGAGAACCTCAAATCTTATTATTTTACATTTTGATGCTTTTTTTTTTTTTTTAAGAAGTTGATGTTTTTTGACAATTCGGGAACTCTCCAAAAGTTACCATGACTTTAGGAGAAGTTTGTAGGATAAAGTTTAAGTTTTTTTTCCCATTCCTCCTTTCAGTTTGGGTAGAATAGATTGTATCCCAATCCCTTTTCTCGAATTGTCAAAAACATAAAGTTCTCACATCGAACGAGTTGGTTGTTAGGGCTCAGTACTTGAGAAGTTGATGTTGTTATTTTGTTATCACCAATATGGGCTACTACTATAAATGGGTGTCCTTTTCTCAGGGGTGTATAGTTTATGGCTTGGCGCATCAGAATTGGAAAGAAAGACAAAACTTTTTTTGTTTTTTTGTAAGGGAAGAAAGAAAAACTGCATAATTATAATTGAGAAATTACTTTGCCGCATCTTCAATGCAATTGGATTTAAGAAAATTGAGCACTCGAAAAGGATGCATGTCCTTTGATCCAAACACACACCTTAATAAACAAATTAACAAGAAAAGCACCAACTACTGAAATGAGTATAAACAGAAGCCTGCCTAACCACCCAACCAAAGGATATGGAAACTTTGAATGGTCATTAAGTCTCAATATTGAAGCATACGTAAATCGGTTTCTTGCCGTGTGGCAACTAAAATGATGATGAAGCCTGCACAGTGCCATCATTCTTATACCATAAAAATTCATGGCTCATGAGTAGATCACATATGTCATTGAAACTAATCCATCATGTTGGGCACCAAAATTGAAGATGTTTGAGAGAGCACTCAGGAGGGTAGGATCCCCTAAATATTCACCAAATGCAATAACTGATTTTTTACTTTGATTAAAAAAAATTAAGATATTCACTAATCCTGGAAAAATGTTTTCTTGCTCCAGAGTTCCTTGAAACTTCACCCAACTGCAATAAATGAATTTACTTTGATTGCTGTACAAAATAATTAAAACCATGTATATGATCAAAAGAAAGCCAGCTAATTTAGAAAAGGGAGCTTTTCAAAAAAAAAAAAAGAAAAGAAAAGGCAGGTGAGTATGGTTACCCTGTAAAAGAGTTTTAAAGGCTAATAGGTGTAATTGGTAACATAACAAGTACTTGAAAATACATTCATAAAATAAAACGTTTAGTTGGAAGAAGTGGACATCCTAGTAAGGGGAGAATGATGATGATAAATGAATTGGAATGCTGATATTCAAGAAAAGATAAGGCAAGGCGAGAGAGAGAGAGAGAGAGAGAGAGACAGAGAGAGAGTTAATTGATGATTATGTTTCTCAAAACCAAGGGCATGGAGCTGCGGTGAGTAATCATTTTCTAGGGAAGAGAGGCTTTTGGTGGAAAATGTGATCATAGCTCATTATGCTCATCATCATGATAGAATCCTTCTTTTACGTGCGCATTTGTTTTATAATTTTTTTCCCTTTCCCTTGCTTTTTTTTCCCTTTGGTCTTCTGAATCCCTCATGTTTAGGATACACTTCTCCCTTGGAGAAGAATTTCATGCTTATGATATTATAGGAATTACTCGATGAAAATTGAAACATATGTCACTACCGCTAGAAAACAAAATCAAAAGCTACGGTCCAATTACACTAGCATACATATGATGTATCAAAGAATTGATATCTTTAAACCAAAAGTTTCATTTTTTCTTGGACCCTGTTAAGAACTTCACTGCAATGACAATAGACATCGACCCAATTAAGTGAATAATTATGTTATTTTTACTTAAAAATAGATTTTCCCGTGTCAAATCATTGGTTAAACGAGAAATATATAACTCCTCCAATGCTTAGCTGCCTTTTTTGTTCTTCGGTTCATAGGAAACACTGAGAGTTTGATAGTCAATCAGGGATTCACAAATTACCTTATTCATCATACCAGCTACAATGGGCTTTAGGAACTAGATGTAAAAAAGAAACATTACTTCTGATGGAGATCAATTCCTCCATGAGCCAAGGAGAGCGCAGACATAAAACTTCACTTGTCCCCCGAAGCCTGTAGAAGGGCCCACGAACATACAGGCAACTCCAATTGATGAACTCTTAACTTTGGACCACAATTGCAAAATTTTAGGTTGAACATATGAGCCCAAACCAAGAACATCTATGAACTACCTAGGTGACTAGTGGTCGAGATTTTGTTTATGTTGTTGTGGGCCTTTTAGGCCGCTGTCTCTTTATTGTTTTGTCTCCTCAGTATTTCGACTGGTTCAAAATATCCAAACCTTGGCAGGCACTAATCAATAATATCACCAAACATGTAGTTCTCTGATAGAAAGCGAGTCAGAAACTTAAATACAGGCACAAAATAATGAACTAATGCATTTGATCAATTGTCTTCTTGACTTAGTCAAAAGAAATATTAGGAATCAACGTGGAGAACATTTTCTCTAATATTGCAACCCGGGCTGGGAAGCTCAAGGAGAATAGAAAAAAAGAAAATAACATAGTTTGAGAGAATTCGAACTTCTGATATTTTCATGTATGAGATTAATTAACAACAATAAATGCTAATCAAGGAGTGATTGTTTGTACAGAGTTTCAATTTGAATAGGAGGAAGACAAAGCTTGCAGATTGCAGATACGCTCACGTGCTTACCTTAATTAATTAAGAGAATGAGATCTTGAACTTAGGAGTCCGTAATCAACAATATTAACTGTTGTTAACTGATCTGCTGCCAACGTTAATCTACACAAACAACAGTTTGATGTGTTTAAGATAGACTAGTACAGATTTTTGCTTAAAACTAGTTGTTTTAGAAATTATTGCACATTATGCTCCTTTATTATATTGCCACAAATGCTAGTACTTTCAGGTGAGATTAAGCCACCACTACAAGTTGTTCATCCTCTGATTTGGTAACAATAAATAATATCCCACAATCCGACAGGCATATTTGTATAATCCACTTACCCATGTTGCGTGTGGAAGTTTTATAAGTTATTTAATACTGTTTATTCACTATAAAAGCTTATAGTTTACCTCAACACTTGCACCTGGATATAATTAATTAATTAGCATCAAATGGTCAACTGGTCCAAGTTGCATCATTAATTATTAGCCAAGCACGCTCAGATCTTAAAGTCTTAAAACCGTAGTGCATCAGAAACCAAGCCAAACCACAAACAACTTTGACATGAAATCTTTAGTTATGCACAAACGCATGTGTATATATGTGTAATCCATGCAATGCTAATTAGTGTTTCAATTTTATATCCAGTTATATTATAGGTACAATGAGAGAGAGAGAGAGAGAGAGAGAGAGTACTTCAGGATCTTTTAGAACACGATGGCAAAAATGCAGAAGTTTACAAATTAAGACTGTTTAAGGAAATACCAAAATTAGTAAGAATTTATGTGAAATCCCTTAACCATGATAATTTTTCCTTAACAAATATTTCAAGTCTATTCATTTATAAGACATGATGACATTTCCAATTGCACTTTTTGTTTCCCCATAATATGAGTCCACAAATTATGCTTCGAAATCATATACGTTATGAATGTAATTGGGCAGACGTAGTGCCAAATAATTAAAGTTGTTATTTTTGTTTTATTCCTTCATTTGTTTTTTCTTGGATGGTTCAGCAAATTGATGGTGCCTCAAGGCCTTCAATGATATTCTGAGTTCTAGCTTTGCCTTATTGGAACAGCTGTTTCGTAAAAGCTGTGTGCGATTCATGTGTCCCTATCTACTCCATCAAAATAGCATGCATACCCACATACATCTTCAGGATAAGATGCTTTTTCCTTTTTGTTGGAATTTATTTCCACACAAAAGGGAAAACCTGCAATGAACAATGCATGTAACCAGATTATTGGTGCAGGAATTGAGCATGACTCGGTCTCTCTCTCTCTCTCTCATGCCTCTCAGTAAGTAAATCATGGGTTTATTTCCTTTTACAACAAAACTCCAAATAAAACCATTAAAGAATCAGCTTAGCTTTTCATAAATGGATGTGTTTAACTTTGTCCCTGCATTTCCCTCTTTTTCTTTTCCAAATGCTCTAATTAAGACCCCCTTTGAATTCTACATTTGGTTAAACAAACGGGGAAAAAAAAAAAAAAAAGAAAGCATCAAAGTAGTGTCGGAAACACCTTTACGCCCCATTAAAATTTAATCCGATAAGAGCAATTCTTCTGAAATTCTTGAAATTTTACTTCACTAGATTTCAAGGTCTAAAAATAGTGCCTAAGCCTTGATAGGAATTTTTAGTTTGAATATATTAGCAGATACTTTTTTGTTTTTTTTACCACTAGATACAAACGTCAAACAAATAAAATTTTATTTCTTTTTTTTTTTTTTTTTTGAGAAATGAGAGAAAAAGAAATAAAGAAAAAGGAAAGATAAACAGAAAAAAGGTTGACTCGGTCCACCAAAAGCCAGGCTCCACTCTCTTTCCGTCCACTTCCAATTAGTTCTCACCTCCACAGTAAATATTCACCATTCTCTCCTGTCCTTTCTTACAACCCCGATCGAAGCTGCCAAAAAAAATATCAATAAGCAGCAAACAGCAGCTGCAAGGCTGTCATTTTAGTGGGTCTCGGAATCCATCATCTCCGTCAACGTGTCCACCTGATCCACTCATCTCCAAATCCCATTAACCCCCACCCCCTGACTTACGCCACTCCATCAACACAATCATCCTCATTCACATCTTCTCTCTTTCCCCTCACATTCTAGTGAAATTACTTTTCCACACCCCATCTTTTTAATTAATGCCTTCAAAATTGGGCCACATCACTAAACATATAATTCTAGAAAAAAAAAATTTTATATTCAAATCCCACCTAATAGCTATTTGTGGATAGTGTAATCAAAAGCAAACCAGAGAAGGAGATTAGATTTTTTTTTTCTTTATTGAGAAAAAGGATATTAGATTTTTTTTTTTTTTAACTAAAAAGGAGATTAGATTTTGATCACCTGATTTATGAACAGCTAATCTATAGTCCTAAAAATTAATCACATCAATTACTATTACTTGGTAGACTGAATGCATCTAATTATTGTTTTAATTTTGTTACAGGGCTCTCACGCCGACCGTCCATTAAAATAAAAATTTATAATTAAAATAACTGAAGGCATAAAATTTTCAAAGTTGAAAGCTTATATTTTAATCATTCTGGAAGTTAATTACTATAATGAAAACTTTACATATATAGTGTAGTGTAACAGAAAAGTCCAACTATTACTATATTCACTCCATTTTAGTCTTTTTCTTTACTCACTTTCTCTTTGAACTTTCTTCATGTGGTAAAGTAAAAACATCCTAGACTTTCCATTCTCCTGGCTCAGTCCACTGATCGGTAATCTCTCTCTCTCTCTCTCTCTCTCTCTCTCTCTCTCTCTCTCTCTGGTTACTACTTTTCTCGAGAAAATAAAAGATGGAATGATCTGAAGAAGCAACAGCTTTCACTATCTATTAATATTACCTCAGGGTGAGGAAAAAGGTAGAATAATTTTTTCAGTCCTTAACAAAGAAAAGAAAAGAAAAGAAAAGAAAAATTGTTAGTTAGGATACTAACATTATTACTGCTGCAGCTGCGTTGAGTAGTAGCATTACAAATTAGTATTACGATTATTTTTGCTATTTGTGGAGAAACATCAGAGGAATTTTTCTAAGAACGGAATGCGATGAAATCATTATTGTTAGCAGCCGGTAAAAATGGAAATTTTTCAGCACTGCTTTATTACTGCTTTGGAAAAGTAAAATAAGTAAATAAATAAATAAATCAGAAGATGCTTTTTCTCATGCTTCTGCAGTAGTTCTGCATCATTTTTTTTTTTTTTTTGTTTTTAATTAATCGTTTTTCTGGTGGCGTGTTTCCACGTCACGGAGCATTGTTTTTGAGAAGCGTGGTTTCCGAAGTAAGGCTGGAAAACGAAAACGATGTCGTTTTCCAGCTTTTTCTTGGAAATCTATATATATACTGTTTTCTTTTTGAGTTTCCTATGGTGAGAAAAAGTTTTCACTTCTATGCTTTCGATTGTTGGATGGGGGACCATTAATTTTCACCCTAAATAATTTGGTTTTTTTCCCCTTCTTGAAAGATTTGTTTGAAGCTGAGACTGTAGTGTAGGCTTTTTTTTCTCCCCCTTTCTTAATAAATGTTTTCTGTTAGTTAAAAGGTAGTTTTCCTTTGTTTTCTCTCTTTGTAGTTTAATATTTGTTTAGGTTTAATATGTTGGATTGAAGTAAAATGGGTTTAGGTAAATTTATTTCATTATTCTATTTAAATGGGGGTTGAGTAGTTGGGAGAGAAAGGGCGTTGAAAGTATTTTAGTGAGGACGCAAGGTTAGACATGGAAGTTATACTTATTCATTTATGTGGTTTGGGTTGAAGATAGTGAGCTTTGAATTTTTTTTTTTTTTTGACTTTTTGTGTTTATTTTTTCAATTGAATCTTTATTTGTTCAGTGATTTATTTTCAGAAGTGGGTCTTAATCAAACCATACTCGTTGGAGTTTTTTCTAGTACCATTATTGGAAATGAACAGCTCATTTAGTGGTGAAAAAGACATCTACAGTAGTATTTTTTTTTTCTTTTATTTAAATAGGTAGGAAAGTGGAGATTGTTGATTCTTTAGAGCTTCTTTGGGAGGTAAAGTGTAGGGGGTAATATTTTGGTGGGGTTGCGTGATTACTGATAACTTTTTCCACATCTGGGATTTTGTGCAGTAGTTGTGGGCAGGGGTGGAAAGTATAATTTCCATCACAGTTGGTTGCAGGATGTTAGGAAACATTTGCTTGCAGTTTTTATTTCTAGAAATGCTAAGCTCTGAATAAACTTATTTTTTTCTTCATTTTCTTTGGGTGTCTGACTTCCAAGTGGTTTTTCTTTGATAGTGTATTTCTTGACGGAGAAGAGGGTCAATATGATATTAATCTGTTGCTGACTTTCTTGGTCGTGGATGGGTAGTTGTGGAACCTGAGGGAGCTGAGGCTATTGGGTTTTGATGGGTTCAGCTACCTTTGATTTCAATTCTGTGTTAGGAGTGGATGCTTGATTTTTCCTGTTAGGCCGAAGGAGTGCTTTTTGTAAGCCTTCAGAAGCTTAGTTGAATCTAGTTAATTTTATTTCTGGAATTGCAGTTGGTCCTGAACGAACTTAATCCAATCTTTCTCGAAGGTGGTGTATCAATTCACAGTTTGTACTGCCGTCGATCTTTTAAAAAAGTGATTGTGCAGCTGTTTCATGGGGTGAGTCACAGAGGTGAGGCTTGGAGTAGTGATTGCTGTTTTTGATTTATCGCTTTTCCTGAATAACTCCCTCATCCTCCCCTTTCCTTGTTGATTCCCCCCCCCCCCCCCCCCCCCCTTCTTTTTCCCTGGCTAGTTTGGCTATCTATTTCTGGCCTTCTGATGTGGAGTTATTGGTTTGATTATGTGAGTATATTATTAGTCATCGTGCTGCCAATAATAATGATCAGACGCACGGTTTCCTGTCTTTGATGCAGGGGAAGATTGACCGACACTGTTTGATGAATTTCTTTTCTGAGATGGAGTGGAATGCTAAGTGGGACTGGGACAACTTAATTGCATTTAATTCAAAAGCGAGTGAAAACCTTAAAAAGCTGCAATTAACGGATTGGGGGATTGAAGATGAGGGGGAAATTGATGCTGGTTCAATCGATCTGTCAGGGATTGGAGGTAGTAGTGGGGGTTCGGGCTCCGATTTGGGCCAGGGTTCTTCTGTGAAGAGCTCAAAGTCAGCTTCTACAGACTCTTCGCCAAAGGAGGGGATGAAGACTTCCAGTTTTACAATCGAGGGATTTGAGGGCTCTCCTGGAGGTATTATCAAGAAAACAGTTCCACCAAGGGCTGACCGATCCAGAACGCCATCACCTTTGGAGACTTCTGCAGTTTCTGTTGAACCAGTAATGGGACTGAAACTTGGGAAGAGAACCTATTTTGAGAACAACAGTACTGGAAGCAGTATTAAGAGCCCAGGTGTCTCTGTTGCTCCTGCATCATCCATTTCTGCTGTAAAGAAAACCAAATCATCTTGTCAAAATGCAACTATCCCTCGCTGCCAGGTTGAAGGCTGCAACCTTGATCTCTCTTCGGCTAAAGATTACCACCGTAAGCATAGAGTTTGTGATAACCATTCCAAATGCCCAAAGGTGACTGTAGCAGGTCTAGAAAGACGATTTTGCCAACAGTGTAGCAGGTAAGGCTCTTTATGTGAATGACTTTCTATGTTGTAAAGCATAAATCTCTATTGAAAAACGTAAAAAAAGTTAGATTAATCACCATGCAGCTGTATAAAAGCAGACAGTGATTTTTGCATGACTCGGCTGTTATCACCAATTCTACTTCTGGGCATTGAGATGACCTTTCTTTCTATTGGAATTCATAATCAAATATTAATTGGTTTTTTATGGACTGTTGAAGGTTTCACAGCTTGGCAGAGTTTGATGAAAAAAAGCGAAGCTGTCGCAGAAGGCTTTCTGATCATAATGCTAGACGCCGCAAGCCTAGGCAGGAAACAATCCAGTTTAACTCAACGAAGCTCTCTCCATCATTTTATGGTACTGAATGTCGTCATACTTCTTCCCAATTTCTACTGCTTATTATAGATGGCTTACAAGTGTGCAAATAACAGGCGTCACACTAGACTGCGGTGCCATAAATGAAAAGAGTAATTCTAAATCTATATATTTCTTCATGTAGTTGGATTACTGATCAAAGTCTATACTTGGCTGTTTCATTTATAATCAAGTCATTTGTTTTAGATGCAAAATACACAAAACATAGGCTGGATTACTGAAGTTTTCTAGTTACAGTTTTGAGCATCTCCAGATATCAAAATATAACTCAGTTCAAAATTTAACTTTTTTGGTCAAGAATTTGTTATCAAGGGGATTGCTAGTAGGGTAGGAGGAACTAGAATAAACCTATAGGGATAAATCCAGGATGAATGGCTTACAAAAGGATCTCTGTCATACTTGGTTCTTAGAGCAATTGCTGGACTGCTGCTCAAGTTCTTGGATGAGGAGAGAAAAGGAAAAGGGGTTAGGGTATGCTGTTCTGCTGCAACTATTATTGTGCATTGCTACCCCTAGCATTTTATACATTCCTTCACGAACTCTTGTCCTTTATGTGGTGAATGAGAAATTCATGTTTTAAGACATCCAAGCCCATTTAATTCAGCTCCTGATTCAATTATATGTGTTCTGCCTGATGTGCTTTTTACATTTATAGATGGCAGTCATCAAATGAACTTTTCACTGAACAACGGGGTAAGCGTTGGAAACTCTACCTGGGAGAATGTATGTAGCTCAAAGTTCACCCTGACAAAACACTTGCCTATGAAGCCTGAGAAAGTTGGACAGCCACATTTCCCACGGATTGAACTGCCTTATGCCATCACTATGCATAGTAAGTCATCCAATGAACTTCTGTCGTCCAAGGGCACTGCTGCTGATGTTTTCAAACAAGGTTTGTTTCCTACATCTGCAGCAAAATGAAAATTACATGAATGTCATTTATTTTCCATACCTTTTTAAATAGTTCAACACACAAAAACTTCCGTCATCTTGAATGAACTTGTCTTGAGTAGATTTTCTACTGATGCTTATTTTTTAAGCATTGAAGATATTCAGTAAGCTTCTTGCTTATTGTTTGAGACTCTTTTGTTCTTATTTAAGTGCATCTGTGTATGGGATTCAATTTTCATAATAATTGCATAATCGGGCTGGGTGGTCTTTATTCCAGTTATTCTTTGAGTGGTTCTGCTTTGTCTATGATTTTGTGTCTCTAAGATATGTTTATAATACCAACATTGCATCCTTGATCATATTCTTTGCTTTAAACAAGTTCAGAATCCATTATTTATAGATATGTGGTATAGAAAATAGAGGTTCCTTTGGAATTGAGACCCTGAAGTTTAGCAAGAAAGGTGGTGAAATTCTATTTATGGCCCTTTCGTTAAGAAGTCTATTTTCTTCCTTTAATTCTATCCTTCTCCCTATTTTACTCAAGTGATGGGGGCTTGTGGATTGGTATCTAAGTTTATCAGAGACAACGTCAGAATTGTGTGTTTAACTACTTGGCAAGCTTAAACTCGGGAGATCTGTAGACATTTTTGTATTGATGAACCTTAAGCAAAGTTCTGTGAATTTCAAACTTACTCTGTTTAATAATGCCATGTTGATGTTTTCGTGAGTTCTGCTTGTTGTTAAACTTGTTGTGTATGAAGTTATGTATAGTCATCTCCTCAACAAGCTTCCATTCCAATTCTATTGCTCAATAAGACAATAACAGAAGCGTCTGTTTTGCCATCGTTAAAGCTTTTTCAGAAAACATTGGGTTCAAAGAACACTAGGTCCCCCGATACCACTCAAAAATATCTAAAATCAAAATATAAATAATATTAGTGGATTTAGACAGGAAAATCAGAAATCAAAAGCTTTTCAAGATTCAACAGATGCCAAGTGTTACTTGTATTTGATCTTAGTGTCTAGATGGTCTGATCTGATTTACATGTGGTCCACTTCGGATGTAAAGTTTTGATAGTGCAACAAGTTGGCATAATTGTTATTATTTGTTCCTTTCTTCTGACTCTTCTTTTAACCCTTTTCTTTTGTGGGAAAGTAAGCGCACATCAATTGGGGTATATATTGTTTGTTTGTTTCCAGGTTTCAAGCAGTCTATCTCCTCTTCCAATCTAGATGCAGCACCTGAGTTTCCTCGTGCTCTCTCTCTTCTGTCAACAAATTCGTGGGGTTCATCTGAACCAGAATCCATTTCATTTGACAACCCCTTGCCTGCAAATCCGTCCACTGTACCTCCTTCTGTGATCCCCCAAGGCTTACCACTTGCTTCCTCGGAATACTGGCAGATTGATCCCCCAAGTACTCATTTGCATACCTTCACTGGCAGCAGTAACATTGGAGGTCACTTCCAGGAAATTCAGCTTTTCAAACCGCAGTATCAGAACGACATTTATTCAAATGCTTGGAGCTGAGAGCTATGTTTGTCTGTTCAGCCATTTCTGGCAGGATGGAGTTAGTTTATAATGTTTTCTTTACATAATACCCCTCATCAAGTTTCAGACTGGAAGTAATCAGCTGTTATCGAAGTACGTATAGAAAATCTAGATGGTAAAAGGCTCGCTTGGTGATTTATTAACTGATTTGTATTTAATCATTGCAATTTGCAACTGGGGTCTTACTTTGCTCGTAGCAGGCTGAATTCTTGCTTTCTAAAAGGCACTTCAGGGTGCTTTATGGCAGCAGCTGGATCCAGGGCCTATATGGGCCCTCTGATGACGTACTTCCGAAATGGAGTAATTTTCCTATCATGTTCTCATCTTTGCTTTAGAATAATTTTACAGGAGCGTCTTATCTTGTGCTGGGCGAATGATGCGCCCTCATCTATTGTGTTTCTTGCATTTAGAAAAGAATAAACAAATTGTTGGTCCAAAAGACACAAAAATGGATGTCGATGAACATTAAATGTTGCCCTTTCGTGCTGCCTCCTTTTGCCACTGGCACGCCAACTCCCTTCCCTTACCCTCAACGGCAAACACATCCTACTTGCCTCTACCCCGACCTCGACCGTAAATTACCGCCCAAAGCCGCCATGCATTTTTCCCGGTAACTACAAGTGGAATACTTTACGCTCATTAAAAAGTCCAAGTGGGATCAGTGCTGTCGAACTATTATTACTATAGAATTGACCGAGTACTATCAATCTGTTTGGTTTCAAATGATCTTAATGTTTGTCTTAATATATACTCCCTCACCTATTTTTTTAACACAAATTAAGCAACTTAGTTAATATAGTTATGATAATTTTTTTTTTGGTTTATACTTTCCTTAAATATTTTTTATTAATATTAAATAATTCATTAAAAACAAAGACATATATCACTATATTATTCTTGAAATTTAGAGTATTTTGGTTTTTTAATAGACATTAAATATAAATATGTTAATAAAATAACAAGATAACTACTATTTGAAAAGAAAAATAAGTTTATAATTCCGAACATAAACAAAATAAATGTCAGCCTATCTTTATGGGATGAAAGAAATAATAAGTGCTCTTAATCAGGAAATACGTGTCAAAAACATATTCTCATCCTATATCAAGTGCAATATTGATTAAAAAGGTCTTAAAAAATCATGCCTATTACACTAATGGAACTTCAAAGGGTTAAAATAAAAAAAAAGAATAAAATTACCGAAATAACATCTACAATGCCATTGTTAAAAAATAAAGGCCGTTTTTTAGGATACACCAAAACACCACGTACTTTTTAAACATAGGCAGAGCATTAATGGCAGCCAGGTACGGCGACCTACCAGATAGGTATAGAATAAACCTTCGTTCTGGTTTTAACCAAATAGCAATATTCCATATAGGATCGAATCTCTAATCTAGAGTGAAGAGAATGAAAGAGAATGGTAAATTGCGATTTAAAAAACGGATCATTATATACTGTCCAAAAAATAACCGAGTGCACGTAACTACAAACTGTTCTAGAAGTTTCGATTAAAAGATTCAAAAGATTCCAGATTTCAACCCTGAAATGACCGAAGGCATCATCAAGACGTCATTGACATCATCATGTTTGACTGACTGAATCTGACTCCTCTACGGTAAAATTCTTCTTAGTTTGGACTGTCTGAACATTTTTTTATCACAACTAACTCTACAAAGAATTTATCCGTTCAGTTTAACAATCGTCCTACTGCAACTATTATTGATCCAGAAGTTCTGAAATCTAGATGTTCCAAGTGGAGAAGTACTCTTAGATGCACCGAGACAACTGAAGATGAATGAAGAATTAAAAAAGAGAGACTGCAAAGATTTTCATGCTACAGGTAACAGAGCAGGAATTGCAATCTATGCTCAAAAGTATAAACTCCTATTATAGAGTAACCACAACCATGCCGAAAAATCTTGCCAGAATAAGCTGACAGACATCAATGCAACTAAACAAGGATCCAAGAAGACCACATGAATCCATCAGTTAATACAACAAATTGACATGGTAATAAGGGAGACAACTGCTGCCACAGGAAGACAACATGACTGACTTTCAGACACCCATACTGAGCCCAATGCTTGACGACAACTCTGAACCTCCTCAACCCTCAAACATGGCCTAGTACTCACTGGAACATAGACAACTGCAAATTAATAAATGCAAGGATACAAGGAAACTACGAGATGAACAAAAACTAATACAAAATCCATCAAAAAATGAGAAACTGAAGGGATAAATAACCAAAAGAACTGAGGTCAATTGTGAAAGAAGAAGTGGCATCCTCAAATTAGCAGGTACAAATTTAGTGTCAAAATGACAAAACCTAGTGTTTACAACCAGTACATAGATGGTGAACCAACACACATATGGTAGGAAACACCTCAAAGAAACATAAAACAGCACCCAACAGACCTGATCATTCTCATCAGCCGACTTGGATGGTGAATTTTTTGATTCAGATGGTTTATCGGCACCACAGTTCTGTCTGTTACATTTTGTCCTGAAAGGATAGTTAATGTTGTTGCATTTCTCACATTTCCAGCTCCCCTCTGGCATGTCTGGTTCTGAGGATGACAACAATAAGTAAGTGATATTTACAGCTTTAGTAAACTACTGCACAAGATTTGGACTTACTTGCATTCTTCCCTGCTTTTGCACCCTGCATTTGCAAGATAATTCCAAGTCAATAAAACATGAAATTTAAAGACACTCATATATTCAAAACAAAAAATATAATAATAATAACAACAACAACAACAATAATAATGTACTTCCAGCATTCTAAGCAGGAGATGCTGCAAGTAGAAAAGAACAAATTTTTTGAGCTCTTCTTTTTCCATACTAAACTGACAACAATATCCAACTTAAATTTTCAAACAAACAATAACTCGTACTTGGGATCCAGGCTTTGGTGTGTTGCACCTCCTCATATTACAAGATGTCCTGAATGAGAAGTTCAAATTACCACACTTGGGACATGCCCAGTCGTTATCACGCGTTCCATCTGAAAGTAAACAGTAGTGAAGAATTAATTACTCATCCACAAATGCCTAAATATTGGTCAAGTATTTCCCAAATATAATGGATATACCCACCCTTTTTTTGGGACTTGTCTTCTGCAAAAAATCCAGGTCTTGGCCCCTGCATCAGAGTTCGTACAATTAACACGAGATAACTAAAAATTTCAACCACTAGTTTAATTACATAACATAAAAGTCTTCAGAAAAGCAAGAAAACACCTGGCTCTTGTTTTAGATGTCTGCTGTTCAATTAAACAAAATACTGCTTACTGCCAATGTGGCGGCAGACAAGTTGAGAATATTGCATATGCAAAAAATAGAATTGCAGAAGCAAAACATTCAATTAACATATAATTGGCAATTACCATTGCAGCAGGGCCAACAGGCAAACCCAAACCATAGCGGTCCATTAATGGCGGCATACCATACATCCCACCTGCAAAAGACACATGCAAAAAGAACTTCATAGTGCAACTTTTGAAGGTCCAAACAATAGGATGTGAAACTCTGAGATCCAAGACTGTCCATAGATAAATCCAAGAAAGTAAATAAGGTTTAATAATATGGTTCAGTGGTTGGTGAGAAGTACATTTGTGTCATAGGCTCATTGCAACTTGGAACGAGACAGAGAGAATGATAAACAAAATGGAAACACATTAGCTGCTAGAGACAACACCAAGAACAGAAGGACTGCCAAATCTCCGGCCAATAACAATAATATTAAAAAACCAAGAGAAGGAACTTGTAACCAGGAGGATAAAACAGAAATACCATTTCCAATCATGGAGCCACCAGAGTACGGAGCTGGAGCAGATAAATGCAAGGGTCGATATGGGCTGCCTCCGGAAAGGCGGCTGCTGTAGTTATAATGATAGGCTGATCCTCCAGAAAATGGAACATCATAAGGTGGCATAGCTGTCCCATTGAAGAGAGAAGATCCAAAAGGAGGTACACCCATATACAATGAGGACGGTGCACCAGAACCTACATACGAAGCTGAAGCTGGGTAGCTTTGTGGTGCTTGCAGAGGCTTTATGGCAGATTTCTGGAAGAACAGGTTGAAAAGATAAGAAGACCTTAGCAGCAATAATTTTGTAGAAACAAAATTCAGTAGATAATACACAGAAAATTAAATAGTTAAATAAAGAACAACCATAAGTTAAAAGAAAAATGCAAAACTAACAAATAAAAGAGAAAAAAAAAAAAAAGTGTAGTCCCGCCTCATGCCTCAATAAGGATCTCTTTTTTTTTTGGGGGGATCGCCTACAACTTGTAAAGCATACCCCGCATGTTTTCAGAAAGGAAAAAGTTGAAAGGATACCATAAATCAATACTCTGAGGATTAATTTTTATTGAGCACGCATATTGGCACACTGAACTCTCAAAAGACAATAGAACATAAAATGCTAAACAACAAATTCTTTGACATAACATTCAAAAACAAAGTAATAAAGTAATCCCCTCACAAAATGGAACATGGGTAAAAGAAAAAGCTGTCATCTTACGGAGTTATGATCAGCAGGTCTAGGTTGAGTACAGTTGCGCATATTACAAGTTGTCCTGAAAGAGAAATTAACATTGCCACAACTAGGACATGTCCAATCATCTTCTCTACGACCACCTGTGAACAAATTAATCCCAACATTGAAAGCCAATTAGAATCCACACAACACCGGCCAAAATACACATGAAAATGAAAATATGAAGAAAAAGTACTTGCTTACTCCTTCTCTCACCCTCCTCTTTCAACTAAATTAAAAAAAAAAAAAAAACAAAGGAGAGAAATAAAAGAGGGGAACCCCGTTTTGCAATTGCAGAGTGGAGTCGTTGTGAGGATGGTGTTTAAAGGGACATTCATAAAACTATTTTTAAGTCATCCTCTCCTTCAAAGAAAGGTGCCAAAGCTTTTAGACTTGTAACATTCAATCCACCACAAAAAAGAGAAAAAGAAGAAAAAGCAGGTTGAAAATTTAAAACTTTATTTCTTAAGGTTTAGATCTTTTAATTTCTCATCGCTAAAATAGTGTTTATAAATTTCCATTTAACATTTCTACTGCACTATGACCATTGCATTAAATCTTCTCGAGCCTTGTCAATAAAGCTCAATCCACTACATGTTTATTTCTTTCCCATAGCCAATTTGCTATATCTATTTCATAGGTGTCAGATCAGTTTTTGCAATTCAGTCACGTTCATACACAAACACACAGGCGCTTCCGCACCTATTTGACATAGAGTTTAAGGTCAACAGAGGCAGAACAAAGCAAAGAAGACCATACCATCAGTTCGGGCACGTTTGGCTGCCGAGGAGTTCCTGTTGTCAACCTATACAACATTGGACATAAATAGAAAAAAAAAAATCAATAAAACAGCTCCTACTTTTAACACATACTAAAAACTCGCATAATCGAATTCACCCTGGATCAGTCACATTAGTCACATTCAAGCTTCCAACAAACTAACAAACAAACCTGTAAGGCAAATAGTATTAAAAAATAATTAAGAAAATAAAACCTAATTTTTAACTCTTTCCAGAACATTAATGGATAATTAAGAAGCAATTAATAAAAAAAATGATGAAATTGAGAAGATAAAATAAAGTAAAAGGTAATTTAAATTTAACCTGAGACATCTTTCACGGTGAAACGGAGGGAGAGCGATAAAGAACGATATCGGAGAGAATTTTGCTCCGGTCAGAAAAGAGTCTCCACTCTAGGGCTAAAATTTCCACCCAGAAAAGTAATAAAAAAAAAAAAAAGGCTAGAGAGAATAAGAGAAGAGGGAGGAATTGTGGATTTTGGCGAATACAAATAAACAAATAAAGTGCGTAGGTTTCAATTTCTGGCTTTATTCTAAGGGTAGTCAAAGAGTCAATTCTTTTCAGTTACTGTTGGACAGGAATGCCCTGCCCCGATTTTTATTTCACTTCACCATGGCCCAACCCAATCCTTCTAGCCCATTATTGATCCAACCCATCCTTCATTCTTATTTCCTTCCCAAAGTCCATGAGGAAAGCAATCTATCAACTGAGGGTAAGGGCTAAACGAACCAAGTCTTTAACGAATAATTCGGCCTCAATTCTGATTCGAATTTTTACAAGCTTGAATCGAACTCGAATACAAAATAAGATTCGATTATGTCATCGAATCAAATTCAAGCTCACATATATTTGGCTCGAGTTTGGCTCGAAAATTTTTTTAATAATTTTTTATTTAGTATATAATAATTATTTTATATAAAATAATATATATTATATAAAATGTATATTTTATTAATAAATTAATACAAAAAATTAAAGAAATAAAAAAGTTAATACAAAAAATTTTAAAAAATTAAAAAAATAATACAAAAAATTAAATTAAAAAAAAACTCGAGCTTTCGAATCGAACTCGAGCCTTGATTTTAAGCTCGTATCAAACTCGAATTCGAATCCGAGTTCAAATTTTTGAATCCAACTCAATAGCTCTATTGTTCGATTCGATTCGATCCGTTTATAGCCCTAATTGAGGGGGGTTTATTAATGGCCACGAGTCTCTAAATTGAAGAGTCCTTTTAAGTTTTGTTTTAATGAAATGCTCCTTTCATCTTTTCTAATCTTGACCTTAACGAGGGGATCTTTCCTTTGGCAATCCATTGCACCAGTTATTTTCTTGTATCCAATCAGCCATTCAACAGCTGACGTACCGACGGACATTAAGGAAGGTTGTGAATTATGGACAATAGAAACCACATTACAACTAAGATTAGTTTCCAAACACCCATTCAACACATTTTTATTTAGTAATCTGATCAAGGATGATAAATTGGCACAGAAAAAAAGTATATAACTTGGTGTTCAACTCACTGAAAAATGCTAGTAAAGGTCTTGTTCCAATAAGGTAGAGGCGTATATATTTTATAAAAATGCCATCGAAGAAAAACTAAGTCACATGTTTAGTAAGGTAGTCATTTGTTGTGGCTAAAAAGTGAGTATGCTTAGTGAATCTGTCACCATTACAAAAATGACTTCACAACCAGCAAACTTTGGTAAGCTCTCAATAAAAACTATTGAAATGTGCTGCCGAACTTCTTCCGGATTTGTAGGGGCTGCAAATGCAATGAATCAATGATCCAACACGAAGGCCACTTTCAGTGTTACTCGTTTTACAGATACCACAAGACTGAATATCCTACTTAACTAATTGCTAAAGTACACAAGTTTGCCTTTTTTTTTTTTTTTTTTTGTGCTTTGGGAAAAGAAAGTGGCCTCTCACATTAATTTCACATCGATTTCGGTTTTCAACAGTTAGACTCACGAAGCCTTCTGATCAATATTTAGAACAGAGATTTAAATAATAAGGCCAAACAAGAAGAGACATGTACCAAACTATTGAAATACAAGTCATCACTTAGGAAAAGTTTGAGCTAGGAGCAACTAATTGCTCTGGACAAAGTAAAAGACGAGAAATCAAACAAAAGGTAAACAAAAGAACCGTCTCCATAAAATTAACAGCAAAAGCCCCAGAGTATCGCAGCAGTTTATTTGAAGTGGTTACGTGGAAACTGAAGACATGAGCTTAAGCCCTGTTGGAAATGAGCAGAAGAAGATGGCCACGGCGATGGCCACATGTCCAGCTAGCTGAGGTCCGAGTTTGAATCCACTTGAGCCGTTATCAGTTTTTGCTGGCGTTGATGTCTGAGATGCTGCTGGTGTTGCACTTGCTGAAGCAGTCGAGTTATTGAATATGGCAGCATCAGGAGAATTTGGAGGTAGGTTGAGTAACTCTGCCAAGAAAATGGAGGGCAGGGGAAAAAGGTAATATCACAAAGGCAAAGATAAAATCGAACGTGCTAAGAAAATACTTAGGTAGGCTTAAACTTACGTCCTCACAACCGTTACCGTTGAAAATGGAATCACACAGCATTATGTACATATGTATCAATTTGAATTAACTATATCTTCTTGTGAATGGCTCTACTTAAATAAGTATTTTGCTACAAGCACCACATTCCTCACTGCAACTAATTTTGTGATTCACATCACGTGGAGCTGATCCTGAAATGGTACTTGGAGATAATCTTGCAAATATTAAATTCATATATTGAATGACGATTCCAAGATATGTTGAGATTTGGTCTCTACAATGATGAGTAACTTCTAGGCATTCTAAATTGAGACACTCTCTTCCTCCACAAAATGATTCAATCCATACATAACGGCCCAGATTAGTAGTGAAAAAGAAGTCACGTTTCGTGTGAACATGTAAACTTGCCTATTCCGAGACAAGATTTGAGTTGCAAAAGTTGAACTTGACATAAAGAAAAAATGCATAATTGCAGTGAGAGAAAGAACGGCATAAGCCTCGGGGAGGCGTTCAAGGCCTCGTTCACGTGCTAACTAAGTGCTTCCTTTGCTTGAGCTATCTTCTTGTCCTCGATCTTGCTCATTCCATGTTTACACATTATATATTTACAAATATCAATTGAATAAAGACAAACGCTTAGGGATTTGAAGCCATACAAGTCAATTAACTACATAGCAACCAGTAGAATTTAAATGTGTAATCATCAAAATCTCCTAAATTCGTTTTTGAAAGATATCTCACCATCACTATTTTGCAATCTTTTTTCTTCTTATATATATTTTTTAATTCCTACGAAATTTAGTTACATCCAAAGCATTCAATGAATATAACACGTCTTACAAACATCTACATGTTCACGGGAAAATCCTTAATTGCCAAAGTACTTGAAAGCCTTTAATCTAGGCAGCATGCGCAGATTGAAGGAGTATAAGATCCCCAAGTAAATTAATTACCTCGAAAACAAAGTTAATAAGCCAGATTATCATTATACTGAAAATCAGAGACTATCAAAGCTATAGATGTAAGTAGTAAACATATATGAGTTGCTTACTGGGGCATTCGCTGGTGCTGGCGTTAGCCAGCTTGCAAGCTGAAGGCAACTGAACCAAGCGAGCTTCCTGGATACCCATGTTCTTGATCTGAGGATTACTTCCGCTGTGGATCTGTTGAATGATGTAACACAAACAGACTGCGTTCTTATTCTTGAGGTCAGTCACGGAAGTGCAACACTCTTTTGTCGGAGTGTCCGCCTTGCCTGTGGCAAAGGTTAAGCAAGTTGTCACCTTAGGAAACTCATTAGCACATTTATCTCCTACAGAATCTCCGGCTACCAAACCGCAACCCACCACCACCAGCGAAATAACAGTGAGTTGAGCTCTCATTTTCATCATCGTCATCACTTCCTATCTGATTTTTTCCCTTGAAGATTTTAGCTAAAAGCTAAAATGCTAAGGCTATATTTGTCACGGACGGAGATAGTATTACGTGTGTAATAAAAAGAGGTGTGAAAAGAAGTGTTGTGGCTGTGGGGGGTTTGCTTTGATGAAGGGAGGAGTGGACGGTTGAGGTGTGTATGTATTATATGTATAGTTGTAATGAGGACATGATAGCCCAAGGAGGTAGTAGTTGGGCTGGAGTTGAAGTCATTAATGGGGTGGAAAATTATTTTTGGGCTGCTTGTCTGTTTCTCACTCTTTAATGAACTTGAGCTGTAATGGTTTGACCATGCTCCATCATTTCTGTCCATGTGGAGCTTTCGTTGTGCTTCGATGATGAGGCTCTTATTTAATTTAGGCTCATCTATTCGGGAAAAAAGCTAATCTTGTAAAGAAAGTATACAAGAAGCCACCGAGCCAACGTCTCGGTGGCCAGGAGAGCAGTTAAAATCTCTGTAGACATCAAATTTTGACACACTTTTTATAAAAGTATGCATATTACTTTATTTAGGGGGTATTTTTATTTTTAAGGGTCAATTGTAATTTTTGTGTATATTACGTCTAATTTGTCGCATTAGGGGCAAAATGGTAATTTCACCATGTAAATATTATTTTATTTTATTCTATTCCCTAAATATACAATTTTATTATTTTTATCATTATTTATAATTTTAATAATTTATTTAAAATTTTAGCATTTTTAACTTAATGGCACGTTTTTCAATGCACTCTTTTTTACGAGAATTTTTAAGTGAAAAATTTCATATATGTATTTTGTATATTTATAATTTTTCTGTAAAAATTACATGATTTTTAGGAGTCATTTAGTATTTTTTGTCTTTTTGTCTATTAATGGCACGTTTCCCAAGGATGCGTTAATCTTAAAATTTTTGAGTGAAAATTATACTATATGCGCTTTATATGATAACATATGTTGTGTAAAATTTTTGTGATGTCATTTATTAATTTGCATAAATTTTATAATTTTGCCATATTTAGATCGCGTTTTCCAATGCACTTTTTATTTAAAATTTTCTTTATGAGAATTTTGCCTATGAGCGTTTTATAAATTTTATGTTAAAAAAAAAAGAAATTTATTGTATTTTTATTTTCTTTTTAAAAGACCATTTGGTATTTATTTTAAGTTGTATTTTTTTAATGTTGAATTAACCTTTCATTTGTTACACTAAATTTTATCTTTTCCTTCTTATAATGTTGTATTTCATTTTTTATTTATCTTTATTTTATTTATTTTTATTTTATATATATATATATATATATATAAAAAGGAAGTTGAAGTAGTTTTATTTTATTTTATTTTCAGTTTCTTTATTTTCTTCTCTTTCAAAAATTCAAAAAAAAAAAAAAAGAGAAACTGACTAGAACAGCAGCAGCATTGCTTCTGCAAACACCATCCTCCTGCCACCAACTCCACCTTCTCCCCCATTTTACACTCAATCTACCAGATTTTAGGGGATTGTTTTGTTGTTTTATCAAATAAAAAAGCACAAGAATACACACACAGCTCACACACCTAGACACTACACCAGGCACTCACCTCACTCTCTTCTCTCTCGGCACTTGACACAAATCACCACAGACATCACAAACGCACACAGATCACTCCCCTCTCTGCATTCCCTCCCCTGCACCTTGATCACACATCACAATTCACAACTCCCTCTCGTTCCCCTCAGCTTCAGTTTACCTGCACCTCCACCACACAGGCAAGCACACATCACACACACAAAACACACAGTCGAACACACACCTGCATTCCCACAAACCTCCACAGAATACACAGACACATCCACACACTTCACTTCACCTCTCTCTCTCGGCTCACCTGCACCTCACATCACCCTTAGCATTTTACACTCACAATTCCCTCATCACTCTCGATCTATCCTCACCAAAACACAACACATACAACTGCACACCCAATACACAACCTGCACAAAAATCACAATACACCTCGCTTCCCTGCACTCAGTTCAGCAGTACAAACACACAAACACTCACCTCACTTCATCAGAAATACATTCACACACCAAACGTCCAATTCATCTGCACCTCATACACACACATACACACTAACTATCCATTCACAGAGGCACACACATTCACAATAGCATACACCACGTATTCATAACAAACATAAACCTGTGAAAACACACACAACACACACCTGAAGAAAAAAAAAGAAACAACAATAACAACGACAACAATAGCAACGACAACAACAACACCACCACCAGCGCACCACCACTTGTCCACCAGTGGCACCGCCCCAAAATCTCACCAAACTCTTCACCTCTGCTGCCCGATCCAGGTAAGGTTCGCGGCTCTCCTTTCAAATTTTGTACATAGATAAGGTTTATGTTTGATTTGTATAGATTTAGGTTGAAGAAGAATGATTTATGAAAGGGAAATTGGTTTGGGTATATATATATATATATATATATATATATATATATATAAAAGAGGGAAAACCGAAAAAGAAATCCGGCCGAGAGAGAGAGAGAGAGAGAGAGGGACAGACGGACGGAGCCGGAAGTAGAGACCGGACGGCCGAGAGGGAAGAGACGACCGGGAAGAACAGAATCGAGGAGGGGGGAGAAGAAAATGGGAGAAGAGAGAAAAGGGAGGAGAAGAAAAAGAATAAAAGAAAGAAAGAAGAAAGGAAAGCAGGAAAAGAGAAAAGAAAGAAAAAAAAATCCGGAAAAAGTAGGAAAAGAAAAATGAAAAGAAAAAAAAGCTAAGAAACTAAAACCGAAAAAAAAGAGTTTTAGTGAAATTACGTCGTTTTGATATAGTTTCACTCAAAACTACGTCGTTTTGATTAGGTTAGTTTTTTAATTTATTTTTAATTAATAATAGGTATTATTTTATAGTCCTTATACTTTCATTAATGTCACGATAGCCCTGGACATTTATAATTTGTTCATTTAGGTTTCTGTTTATTGTAGATTTACCCCCATAATTTTATTTTCTTTTCGATTAGGTCCCAATTAATTGCATTTAGGTCTCCCAACTTTTAGATATTTATAATTTTTGCCCCTGCACTTTTCAATTTCTATTTTTGACCCCTACATTTCTCGGTAATTACATTCTGACCCCTAGATTTTGCTGGAATTGTATTTTTACTCTCTGATATTTATGAAAATTGCAATTTTGCCTCCCAAGCTTGTTGTTATTGTACTTTAGGCTTTAAATGTTGCTGAAAATTGCATCTTGGCCCTTATACATTGCTGAAAATTCTATTTTTGCCTTAGAATACTTGCTGAAATTTTATTTTTGGCCCCCTATTATTGTTGGAATTTATATTTTGATCCTTTTATGTTGCTGGAATTTGTTTTAATACCTCCATTAATTGTTAGAAATTGTAATTTAGTTCCTAAGTTGCTGGAATTCGGTTCTAATTTCCTAGAATGCTTGCTGAAATTTTATTTTGTTCCCCAACATTCTTGAAAATTCTTTTTTTGCCCTAGAATGCTTGCTGGAATTTTATTTTTGTCCCTCCAACTTTGCTAAAATTTTATTTAAATCACTATACTTGCTGAAATTACATTTTTGCCTTTAAATATTTGCTGCAAATTATGTATTACTTAATGATTTTGCTGAAATTATATTCTTGGCTTTAAATATTGTTGGAAATTTTTATTTTTGGGCATTATACTTGCTGAAAAATTATATTTTAGCCTTTAAATTGGTTGTAAATTATATTATTATCTTAACTATGGTTTGAGATTATAATTTTACCCCTTAGTTTGTTATTAATTACATTTTTTTTTACTCTAAAATATTGCCCAAATTTCTCTTTTAATCCAAATCTTATAATATTTTATTTTTACAAAAAAAATTAAAATTAAAATTAGTTGAGTCCTCAAAGCTTTAAATTATTTCTTTTCACACTTTATTTATTTATTTATTTATCAAATTTATAATTAATATTCTAAAATTGGGTCTTGTTAGTCTAATTAATGTTCAAATTAGTTTCTTTATTTTCCTTTTAGTCATTTTAATAATTCCTATTTGGGGTGTTAAAAGTTAAGTATGTATTATTATATTTTATCTTATATTATTATCATTTCTTTATTTTCGTTGTTTTGCTTTGTTTATTTATTTACTTATTTATTTTTACTTAAATAATTTTCATTTTTCTTCCTAAATAATTAATTATTATTATCATTATTTTCTTTCTCTTATTTTGTTGTTTGAATTATCGTAGTACGTTCCTAGTGATTGGTAAGAGATTATTTAATTAGTGGTTTATTTATTAAATAGTGATATATTTGACATGTTTGTTCATGTTAGTAGCGATTTGTACCGAGTCTTTGTTCATGTTAGTAGCGATTTGTACCGAGTCTACGAATGTGAGGTACCTCGATTACCCTTTTTATTTCTTTTTGTGTGTTCCTACGTGCTCCAATGTGTTTTTTATATGTTTTCATGTATATTTGTACTTATAGTTTCTTTTTTTATTCATATGTGAGTGTTTATTTATTTATACTATGTTTGTTTATTTGAAATTAATCTTGATTGTTCAAAGAAATGTAATAGATAGGTAATCTTCTATTTAGCAAAAATTTTTGTATTTAGATAGTTAATGTAATAGATAGTTTATATGTTATCCATTTAACAAAAATCTTATGTATTTAGATAGAAAATGTAATAGATAGGTTATTTTTTTTATTTCTAGATTGTAATTAGGCTTTCCCGGTGTAATAGTTAGGGTTTTGTGTGCTATGTGCTTATGTGTTTTATTTGCTTTCTTTAGGATTTTGCATCCAGAATATCATGCTTATGTGTTATATGCTCCTATGTGCTATTATGTGCTTTTATGTGGTTATTGCTTCAATATATGTTTTATTCATTTATTTGCTTTATTATGTGTATCGTCGTCACACTAGTCCAACGCTAGTTGTGATTAATTTCGGTTTCTTCACTAGTTCAACGCTAGCGGAGAATTTTTAGAAAATAGGCTAGCCCAACGCTAGGCCTTTAAGTCAGTTTAGTATTAGGATCATTTTTCGCGTGTTCATTCCATGCTATTTCACACACATTTTTTAGGCCTTTTCCATTTTGAATGATTTTTATATATACTCTATTATCTACTATTTATTTTTAAACACATGTTTGGTGCATGACATTTAGACTCCACCACACATAGAATCTTAAGTCATTTGTGTGATTTGACTAGAAATAGTCATCTACTCACGTAGGAAGCGATGGCGTACATGTCATTCTCCCCTCCGTGAGTAGGAACAGTTAGTCACGAGTCCATTCGTCCCCCGTACCCGTCATGTTGCATCCCTACTTTCTTTGTCCACTTATTATCTATACTACTATTTTCCTTTTCTTTTGCATTCTATTTTGCACCTAAACTCGTGACTCTGTCGAGGTCTACATTCGGGTTTCGCAATTAATGTGGTAATTCCGACTAAACCTCAATGGAACATTTTGTCCCTTAACGATATTCATTTTTAGGATTAGATTTGCATTCATATAGTTGCATCCAAATGCGATAAAATCTTAGGGTTATATTAGGAAAATTTAGACTAAACCTCGCAACTAGTTTCGACTAGGTTGAAAGGGTGCCTCAGGCGCGAGCCTTTGCCTTCCCTTTCTTCAACTGTGACTCCCGAACCTTTTCCTCTTGTTTTCAAAGACCTGAAGTCGTCTAAAAGGATTTTCTTGTTTTTCCTTATTTTTTCCAAAAACCATTTCTTTAAATAAATCATTTATGATTTTCTTACCTTTTATAAAATATTTTCGGGTGACTTGGTACACCAAAACTCAATACCAAGTGGCGACTCCTTTTTCACTAAAAACCCTTTTTAGACTCTATTTTCGGGCCAAAAAACCGTCGCATTTTCAAAGTCCCATTTTAGGCCCTTTTTCTTTTATTTTAAAAATAAAGCATTTGTTTGTCACATTTTTATCGAATCATCTTTTACAAAGTATTTTCTAAAAATTATTTTTTACAAAATTTACACGCTTCTTTTTCCAATAAACACAACCACATTTAACACTTCCTTTTCCTTTTTCCGACTCACTATATCTACTATTATCTTAATTATTTCCCTCTTTCGAAAAATGGGGCGCGACAATTTCCTCCCGCCCCAAGTTAGGAATTTAAATCTCACTTATACCAGATATATTATTTCAAAATTCAGAGAATGTACCATAGTGTTTTTATGGTCTAATGGTAGTTCAGTCTTCATTGATCCTCTCAAATTCAGTTGGACCATTCTCTAAAATAGGTTAGAAGTAGACTAAAATATTAAATATTTGAAAAAAAAAAAAGTATACAATAGATTTTTCTCCTCCCCTCAAAACTTTGTTTATTAAAAACAAAAAGGATTTAAGAGATTTGCTAGATACGAATTTAGAAAATTTTATTATTAGCGGGATTTGAAATTTCCAAAATCGATCCACAAAAGATATATTAGTTAACTGTTACCACATGGGCAAGGCTGACTAAAGAGGACTGCCTTCTCTCTTCCTACAAAAAGACTTGCTATTTTTTTAAACTGAATCCTATTGAACTAAACGAGTGTATTATACATCTATTTACATTTTTGATAGAAGGTCAAGCGCTTATCTCCCATCATTGCTACCCCAGTAATAGTAAAAAGACAATGCTAAAAGATCTTTTCCAGGTTTGACGGTTTTTCAATGAAACAATAAACTAAAATGTTTTTCCTCTTTTTCTTTATCGACCTCCATAAATTTATTACATGGCATATTTTACTCCATGACTTTCTCCAGA
Source organism: Mitragyna speciosa (assembly GCA_024721245.1). Classification (NCBI taxonomy): domain Eukaryota; kingdom Viridiplantae; phylum Streptophyta; class Magnoliopsida; order Gentianales; family Rubiaceae; genus Mitragyna; species Mitragyna speciosa. The sequence goes on from CM045570.1 coordinate 628,231, forward strand.
AACCAGCAGATACACTACTAGTTTTCCTTTTCGTTTTTTTTTTTTTAATATGAAAAGGTAGTAACCAACACACTTGCCAAGTTGTTAAGGGGATAAACTTATTTTGACAGAGTAGCATTTCTCGCATATTTTGTGGTACCTATATTTATCAATAATTTCTCAATTAGATAAAATAGAAGAAGCCAACTTTTTTTTTTTTTTGTTTAATTTTCTTCATACATAAGAAATACTTACGAGACGAGGTTGCTGTTTACATTTCAGAAGGATACGCCTAATACATCAGGAAATATATAAGTTGGACAAGTCCTGGGGACGTGTTCTTGTGTGCCTTCCAATCTATGCTCCTGTCCTTCTCACGATTTATTAACCCAAGCAACTCAACGAGGCACGACTGTCGGGAGAGTATTTAAAGTAATGACCTTAGTAAGTCGGCTCAATAAAAAAAATTAGTTATTAATCATACGTCGTATTAATTCCTTGTGCACTTGGATAACCAAAGTGGCTGGGGCTCTTTTCCTATTTTTAGTGTTAAATTTATGTTACATTACTTAATTAATAATGTGACATAACTCTTATTAATTATAGAATGTGGCATATGTGTTCTCATTAATTATATTTCATTTGTTTGGTATTGCTTTTCAAAAACATGTTTTTAAAAAATTTTAAATACATTTTTTAATTATTTTATTATTTCACATACATATTTATCAAAAAATTTTAAAATTACTATAATAATATTTTTAAAAATACACTTTAAAAAATTAACCATCAAAATGAAATATAATTATTTTAAGTGATGAACGTGTGTCACTTTTTTAAAAAAGATGTAATATCAAAGCAATACCAAAATTATGTGACAGATGACCTAAAACTAACCAAAATTCACTTGCCAACGCATGTTACTCCATTTAATTATACTGGAGGTACTAAAATACCATTTAAATATAAAAAAATTATTAAATACATTACGTTTATTGTTACGATAATGTATTAGAACTAATAATTTATAATCACGTGAAGATGCTAATTAGTAATTCTAATCCATCACGTAACATGCTGTGTAGTAACATGCTATGTGAGAACAGTGGTGCACAAAATACCCACTCTTTAAATATGTCCCAATTAATAAGTGCGGGTCAGCTACAAGTAACAATACTGCTCTCAGCAAGTCATGTCAAAACCTGATCATCGGAATTTGACGTAGGCTTCACTATCGATTTCTGACAATACAATGAGGCTTTGGCTGATCAGCATGCCAGGTTGAAAGCTGGTTCATCCTTCGCCTTCAAGTTCAACCAACCCGTTTTATTGGCCTTTTCCTTTTAAAATTATTTGGGCTCAAAATGTAGGATATAGATTCCACTACATATTAAGGCTCGATCCAATCATGTCAGTCTAATTCTTCGTCACAATTGGAGTTGTGTCTTTTTGAGTTGGACAATAGAAGGGCATGTAGTTGAGATCATCACAGGCCGTCTTGCCCAGAATCATTACCCATAAAAGGTTTTGTAAACATGAGGCAGTGGCCCACGAAGCGCTTCAGTTAGCCTCCTATCTCCTAACTTCAGTTTTGGGTTTGGTGGGAGATCTACAAAGGGCCAGCAAAAGGGATCGTGGGAGTGAGCATATTGCTGCTTGCTTTGGTACATCTGGAAGGGCAGAAAAAATTGGAATTTCAACGGGGCGAAACAAGAGGGATACCAAGTAGCAAGAACAGCAACTCAGGATTGGATGGAGTTTCAGGGTGCTACACATATGCAGGATTTGAAGGATGATGCTGTAAATATAACGGAACCAAATAGAGGATATAGCATGCGGCAGTTGCAATCTCAACAGGATATTGTTATTCAGGTTGATGCAGCAGTGGACTCAAGGAAACATATGAATGGATCTGGACTGATGGCAAGGAACAGAATGGATGAGTTAATGGTTACGTGGGCAATCCCAAGTTCCAGCCGAAGCAATCCAGCAATAATGGAAGGATGTGCAATTAGAATGGCGTTGCTAAAGGCAGTAGAGGAAAATTGGGCAACAATCCTAATACTCTCTAATTGCAAAGAACTTATCAGAAGTATTAATTTGGGTTTTGATGAACTAGCTGACATTGACGTAGTTGTGCAGGATATTAGAAAGCTAAGGCAATCCTTTTGGCAATGTAATTTAGCTTTTGTTAAAAGAGAGGATATTTGCTAAATTAGCCACTAAATTCAATTCAGAAATTAAGGTAGAAGGATAATTTCCCTATGTGGGTTCTCAAGTCGCACAAAGTGATATCATGATGGTTGCCAGTTATTTGTAAAAATATTTTGATATTAATATATGAAAATGACTTTTGACAAAAGAAATATTTATTTTCATTTTTCGCAATCTTTGGAGAGTTCGTAAAAATATTCTGATATTAATATATGAAAGTTACTTTTGACAAAAAATTTTTTTTTTTTTCTTCTCTTTGCAATCTTTGGAGAGGAGCTTATCCAGTTTGTTTTCGCTATTTTGCAATCTTAGTTATGCAATTTTCCTTGCATTTGGACAATCCTCATGAATAAAATAAAATTTTATCTAAAAAAAAGAATAGAATAAAGTTTTTCAACTCGTAAATTACATGCGTGTCTTACAAAAATGTAACAACTTTATCTAGGATTTTTCAGATTGGAATAGCTAGACTCCTTACTTGAACGTGAAAACTGTTACAACAAATACCTATTTATTCACCATTTTTTAGGCCTTTCAGAATTCGGAGAGAAAAAGAGAGAGCCTTTCGTTTGGGAATATAATATTGAACGGCCTTTAGATATTTAAAACGGTTTTTTGAAAAATACATATGTTTATAATCTTTTTTATAGAGGTTAAGCAGTTAAAGTTCTATGACTCCACCTGAAAAGTCAGGAGTTCGAATCCCACCATTCCCTTCCAAATGTAATAGTATAGATTTGTTCAAAAAAAAAAAAAAAAATCTTTTTCATTCTTTTTGTTAGCGACCATAGGCCAAGAGTACTTGGGAGGAAGGAGCGATAGAATGAAGGGAGATTTGAAACCCTACGTCCGTCCGTGACAAGTGATTGTAGACTTTCTAGAATCCCCGGAGACCGCTGTCAGTGGCAACAGGTAAGACAAGTTCATAATTAATCCATCCACAAATATTCGTATTCTCATAAATATTTGAAACTGAGTTTTAAGTCATAACCACAAAATCAATTTTCCACTAGATAATCAATTTTCCACTAGACTAAACCGCCAATTGCGGACCATATTCTTAGTTGATCCTTGTACTGGTCTTGTTTATTTACAGTGGTCCTCATGTTTGGAGAATGCAACTTCCTTAGTTGTGATGGAACAAACATAGGTTATCATTTTTTTCTTCTAAATTTGGATGTAGATCTAAATTTATAAATATTTTTAAGCATAATGTCATAAAATTTGTGGACGAAATATTAAATTCTAGTATTTGCTTTCAATTAGAATACAATTTCTTTATAAAAAAATAAATGATAACTACCAAAAATAAGAAGATAAAATGATTAACATTTGTCAAGTTGTTGCAATCACTGGACTTAGCAGTGTCATCGAATAAGCTGAATTCTTAAGCTAATATAAACTCACAAAGCTTTAGAAAATGTGAATGTGAACTTATCAAGGGAATAAAATTTCAAACCAAAATTTGCCTGTTGCATAACATTTCTTTTCTCATCATAACTTCATCATTTTTTTCAAGGATGCTTTGGACTAATCAAAGGATGCTATTGTTATTAGACGACTATGGAGCCAACTAGTAGTATTTTCTTTCCCCCAAAATGTTAAAAGGGGTGCAACATGGTAGTTTAGACAGTTGAGACGTAATTAATCCCAAAAAAGGAAACTTTAAATTCCAAAGCTCAAATATCGCTAGTCACAGGAGAAAAGTTACATATTTCTCTCTTCACTCCCCTCTTGCACATTCTCTTGTAAACCATATTAGATAGAGATCATGGATAAAACTATTAAACGCCATTTTAGTCCAAAGAACCGGTGGTTCCTCGGCGCTACAGTTGTGGTTTTATTTGGTGGCGTCCTGATTCTTGCGGCATATAGAGGAACATCAGAGACTCCCCTTTTCTGCAAATCCATCTTTGACTCAAGCTCAACAACTCGAGCCTCGGCTAGAGACTCAGAATCGACAGTACTCCAACTCAACGCCATTGTTCACTACGCCACATCCCGCATAGTCCCACAACAATCACTCGACGAGATCCGAGTTTCCTTTGACGTCCTCAAAACTCAGTGCCCATGCAACTTTTTGGTCTTCGGACTGGGTCACGACTCCCTCATGTGGGCTTCACTCAACCCCGGTGGTACAACGTTATTTCTCGAAGAAGATCCCAAGTGGGTCCAGACGGTTCTCAAGGATGCACCGTATCTTCAGGCCCACACGGTCAATTACCGGACTAAACTGGCCGAGGCCGATGAACTCCTTAAACTGTACCAGACCGAACCTGATTGCTGGGCTAAGGTATCTTTCATTCGTGAAAACAAGAAATGCAAGTTGGCGTTGAATATGTTACCGGAGGAAGTGTACAATAAGGAGTGGGACTTGATCATGATTGATGCGCCCAGAGGCTATTTTCCTGAGGCGCCGGGGCGGATGGCGGCGATTTATTCAGCGGCTGTTATGGCGAGGAACAGGAAGGGATCGGGTATGACGCATGTGTTCTTGCATGATGTGGATCGAAAGGTGGAGAAAGTGTATGCGGAAACATTTTTGTGTAGGAAAAATCTCGTGAAGTCTGTTGGGAGGCTTTGGCATTTTGAGATAAAGCCCACGAGAGATTCAAGCAAAGGTTTTTGCTAGACTTCACTGGTCTCTCTGCATTCTGGCTTCGATTCGAGCGTTATTGCATAAATATGGAACTACTACATTTTGATGATTTTATTTTTATTTTTTTTGGTTTTGAAAGTGTAGTTTTTTATTAAGCAGTTGATCATATTTGCGGAGGTTGTTAAAAGCAAATAATGGCAAAGGTACTGGTATTAACTCTTCTCTTGTAGTAGCCGGTAGGACTTCTTCAAGATTATGTGGAAGAAATGTCGGACCATATGGCACGCTATAAGTGCATGCGCTGATGACGGTCGGCTTGGAATTGGATGGTGGAAAAATAAAACTTCATCGAATCAATTATTGACATTTTTGCTAATTTTATTTCGTGTGAAAGTTAAATTGGGGAATATATGAGCTGTATTAGCTTAAAGAAATTGGTTAGTACTAGTATTAGCTTCTTCATGGGGTAGCTTGATTAAGAAAGATTTCTAAGGAGTAACACTACCATATAACTTCAGATTGAATAACCTATTTCTATGTTCTCAATATAATCCGAGAGGAAAAAAGAAAGACAGAGCTTTTCTTAAAATTTTTTTTTTTTGGAGTAAAAGAAAACCAGATTTAAGAGCCTAGTAGGGAATAGTGGTGCACTACTAACATTGTGAAAGGTCGTTCTGGATGATAAAAGATGCTTTTCTTCCACATTTAACAATCACTGCCTGTCCTGTTAGCCCAATAATTTTTTATTGTTAGCTTAGGCAATTTTCCATATTCTGCGAGGATGAGTGGAGTGCATAAGTTACTTGTGTTAATAATTGATAGCATAAACTTGTCAATTCAAAGCATACATCGACAATTTCGTGCTCTATATTTAGTGATTGAGTGTTAAAACGAACTTCTTGAGATAATGAGAAGGAATACGTGTGCAAAAATGGGATGACACATTATTGTTGGCTATGAATCTAGTAGCAATTACAATATTAATTGGCTGCATAAATCACTTGCGTTTCTCTTTCTCCCATGATAAGCAAAGGAACGTGGAATAGCTATTATTGGTAGTTGATACTTGAGCTCCACAACGCTCCTAGCTTGCGTCTTGCGAGGTTAAGAAAAAGAAACAAGGTCGGATGCTTGAATATTGTGCATTTACAAATTTATCTAGCTATTTTCTAGATGTTTTTAATGCGTGTCCTCTGGTTTTCCCTTCAAGCAAAGAATGAAGCTTCTGTTTCAGGCGCAAAAAGAAGAATATAATTCCAACGGGCAACATTGCTCATTGTCAGGAAAATACAAAGTCAGAAATAAGAATGCAAAATTCTTCTTTGGGCCACAGCATTGAATGCAGTCAAAATTTATTATGCTGGGTTACGGCTGTCCACATCCTAAAATAGAACTTTTCTCAAAATACAAACGAGTGTTCAACTCAATGTAGGCGGAGAAAGGCCTAAAGCACACCTTCTGGCTAAAAATGGGAACAGCTTGTGATACTTGTAGTAACTTGGGTCATTCTGGCGCCAGTTTAAATGGGGGCTCAGCTTAAAATTTCCTTATATAGCACTTCCTAGCATAAGAAGCTAAACAGCTGATCCATAGTTTGTTGTTGACTTAGCATGGATAAATGTTTTCTTAATCAATGCTACTCGTTAGATCAATCTACTGTGGTAGGCTTACAACCAGTTTAAGCTACTTACTAGGTTGCTTGTGCTTTCTCATTCAGAATTTTAAAGAGATTGAATTGTGTTGGCAGAGAACACAGACAATATTCATCAATTGAAAATAATGGCTTGATCTGCATATTGACAGTAAAATATGAGGTAAAGAAGAAGACTTTTTATAGTTTCCAAAGTTTTGCCCCTTTTGGCACGGACTTGGTGTAGGACAGATCATCCAATTACCCTTATCTAGACTGTGAAGGTTATTTGTTTGTTCACGTTCTTTAGAGTCAAGTCCAAGGCGGAAACGCAATTAGAGGAAGTTACCACAATCAAGGGAAAAACGGTTGGTATACTGGACCAGAAATTTAAAATCCGGAATATGGAAGTCTGAAATATAACCTGTCAAAATATTTGTATATGGTTCCACATTTCTAAGAAATAATGACCTGGACTTTCTAAACTACATGTACAACATTAACATGACACAAAAGAATATGACCACCAATTAAAGAATTAGCTTTTTGATCCAGAAAGGAAGTTACTGGGGAGAGGACGGGCATTGGATCAATATTGGTTGAATGACTAGCTTGAATCAATATGCTGCCCAAAACCTTAAGATAATATTTTCATCTTGAGATGCACCTTCAATAGTCTGACAAGCTGAAGTTTTTCCTATGAACTATGCAAACTTTTGTTCTATGAATTAAAGCATATGTCAAGCTATTAGAAATCAACTAAAAGTGGGACTACGAATCTAGAATTCGGGACATTGTTCATAAAACTAGGTGGCAAGTCTGAAAGGAATCAATGATCACGGGTTTCTAATTTAAAAAACACATTGATAAGATTATAATTATGCAATCCAAGTGCTTTTATCTTGCAAGTAAATCTTGTTGAACGGCATCTAAGATGGCTGGCAAGGGAGCAACAAATTGCCTTCTGATTTGGCCTGTAAATAAAGAGTGACAAAACAAAAATTTTACAAAAGCTCCTGCTCTTTTCACAAAAAGGCATATTTCTCCTTCGACTTCAGATCAGTTAAAGTGCTCGGATTTTAGCTAAGCTGAAGGAGGTGTAGTGTCAAATGATCTTTTTCTTACTAAAAGGCAAGTGATCTTGGATGGCTGAGCGTGTGTATTTTCGACTGTAGATAACACAAAATCAGGCCTGTGCAGTGCCAGAGTCAGCCGATCTTTCCCAAAATCCAATGCAGTTGCATCGAGAAGAACATGCCAAAAGTTTCTGTGCGCTTCTGAGATCCAATGCATCGAGTAACGGGTATCATTAACACAAGCGGGGTAAGCAAAAAGGCCTTTTGGACTGTATTTACACTTCCTCCTGAAGTATTGGCTAAGCTGTGATCCTTTAATCCTCAAGTCCAACCAAGTTTCCGGTGCTACAATTGTCTTAGAGTCCTTGGACATGACAAATGCCCTGATCGAATCATATTCTTCTCCAAGAATGGTCATATAATAGTTTCCTCTAAAGAAAGGATACGATTCTCCTATCAGCATAGTAGCTTCTTTAACGGTAGGTGCAAAAAGAACCAAGTATTCTTCTTCTATGAGCCCACAATGCTGCAAGGCCCGATTGCGAACCTGTATTTCCGGGATTGAAATAAAATTTCCTTGAAGAGAAGTCTTTCTGTTGAGGATTTCAAGTAATCTTGAAGGTTCGAGTTGAGTTCTGTCCAAATCAGAGGTAGAGCTGCCAAAGGAAGGCGAAGATGATTCCCTAGTTCCGATATTCCTGGGGGACTTTCGCTTCTCATCAGGCATGGTCTCTGAGGATTCTTCATTGATGCAGAGTTTGTATAGATCAATCTTGTCTCCTTCTTCCACAAGACCATTGCAGTACTCGGGATACTTTGCAAAGACATATTGCTGCACGTATTGCATTTCACTAGGCGTAATTGGCCCTGACCATCTTAGATCAAGGCCGTGGAGTGTTGATATAGCTTCGGCTACCAGGTGAGCTGGAATTACTGTATGTACTTTCTGTTTTACCATTAGATCCATTTCATGAATCGTCATGTTTTCCAGGTGAATATCAAATACAAACATTAAAAAAAAAAAAGCATTAAATGAATCACATATCTGTACACAGAAAAGAGCTTAGACTTGCCTTGATCACCATGCTGGCTGGTCTGCTTTGCTTTGGTGACCTTACTTCTCCAGGTTCACTTTCCACCGAATCCTAATAGCATTGAATACAAAAACGATTTGTGAATCCAACTAATTGTTTCCAAGTTTTTTTTTTTTTTTCAAAATGGGAAAAATTCTACCTTGTTTTCTCCATCCAGACAACTTAGAGTTGCTTGCTCTTCAAAGTTTTTTCCCATGTTAATTTGCCCAGCATGAAGGATTGGGCTAAGAAAACTAAAGAAGTTGACCAGGAAGAAACGGCAGGAAATGGGGATGCATATAAGCAAGGGTGGTAGTTTTACATAAACATATATTGATGCAGAATTGGTCATAAAATATTCACAAACCAGGCGACAAATTGAGAAACGCCTACATTGACGACAGCAGTGATTCATAGCTTGGAAGAATGAAACAGTGATTCAACATTTATTTGATTATTGTTTTGTATTTGATTATTGTTTTGTATATAAATTATTGCTAAAAAATAAGCTAATCTACTGAGTCTTGGCACGTCAGATTACATAACGCAGTGTTGGGATCATCTTGCATTACAAAAAAAATACAAATATTTAGGAAATCAAACCTCTACTCTTTTTACTTTTCTTTCAATCTGAATTTTAATTCATTGCATCTATTGATACAACAAAACAACAACAGTAAGACAAAATAAAACATTATTTTACACATATGTTTCTTGATATTCATATAAAATTATCATTGATTTTAGTTCTTTTTCAGTACGAGACCTTTCTAAATGTGAATCAAGTCACAGTTGATTTCATTAAACAGCCAACGAAACTAATTATTGGTGGAATTTGGATATAAAGATGGACAAAATGGATTTTATCATTCACCTGGACCTGGCGCACAAAATTCTTCAGTATACATGCATGTATGGCAACAACTCTTTTGGGTTAATTTTCATATTGGAGGTGATAAGCCATTAATAATAAAAGATATTGAAGTGATAATGACCATTAAAGCATTTTAAGACGTTGGAAGGCATAAGCTTAGAGAGGTCCTACTTGGTGGGAGCAGGTCGGAGTCTTTTGATGCTGAAGACACTTTCCGAGCCGTTTTGCTTAATAACAAGATTTGGCAGTAACGACAATATTATTACTGTTGTTATTGATTACTAATAATATTATAATATCATACTAATCAGTGGAGAAAAACATAAAAAAATAAACTGGTTCCTCTTGGTTCGACCCCTTTCAATATCATGACTTCAATCTATAGTACAACTTTATTCCCAGCATATACCACAACCCCTGGAAAAAAAATGTACAACTAATTCCAATTAGACGAAATGCCAGTTGGTTAGATGCTATTGGCCTTCTTGTTTGTATTGAGGAGAAGTATCTTTAAATGGCATTTTGAGTTATTTACATTGCAGAAGAAGACAATTGGTCTAATCATAGTGGATAATTCGGAAGCCTTTATCACACTAATGTCTCCAGGTTTGTTAGAATTACAAAGATTTCCTATCTAATTTTCAAAATTACGTCAAATTAATAGTTTGTTTCCCACTTTTCAATTTATATTTTCCTACACCATAATAGTCAAATTATCATTGTTCTTATTTTCAAAAAAAAAAAAATCAAATACTAAACAAATTTACAAGCATTCTGTTTCTTTTTCAGGGTTTGCTAGAAAATGGGCTTCAGAAGGGACTGCAGATGAGAATTAGTGAAGTGCAAAGAGAACCAGACCACTCTAAACCCTTCTGAAAAGAGAAGCATCTAAACCCTTTTAAGACCACAACTTTCATCATGAATTCCTGGCAATACGTAGCTGCTAGGAAACCACACATCTGCTGTCATCACTCACAAAGCAGACTAAAAGTGCTTTCTCATTCAACTCTCAATAAACAAAAGAAGTAAATAAGATAACGAAGTAGGTTGATATTCTTGTCTTGCCTTATTTTATTCATGTGATGACGACCATTAAAATCAATAAACGTCCTTAGACCAAAGTAACAATTTTTGACTGTTTACCATACAAGTTCTCATTAGGTTCACAAGCCAGAAAGTAGATTCGTATAATGCCAATTGTCGTTTCACAAATGCTTGACAAAAGGCAAGTAATCGTGCCAAAGTGAACATGAAAGCTTTACGATCAGAACTAACAGAACCAGACATCAATACTAAGTTTCAAGCACCCGCAAGCCTGACTTCTTGTATTATTTCCTTCTATCTTTTTTCACCTGATCCAGACATCAATACTCAAGTTTCGGGCACCGCATAGACCTGACTTCTCACGTCAATTCTTTTTCTTTCCCTTTTTTTTTCCCCAGCACCCTTTTGTATGTAAAACATGCTACAAATTCTCTGTGCTATTTAGTATTTCTATGATATTATGTACAAATGATGCCTAACTACATTACTTTTAATCAAAAGATCATTTCTGTAGGCCAATCAATAATCACTATGAAACGGAAATAGGGGGAAAGGAGTGGGCGGGCATAATGAGAATTTGCCCCCTATACACAATTAAAAACCACAATTTGAGACCAGCCTACACAAAGTATTTCATCCTGTCATCTCTTCTCATGGCATTGTATACCGCTTGAACCTGGACACACAACCAAATAAAATAAAATCATCTCACTGATTACTGTGGAAACTTATAGAGTTGCACATACCATCAGAATGCATCAAAGGCTGCTAAATTATTGTCTGGAGGATGACAAATTGAGATCTGAAATCAAGATCCGCAGTTCTTTCATGCAAATATCCAGCTATATTCGTTCATTTACCCATATGAAATTGCCAGGTTACTAATTCTGGAATTACCAAACATGTTTAAATGTTTGAAAGACTTCAAGTCATTGAACAACTCTCACACGCCGACAAAATATGGCACACAATGCATTGTTTCAAGGGCTAAACACAAGGCAATTTACATCACAGCGAGGCAGAAAAAGTAAAACAGGACACGGGACATGGCCGCCATGCATGCACACACCACACATATACCCAGTCACATACAGAGAGAAAAAGAGGGGGGGAGAGAGAGAGACCTGTTCACTTGAAACAACTTGGACAGGTCCGATGTTTACTGACACATATTTGCCTCCCGAGGATAACTTCTGCTTCACCTGGGCCTGAAGACAAAAAATCAGTCGATACAATCAACTTTTTCTTGATGTTTTATTAATTTGATATAATTTTTTTTTTTTTGAGTTGTAAAACATCATTCAAAATCCACATTGCAAAATAAACGAACAAGGAAATAAAAGAGAGGAAAGAACTGGCAGATTAAGATGTACATATAGGTTTTATTCTAAAATATCTCATGGATAAATTCTTGAAGGATACTAATTACCCTTGTCATGTTGGACCACAAACTCAAGGAGTAAATCATTATAACCTGCAAGTATTTTGGAACTAGTGTACTTATAATTAGACATTTTCCCTCACCATAACAAAATAAATCCTGTCAGAGATCCAGCATGAGTGATAAAAATAAAGGTTTTCATCAGGTATTCCATGAGTTCTTTAAGAATGAACCAAATTCTGCCTAACAGCCGATCCTCTCCTAAAATACAGTAACTTTTTTTTTTTGTTTCACCAATTGTCTGTGCTAGTACCTTTTGATCTTAATTGCGACATGTATGAATAGCAAAACAACCTTTTGAAAAGCTTTTAGTATTCGCTTCAATCTTACTGAACATGCTAAAATGGAGTTATATCCTGCATTGATTTCTGACTAAACAACGTTCTGATTGCTTTTATAATACATCATGCAATTTTTCATAAATAAATTCAGATGGACTTGCCATAAATCATGTTTCACAAAGTATCAGTGCCTTTTCTGTTGCAAAGGTTCTGGTTGTCTTATTTTTATAATCGCGTTCTACTCTGGACAGAAAAATCACATGAACAAAAATGATTCCAGATACACTTACACTGAAAGAAAGGCAATAATGAAAAGTAATTCATCACTAAATTGAATAATACTTGCCAACTCAGACAATCTACCAGTGTCAATATAGGCCTACTTATGATAATTACAGGAGAAACACAGCAACCACATATCACCAAAGAACAACTCTTAAGCAGTTTAAAAACATAACATAATGTCACCATCAACTACAGTAAGCATTTTAATATTCAGATTACGTCACAGTGCGAAACCTTCCTATCGTTGTCCCAAGTTTCAAATTGATTATACACTTGAGGTTCATTTACCATAGGGAAAAATCAGACCATTTAGTGCAAATTTTATCAAATGGCATGAATAACTTAAGAATTTCATCTCTCTACAAGAAATATCCACAATAGTAAATGCAATTATACATATTCATTAACAGTAAAGCACCATTAGGTTGCCAGTTGTCAGATTTAGGCAATATATAGCCAGAACCAAACCTGGAGTTTCATTTATCACTTGTATTCTCCCCAAATCAAAATCAAATCTTGTCCAATATCAGAAGAAAAATTTGACACAACTCAGAGAAAAAAAGGTTAGAAAAGCAAAAGGCTTCAAATTGGTAGTATTTTATGACTGAACGTATAGATCCACATTCATTCGGTCATCCTAAATTGAATATTACATGTATTATTGAACTCAACCAAGTAATGACCTTCATCATATTGGATGTAAGAGGAGTTAAACCAAATAAATATTCATTCAGTTTACAAAAATGCATACAGATCCTAGTCAAGAATTTTTTATCATTATTAAATCATCAGTCTTAAATTGGTTTACGAACCAATACAAAGCAGCACCATCCATAAGATATATCTAGCTACTGTGAGTCAAATATATCCATGTCTAACCCTCATCCTCAACGTAAAACTTGAGCGATTAGCCACGGCTTCTCTTGCAATGTGTGTTCTTTAGAAGATTAAACAGTATATTACCTCTGGGATTGGCTGATGAAGTACTGATTCTACAGCAACAACCATAGCTTGTACAAAATCATCACCTCCAGTTCCAATTGCCGTAAACCCTCTGACAGTTGGGTAGGAGTTCACCTATTCAGCAGAAAAATAACATTATACTATGTTCCAGAAATGGACACAAGAAGGCTACCAGTCTAAACCTATTTCCCAAGTCCAACAAGTATCTACATGTGTAGAAATTCACGATTATTTTCTTTTCAATAAAGCTGACAAAGTGCTTTATTGTTCACCACTTACAGGTCCTTTTCTCACTTAAAATAGTGCTTAACAGAGTTGTCTCTCAGCTAAAATGCATCAGCTTCTCAGAGAGTCACTCATCATGAAGAACAAGTTAATAAAACAGCAGGCAGGATAACAAACCTTCTTGTCCAGAGCAAGCCACTCATTAGTTGAATCGTCTGTTACTGTGCCACCCATAACCACATTTGTTGTTTGTCCTACCCTCCCTTCTGCCTTTGAAACTTCTGAATAGAATTGGACCAAACTCATTAACCAATTCTCATGCACAATTAAATCTTCTGATACACTATTAAACCATTAAAGATAAAAGGTCAATATTGCATGTCAGACACTTTCAGGCACCCGTTAAACAAGCAAACACCGCATCAAGAGGCGCAAAATATTTTGCTATTTCTAGCTAATATTCTAATAACCAACGCTCTCAATACATATACCTAATTATCTTCATAAATCCAGATTTTAAATGGTGTGCTAATATTCCATCCTAGCCAAATATGGGTGGCAAAAAACCTGCCTAGCTCCTGCTATGCAAGTTTTGATCTTTATTGCACAACAATAAAATCATAGGCCAAGGACTAGATTATATACAAAGAGAAGTTTTTATCTCATATATTACCTGAAATAGCCTTGAGAACAGCTTCTTGGGGAGGCCCTTGGTCTGTCGGTCATCTGAAGATGAAGATGGGTTTTCATTATTGAAGCAATTGAGACTACGGCTCTCAATGTGAAAATTTTGAGTCTTGGGAATAATACTACTACAGCCACAACTCAAATTGGGTGCCGAAATTTTGTGGGTTGGAATGGAAAAAGAAGCTGTTTTTCCAGGCAAAGGTCGCCAAGCTTCTATTAATACAGTCCTGAATACAACAGTCCTGCTAGCCATTTCTTAATGGATTCGAATTCCTCTGTCTGATGTTTGTATTGACAGATTTTTTGTCCCCCTAGAAATTTGCTGATTTATAGGTACCCCTGGTACCCAGAAGCTCAACTGTTGCAGCAGAATTTGTTGAATGTGATGGACAAACGAATGGGATAGATGGCTTTTTTAGATCTAATTAAAAACTATTCTTATGGATAATGAGAATATGATATTTTCTTAAATATCGCATATAACAGTGTTATAAACTTGCTCTAAAGTATTCGTGCATTAGTTTTAAAAGAAAACTCTTCCTACGGTTGTTTTTTAAAATATTTTTAAAAAAATATTACTGTAATAATTTTAAAAAAAATTTAATAAATATGTTTATGAACTAAAAAATTAATTAAAAACGTGTTTAAAATTTTTAAAAAATATATTTTTTAAAAATTGACAAAACAAACACAGCACATCTACCAAAAAGTATAGGGGGAAAAAGGACATGAGCCCAATATGCCAATGCAGTAAGGCATTGATGCATTTACAAAATGATAAAACACCTATTTTCATGATGATCTTTTCCAACATATTTTCAGAAGAGCAAATTCTCTAGGGCATCACTAAACTTTTGGGTTTATCTGATTTTGGTCATTGAACTATTAAAAATTTATTTTTGACCACTCATCTATTAAAAGCATAGTAAATTAACCATTCTATCAGATCCAGACGTTAAGTGAGATAACGGAGGAACATTTTTGGAAGTTCAAACAGAAAAGATAGAAAAAGTCTAAAAAAAGACATTCTATACACACATTTCACACACACTAGAATCAAACGCACACATTAACATACACTTCTTACACACATTAGGATCAAACACACACATTAACACACATCTTCTACATACACCAGAATCAAATCAAAACACACTCAATCACACACACACACGCACGCACACACATCATCATCTTGTTGTCCTAGTTGGGACAAACAAATTGATCATCATAATGCCCAAATGGAGTCAGCTTTGACCTTAGTGGTTTCGTCCCCAGTAGCCCCCCTAGTTCACTCACGCTGTTGCACTTTGAGAATTAATTAGAAAATTGAACTCCGATAAGATGTCCTAGACATTTTCAATAGCCCCTTCTTGTTATACTACGCCGTTGAACTTGCCACCTAAGCTACAGGTGCCCAATTTGAGAAACTTTATGCCGGTGACCCACTACTACCAAAACTCACACAGTAAGCCCTCGCAAACCACAACCATCACTGCACATTCAGCCTTCACAAACACCTCCACAAGCACTGTCATAGCCTGATCTGAATATCATTCTTCAACACACACCAACACCAGAAAAGTTTTCCTTCTTGCAGTCCACTACCATCTCCACCACTAGATTTATCGTCTTTGAGCTTAGGTGAACTTTGAACCTCCCATAACCTCAGCCTACCAATCAAAAACCCACAACCACCGGCCGAAACTACCACCACGCACCACTATCATTATCCTTACTATTATCAGCTCAACCATCTTCAATCGGCCACCACAAAGAACAAACACCCATAGTCCACAACCAGTCCAGTCAATCAAACTACCACCATTACCAAAAACCACCGAATCTCGCAGCCAGCCTACATAGCTTCTACAAGACCAACCATTGCCTCCACATTTTCTTCCACCACCACCATGGTTCCTAAACAACCACTGCAACCCCATTCCCTATTTAGCCTCCATCAAGAACCAAAATTATTCCATGCTCCAACCGACCACCGAACAAGAGCCCATTACCCAGCCCTAAAAATCACCCAAACCCACCATAACAGTTCACAATTTCAGCCGAACAGCTCTAGCTAACCATAAACAATCGCCAATCGCTGCCTTTATTCACCACTAGCCACCAAATCACCTTCATCGCTACCAGACCACAATCAAGACTTCTCTTCTTCAATCCAAGTAGTTTTTTTTTTTAATTTTATCTTTTTAATACATTTAATTAACGTTCAATTATACACAACGTTGTTAATTGATGATGGATTTGCCTATGTTCTTAAAGGATTTGAGATCTAGTTTGTTGATCTAGGGCTTTGATTTGGTTGACTTAGAGATTTTTAGGCGTTGGGGAAGAAAATATTTAGGGGTTTGGATTCTTGTGAAAAGTTTTAGGTTTTTTGCTTTGCGTTTTCTGTGAAATTTTGGGTATGCAAAAGCAAAGAAAAAGTGGATATTCAAATGAGGAAGATGAAGATTTCAATTCTCTAAATTGTCCTTCAATATTGTCTTATAAACTATGCCCGTAAACAGACCTTGATAAGTTAACGGTTGGATCTGACGAAATGGTTTGTTTATTACATTTTTAATAGATAAGTAGTTAAACACAGAGTTTCAAAAGTTCAGTAGCCAAAACTAGACAAATCCAAAAGTTTAGTAGTGACCTAGGGAATTTACTCTTTTCAGAATCATGTAGCCCAATACTTTGCTCAGGATACTGATTTTCATTTTTTTGGTTAGCATTGTGGCTTTGCATCCCTTTCTTTCTCGCTTAAACGACAATGCTACCCTAATAGATTATATTGTTATTGTTGGCACGATATATTTAGATTCTAATTTTTTTTAATTGACTAGAAATTTATGTGTGTTTTCTTTGCTTATAAATTTTACCTTTGCAACACACAAATAATTCATCAATGTTGGCTCAGTAATAACCCATAGACTGGAAATTTTAATAGTTATACTTTTTTATTTTGAGATATTCCATATTGTCTGTCACCTTTTGTTATTTTAGTTAAAATTTTAATTTATTATACTTTTATTTTTTAATAGTAACATTCTTCATTTAAACCATTAAATTGTTTGTTATTCATACAAGAGAATAACAAAAGTGAAGCATATTACTCTTCAAGGATTTCATAAATTTAAGCTAAAACCTTAAGTAACAATGCGTTTTTTAGCAAAAATAAAGTACAATAGGCAAATGTATGTATAGATATAAGGGAAGAGTTCAGCGTAGTTTCCACCATTATAGATGCTATAACTTCGAAGTTACATCTTTTTTTTATTTATTTAAATCCTCCATGGTTTCCTACACCAAAAAGAAATATTTATATCTCCTATTTCATTGACACATTGGATATTTGCTCTCGTCATGTTTTTGTCCTCTTTTTTATCACTCAAGAAAATTTCTTCTAGTGTTTGAATATAATTATTTTTATCATGGCCCGAGTTATGATCCCTTGGTTAAAACTAGCATTTCCAATTTTTCATAATTTGCTTCATCTCCACCTGGGAAAAAAACTACCAAAAAAAAAAAGGTCCTATTCTTTTCTTGAAGGGTAAAATGGGGATAACAAATTGGGCCCTTTCACCCAAAAAGAATTAAAAAAAAGGGGTCCACATGGCATCTGTCTACTGGTGAGGTTTTACAACTCGGAGTGCTCTAAGCTGTACTGGATCAACTTCCAACCTTTTCCTGATTGCATAAGAAAAAAGAAATCAGATCATTGGTCGTCAGTCTCGCAAACCCCAGTGAGAAAAAACTCAACTTTTAACGAACGTTTAAATCCAATTCAAATCTCGGAGCTTAGCATGTATGGGTCGGATAATGCCGTCGACGATTCGGAGCGGACTGCTTTCAGAAAAGCCGAAAAGAAATACAAGCTCTATTACGATACCACCAAAAGGTATTAATATCATCATCATTATTATTCCGATTTTCATCGACATATTATTTTATAATCATTTTTTTTCTGAAAATTTAATATAATTCATGTACTTATTCTTTTTTTTTTTTTTTTTCTGTTTATGTGATTTAGGAAAAAGAAACCGAGAGCTGTAGATTTATCGGAGGTGATTGATTTCAAATCCATTCTAGAATGCTGTAATAGAAACGATGAACTTCCGGCTGGAGTCTTCAAGCTTCCATCCAATTTTGAAAAACCAGTTTTCTGTTTGGAAAGTCGGCCTGGTATTGTCATTTCATTATCTATTATTTATTTGTTTTATTTTTATTTCTTTTTAGGTATTCGTTTATTTTTATGGTAAACAATACTTGTTGTAGCTTTGGTATTGTTCGTAATTAAAATGTGAATGTGTTAATTGCAAATTTTCAGTAATGGTTTAGATTAATTATGGAGGATATGGACAATTATTTTCGATTTTACAGGTAGTAAGTGGGAGTCTGGTGTGTTGGTTGAGCAATTCTAGTCTTTTGAGCTTGGTTTTTGTTGACTGTGTTTTGTATTATCAGCTTGCCTTGAAAACTTTTTTGCTTTGTTTTTATTTTTTTGGTCTTTGTTCTTGCAAATTTAGGATTTTATTTCATTCCTGGAGCTTTAAGTGTTGAGGAGCAATGCCAGTGGATAAGAGAGAGTTTGGCAAGTTTTCCTCAACCCCCTAATAGGACCAATCACAATGCGCATTACGGGCCTATAGAAAACTTGTTTGCTGCTGCCAAACAAAATAAGGTCTTGGTTGAAGTTGAGCAGTTGCCGGGGGATAGAGTTCCCGAGATTGATTCAGTGCATAACATTAAAAGTGCTCCTCGGTGGAACTTTTCTGATGAGACAGATAAATTATGCACAGCAGATGGATGCAAACCAGTATTAGCTTCTGTTTTGCTGCGTAAGTTACGGTGGAGCACCCTTGGCTTGCAATTTGACTGGTCTAAGGTCCTTTTTGCTTCCTTCAGTCCATTATATTGCTGTAAATTGACTTGTATAGTTTCTACTATTTCTTTGAATCTGATTGTCGGTGGGTGCTAATGATGTTACTTAAGTGGAATGTCTGGTCATAGGATTTGAGTTTGCTGGGATATATCCATCGCTAACCTGTATATGTTAGATTTGACGAGTGATAGTTTTCTACGATACTCGTGGAAGACACCATCATGTGCGCTGCCTGATACCTTCATATCTTTTTCCGTGTAAAGTGGTTTTCACCTCTAGTTCAAGTTATTCCCTCAATTTTTAACCTCGAATAATTTTGCCTTTGCTTAAGGCGTCTAAGATTCCTTTTTTCACCAAATAATATCAATCAACTTTGCTAATTAATTGCATACTTTGTGCCAAAAATTATCATCTTGCTTATTTTTGTTGCTTGAGCATATGCTGGCAAATTTACTTCGATCTATTAAGAGCAAAATCGGAAAATGATAAAAAAGAAAAAAAGGTCACATAGCTTTGTACTATATGGTTTATTTACTTAAGGCCATTTCTGTAATTCCTGACCACTTAACAAATGGAAAAGCGACAGGGAAATGTTACCGGAGACACATGAGGCTAATTAAATTGGATTCCTATGATGACAGTCACTCATCTAGATGGTTGACTAAACATATTAGGTGTTAATTTGAATTATCATACATTTTACAATTTCATGGAACTTGTCTATTGATGTTCATGGACATTTGTGCATCGCCTTTTGCAGTATATTGATTGCCTATTGCCTTTTCCTTTTTGGGTGTTTTTGTTCCAGAGAAGCTACAATATATCTCTCCCTCACAACAAGATACCTGACGCACTTTCTTACCTCACTCAAAGGTTGGCAGAGCCTGCCATGCCTCCTGGGGAAGAATTCCTGCCTGAAGCTGCAATAGTGAATTACTTTGCTCTAGGTATTCTGAATTCATCAGTGTCCTGAGGGCTTTCATTGTCATCTTTTCATGAAATGGGTATTCTGCAGCCCAAGTCTGGATTAGATCTTGTGTTCTGTGTATTTTTTATGGTTATTAAAGCATACATACATACATACATACATACATACATTCATACATATATGTTTAATTGATGAACCTCATTCCATTTTCTACAGGAGACATGCTGGGTGGCCACCTTGATGACATGGAAAAAGATTGGAGTAAACCTATTGTGAGCATAAGGTTTTATGCTTTCATTTGTTCATTTTCTGTAGTGTTGTTGCATTTTCTTTGTTGAATCTGGACCGGAAAAAACTATGTTGTTCCCTGACAATTCAATTTTCTTTATCAGCTTGGGTTGCAAAGCTATTTTTCTACTTGGAGGAAAGTCTAGAGAGGATCCACCACATGCAATGTTCCTTCGAAGTGGTGATGTTGTTCTTATGGCTCAAGAAGCAAGGGAGTGCTTTCATGGTAATGAATTGAGTAATGCGTCTATTCTATTTTCTCTTCCTTTGTTCTAAATGGTTATGAATATTGGTCGGATTCATTAGCTTAAGATCCGTAACCTTTTCTCTTTTGGTTTTCTTTTAACTGATGATTCATAAGCTGCAAATAATGCTTGCTATTTCGCATGCAAATTGTCAAACTTGGCGGAATATACTAAGCAGACTTGTTTGTATTAAATGATGATTATGCACTTACATTAGTAATGCCTGATATTAGTTTCCCTGCTCTGAGTAATTGAAACTCACTGCTTTTAAGAGAATCAGTTCATATCAAATTTCGTGCAACACCTGTCATTCTTCTGGTCATTATTGGAAGCAATCCTTGTAGAATGACTTCTGGTATTTGTCTGATGATTCTGGTTGAAATACATATGCATATAGAATGTCATATAGTTTTGAAATCGAATGGGAAAAGGATTATGCAGTCTCCGACACATGACATTCAGGGGATTCGTTAATGACTTCGAAGTAGAAGGTTATGCTTACTTTTCATTTTTGCCTTTTCGGTGCTATTTTTGTCTGTTTTTCCATCAGTTTCCATGTGAACAGCAATTAGCACGTGTATTACAACCTCTTCTTATATTTGCTGTTTGCTTATAATTTAACAATTAAATAGTCAAATAATTCATGAGAATAGAAATTTCACTGCCAAAGCGCATCTGCTCTCACAATGTAATGGACGAGATCTTACAGTCTTCTCTAGTGTTTACAGCTTTAACTCAGTTAAAGTATTCTTCCGACTGAATCAGTATCTCATTCTGCAGGTGTCCCTAGGATCTTCACTGACAAAGAAAGTGCTGAAATATCCCGTCTGGAATTGCACTTTTCAAAAGAAGATTGTTTTCCTTTCCTTGATTACATTAGATCTTCAAGGATCAACATCAATATTAGACAAGTTTTCTAATTCGCTTAACTCTTTTTTGGAAGTCTCTTGTCTTCTTCAGTTAGCCTATATGAAATTTTTAAATTTTGTATCCCTCCTTGACATTGAGTTTCTTTTTTAATTTGTCATATGTTGCCAATGATTTGAAATGCAAATTAAGGTCTCGGGCAATAATGTCTGAGCATTCCAATTCTGACCGAATGTTCCATGCCGCATTTTCTTTCCATTTCTTCAAAGCCATTTTGTTGTTTGTAAGTAAATTGTGCAAGACCAAAGGGAACTTCTGACTGCTGGTCAAAGTTTGCCGTCAACATGGACTCGGGGAGAAGGTTAAGGTCCTAAAGGCTAGGAAAGGAAGAGGAATGTAACGCATCATTTTTCCTTCCCTCGAATGTCATGCATTTGAAAGGTGAGCAAAAGATTTGTCCAAAGTATCTCTGAGTCAGTAACGAGTACAACTCTGAAAACAAAACAAATTAGTAAAACTTAGTTCTATGAGTCAGTAATGAGTATAACTCCAAAAACAAAACAAATTAGTAATACCTCAGTTAATAAAACCTCAGGTAATATTTCATAAGAGGAGATTTCGTGACATATCGTGTGGAGATGGCCGAGTTGGTCTAAGGCGCTGGGTTCTGATCCGAAAGGGCGTGGGTTCAAATCCCACTCTCCACAATTTATGATTTTTTTTTCCTTTTTTGGTCCCTAATTTAATTTGCCGGTTTACAACCTCCGTGTTTTCCCTGCCACGACAAAAACGATATCGATTTATACTTTTGTCCATTTTTGCCTAATTTGCCACATTACAACCTCCGTGTTTTCCTCCTTTGCCACGTGAAAATGGTTGTTTTTTTCATTTCAATTAAGGCTGCGTTTGGTTCTTTAGAAATGGAATTGAATTAGAATTACAATTCTGCAGAATTGTAACTCTATGATTTGTAATTCTAATATATTGAAATTCCTTTGTTTGGCAAATGTGTAGAATTGAAATGGAATTCATTTGGAATTCCAAATTTGCTGTTTGGATGAGGAAGAATTTATCAAGAATTGAAATTGTTTATATTTGGAATTGATAAAATGGATTTTCTTTAAAACAATAAAGCTATTAATTACTAGTCGGTTTTTTTTAAAAAAAAATAAAGTCTACACAAATTTTTTAATTTTTATCTTTTTACATATCTTTTACATTCAATGTTTGAGGTTGAAAATAAACTAATGCATTTGCTGAGATTGTTTAGTCACCAAATTATCCTGTCAGAATTTCAACCGAAATTAAAAAATAAATTTTTAATTAGTAATTATTAAATATTATTATCAGGTAGAATTATATATCAAAACGATATTTACCAAGACCAGAAAAACAAAACTATTGTATTTAATTTTTCACCACCAAATCCTAGCTATTACGATTGAATCTAACATTTAGTGATGTCACAACTGAACAATTTTGCAATTCATACAGTTCATTCACTCAAAGTATATACCAAGCTAAAACAAAGGCCATCTTGCAGTGAGCTGCAAGGTTTGCATGGGATTAAATCATGACATCGCACGACTACTTTTCCCTTCTCTGCTTTTTGTTCGTCACTTTGATCCATGTTGTGATCTATATTCTACCAAAAAAAAAGCAATAAGAAATATAAGTCATAAAAATAGCAATTATACATTTTTATGCGGCAAAAACAATAGGAGTAGCTCACCATTGTTCATTATTATTGATCTTGCAGGAAATTACTGGAGTTTTCATGAAGAACTACATGTTACACTATGCATCATCCAGGAATATATATTTTTATGGGCTTTAGCATAATACCGCAAAAGGGTACCACTGCCAACCAATTCAGAATTATTTAAGTCACAATTCTGTCTATCATTCTCTCTATTTTGTTTTCAAGGCTACGTTATGTTCTGTATCATTTGTTTATATTTTGACTCCTCAAATATGACAAATAATCAGGATACACAGCCATTGGACTCAATAACAAACTTGTCAATTGAAAATTCTTCGATGTTAAACTTTTTTATCTTAATTTGAACCCGCAGTTCAATAAGGGCTCAAAAGTTCTCTAGGAACGAAATTAAATCCATTTCATCAGTGATCTAAAGTCAATAATTGCTAAGAATTTGAAAACAAATCCATTATAGATATCTGCAAATAGTTCCAAAAAATCCATGCATTTTGTTTGGTTTTAGATGTCCCATTGACCGCCCAGTATTGTAGTTATAGTTCATTAACCAATTAACAAACATAAATTTCAATACAAATCTAGTGCCTTTGAATACCTCTTTATAAATTTCAACCATGTCATTCAGTTTATTGAATCCGGCAACAAAAACATAAACAAAACCCAATGAAAAAATTAAAAAAGAAATTGGATACTAACTGAATCAGTCCTGAAAGTAACCAAAATGTTCGCGCAAGGATTAAAACTAAGTTTGGCCAACTTGCTTATATAACAAGACGAACTAATGGTCTGGTGGTCCAGAACTTTGAAGAGTGGTGACAAGATCCCATCAACAAAGGATTTGGAAACAAATTCAAAGAAAGAAGTTGGGAAGCATTATTGTGTGTAGATGGCAACTTGAAATTTGAAGGATTATACTTAGCCATCGTAGTTCGTGGCATGGCCCATTGCTTTAACAAGATTGCAAGTGAACATGATTAAAGAAGTGAATAAATAAATGCCTCAGCATGCAAATGACCAAGCAACAATTCACGTTTACTAGCCAATTAACAAAACCCAAAGAACATATCAACTAGGAAAAATAGTTTGGCAGCCCGCTATAATGTGTGATATATTGTCAAAAGAAAATTTGGGTATACCAAGTGGGTAGCATATAACCATTATCCAGAAACAGGGGGTATCTTTCCTACCTTGCACTGAAATTTGGTTCCAATTGTTGAGAACGTTTTGCTGCACTAAATCAGCATAGATAGTAGTATAATACTCTTGAAAGAAGTGTTAAGCATTACAAGAGAGAAGGGGGAAAATTTGCAGTATCATAAAACTTCGTTAAATACAGATCTCCAAACTAGGAAGGCCAGAACTACATCTCTCAAGAAAAAGGTTAAAAACTTGAAAGAATATCCGGGACTACTTCATAAAAGCTAAAATACCAACAAAACCAGGACTCTTTGGTCTCTAAAATCCAGCACGAACGTCCTCTTTTGGCTCATCAATGGCCATAAAAATTAGATCTTTACAGGTTACCTAACGGAAAAGTTGCAAAAAGAAGCATCCCCTTGTGTTCAATTATCCAGCAATATTACATAAGACTTTATCAGAGTTTCCCAAGAAAAATCCCAAAAAACAAAGAGCATAAATACACGAGGAAATACTTCAAGAATAAATAAAACCAAACAAGAATCAGAGCCTCTATATACCATAATCCTCATCCTGCTGATATATTAATGTCATAAAAATTATATCTTTTATTACAAACTTAACAGAAGCTGGGTATAAAAAAAAAAAAAGACCAATTTTTTTGCTTAATTTGTGCAAATTTACATTACATAGCTTAATTCAATTGACTATTAAAAGACTATAATTTGTTGCACACTTCATTTCGACCACACGTAGGCACACGCACACAACAAGTTCATCCAAAATAGTACATACAATTAACGTTTTGGGCTCGGCATTTTAACAAACATATTGTTGGTATAAATTTGTTTAACTTGCCGGGGTTCTAATAATTTCAGATTTCATATCATTCAATCAGATTTTCAAATAAAAAATGTAATTAACACATAACAATCATCAAGGTAACAAAAGATAGAATTCACAAATATGCACAAAGATAGAAATCTGAAACCAATATTTGGATATGAAGGCGTACAGTGCAGTTTGATAGCAAATTTCAGCAGCCGCAAGTTTTTAGGTTGAACCCCATTCAGCTTTGGCTCCCGCCGTCTCCTTTTTAGAATCGATGAGCTTTTAGAAATCAAATCGACTTGTAGGCAAAGGCAGAAGTGAAGGGGAGGCGAAGGTCGGAGGGAAAGTAGGGAGAGGTAGGAGAAAATTAGAGAGAAGAGGAGAAAGTGGAGAGAGAAACCAGAAAAAGTGTTATGTGTGTTGTCCAGGGTAGGGGATGGATTGGCCAAAGCTCCGTGTTTTTTGGGGCTAAGGTGTAGAATTAGAATTGTAATTTTTGACTGCAAGTAAAGAATTGGAATCATGGAATTGGGTTACATGGAATTGTAATTCAATTCCAATTCCATAAACAAACTTATCAACCAAACAATTGAATTGGAATTGGGGCCTCCAATTCCAATGCCATGGCCCCAATTCCATAGAACCAAACATTCTAACCAACCCAACTTGGTTGGGTTGGCCACCACAAAGACTTTAAAGGTTATGTGGGATAGGATGTTAAGAGTTCAAACATTGCTTACCATAAAAAATTTAAATGGGTTCATAATGTACCTGTTTAGTTTGATGGTGGTTCAGTCCCCATCAATTCCCATGAGGCTCAGTTGAGCTCTCCTTATAATGTAGATTAGAAGTAAAATGGTATATTATTGACTACTGACAAAAAAAAATTAATTTAAATTCTGACTACTTGAGATGACACATAAATATAGTAAATGCTAATACAGCTTCTGAATTTGTTTTCCATTGATTTAAATTCCGACTACTTGAGATGACACATAAATTAAGTAAATGCTAATACAGCCTCTCAATTTGTTTTCCATTCTTAGAATCATGGTTTTACTTTGTCAAGAGTGTGTTTCCTTTTTTCGAATACACATGAGATTTTTAATATTTTTTCTTAATTTTTGTGGCAACGTTAGGAGTCTTCAAACAAAATCTAAAACTATTATATATTATTATTTCCACCATCTCACTCATGTACGATATTTGGGAATAAAATACAACACTTCAACTTCGTGTACCTTCAACCTTACTGGTTTAGCAATCAACAGCTCGAGAAGATTAAAACTCGAAGTTCTAAGTCAAAATTTTTTACCAAATTTTTCGATGAAATAGAGTATTCCTAGACCAATTTGGAATAGTAACAAAGAACGGGGTCCTAAAGAAATTACAAGAAAAAGGGAAAAAAGGGCCAAAAATTATAGGATGGTGAGAAGAAAGACCATCAATGCTCAACCCTCAAGCAAGCCACAACAATCACACACCAAGACAAACTCGCCCTCTCAAAACATCTTACACACGGACCCGGTCATCTACTAAACTACAAAAACCTCCGACTTCCATACACCACCACATCAACTGTCTTTTACGTGTACAACTCCTCCTCCACCACTTAACACCAAAAAATCAATTTTTACACGATCCCTGTACTCAAAATACTACCAAGAAACATATTCAAATCCTAAGAAAAAAAATATTGTCAGAAATCTTCTTTCTGCTTCTCCATTCCAACTTCTGCAGGCAAATTCAAGGAATTCTCCATAATGGGTCCAATTGTTTTGACTCAATTAGCAACGGGCCTGAGCGTTTTGGCTGGGGCAGTTCTGGTGAAGTCAGTGATGGATTCCAAGACCATGTTCGGACCTGGACAATTTTCCAGATGCGCAACTTGCAACGGCACCGGCCGGGTCGCGTGCCTCTGCTCTCGCTGGTCGGACGGTGACATTGGTTGTCGGACATGTGCCGGGTCTGGTCGTATGGCTTGTAGTAGCTGCGGAGGTTCAGGGACCGGTCGGCCGATTCCTGTTCAGCTATCTGCTCGTCCTCCTCCTAACCGGCCTTCTTGAAAACCGGTTTGTAATATATTGATTCAGGAAAAGCTCTCTCAAATGTTCAAGTTGTAATTTTAATGCAATCCCATCTACTGCTCTTTTGTATTAACTAAGTAGAATGTTAAATTTTTCAAAAAATATATAGGATGTATCAACTGTTATTGATACTTGTGAGAAGGAGAGGATGATGATGGGATTTTTAATAGGTTGTAATTAATTACAATAACATTTATTATTGGACAATTTATACTGCAAGTCTTTGTTGAGCTGGTTCTAAAGCTTAATATTGCTTGTTTTGTTTGTTGAAACAGTAAAATTTGATGCTTGTCGGGCGAAAGATTCTATCTTTATGTCTTGGCAATGTTTGTAGCTATTTTAATGAAGAAAAGTGTAATTTGCCAGTTATGGAGATATACTAGCATAAGATAGTCCAGTTTACATCGAATGTTACACAAGTCCCTTGTATGCGTAACAATTTTCATTTGGTTTATAATATGTTTTGAATCAGCGCATTTATTTCGCAAGCACGCGGATCCATATCGTTGTTCTTATCGAATGAAGGAACGGTGCATGGTGTTTTACAGACTAATTTATTTCTGGTATTTAGATTTGACGCTTTCTTAATATATTGGATTCAAATCTTGGTGCTTCCTTGATACTTGCTTTTGGATTATTTCCAGTGTATTTCTCCAGCTATGCACTCCATTTTTAAAACTTAAGCAGAAGATTTCAGAAGCAGTCTTCACTTGAAAATTTGATGGAGATGGTGGAACCTGATTGTCCATGCAAGAGTTAGACTTTAAGGATGTAACTCACATTTTACTTTTCTTGATTGGTATATG
Organism: Mitragyna speciosa; assembly: GCA_024721245.1. Taxonomy (NCBI): domain Eukaryota; kingdom Viridiplantae; phylum Streptophyta; class Magnoliopsida; order Gentianales; family Rubiaceae; genus Mitragyna; species Mitragyna speciosa. The sequence goes on from CM045570.1 coordinate 656,399, forward strand.
TATGCTATACTTAAGGTAGATTCTAAATGTGCGAACTTGTATGCAATTTCAAAGGTGATGGAGATGGTTGTTTTAGTCCTTAAACTTTTTGGTAACTAGTTGGTGCTATACCCTTTTGAGATTAGTTGAATCATATTCTGTTGCCATTCAGAGAAGAACTTAAGCTCTTAGATTCTGGATTTGTGGTTCTTCCAGCCCAAATAAAACCTACTAATGCCTAGCTTTGTAGGCTACTCATGGTGGTGCTGTTTTTCTTTTTTCGTATCCAATTGACAATAAAGGAAACTCAAAATTTGTGCACGACATTCCCAAAATTTGTGCACAACATTCCCATCCTTAACATTTGCAAGCTAATAATAGCTGAACTTTAGGGAAGTCACTTTATTTTTTTTTTTCCGGTCAACTCAATGAAACGTGTAACTCCAGTCCTTTATAATCATGGCATCGGTGTTCCTCATTGTTTGGGTTGGAGGAATAACACATCTGTTGTTGCATTTACTAATATCAGAATGAGATCGATGGTTCTTGACAGCTGAAACTCATTCATTGTCTTGATACTATGAATAATGAAAAGAAAAATTACTACATCGGCATGGCGCTATAGTTCTTCGTCTAATTTCATTAGGCCCTTGATGCTATCTCCAAGTGCAAGTCAAGTGTATTAGACCCTTGATGATCTCTCCAAGTCAAGTGTATGAGTGTGTGTAGGCTATTATTTTCCCCAAAGAGGATGTGAATACTATCATAAAACACTTTTTACATTGACTTCTGTTTGCGGGGAATCATATATGGCATAATCCACAACAAAATTAAAGATTTGGATTATTAGCGGTATTGAAAGATTGATCAATGATGAACCAGTGCAGAGGGATAACAAAATAAGTGTGAAAGGAATTCCCAGCTCTCGAATAAGAATTTTAATCAAATCAAGTTATTGAGAATTTTTCTCAAAATATTGGAAAATTGGTTTCAATAGGCTTTATAAATGAATCGAGCAGGGTAACAACTTTATACGGGAATAGTTTTCTCAAAACGAAGAAAAGAAGAGACGGGGAACCGCCCGCCCTTTGGTGGTTGGGGGGGGGGGGGTATCTGTTTTTGTTTTTGAGCATCTTCTTCCTGGAATAGGCCGGGGGATGAACACATAATTCTTTAGACATTGCATTTTCTTGTGTATTTTTTTCATATTAATTCTTTTCCACATTTTCCTTTCATTGCTATAGATTGGTGGGCTTTAGGAAAGGGATGGGGATCGGTAGCTGAGTTATCATTTACTTTTTAGCGTACATGCTTATAAATAAAAAAATTTTCATTCGTGGTTCTGATTTATGATTGATTCACATCTATAGGCATTTTATGCGTAATTGGATGGTACTAAATGATATCCTAGTTTCCCTGGATTACTGTGGTTCCACTTTGAAATTCTTCTTGCAGTATCTGTTGTGTACATTGCACATGCATGGCTTTCGCCTATGTGTTTGTTTTAGTAATACTTTGGAACAATAAATGGCATTGAATCAACGGTATTCCCACTGAGAAACTTGATCCGGTAGTTTGCATTTTTTGAACTGCGAGAATGTCTTTAAATAAACAGGCTATAATGATTTCTGATGGCAAACACGACTGATCCTAAAATATTTATGTGCATAATGCATGTTTATCTGGTTATCTAGCCATTTGCAGCTGTTCAATCTAAGTCCATAATTCACTCTGGTAATTTTCCCTATCACACAAATAGGTGCATTTGGAGAAAAATTTCATATGAACTAGGGTTCAAATTGATGGCCTGAAGGAGTTTGTTTGCTGTATTTGTACACTGCATTAGGTTTCTCTACAGCAGATATAGAGAGAAAATAAGAGATTTTTAATTATACATCATCAATTGGAAAAACACACTTCTAAATTGTTCTCCATGATGTTCTCCACTGTTTCTTCAGCAATAAAACCCATAAGCTATTCCTTCTCTCACTTGGATATGAATGCCTGGAGGATGGCAAAAGCAGAATGCATTAGTAATGATAATTCGATTTTTGCTCGTGTAATAATATCCATGTTTAAATAAACTTGGGTGCATGAGATTAGTAGATCTCCTGAGCACCGAACAACTTATTAGTGCAAGAGTACTTGCTTAACCGTTAAATTTTGACATAATTTGAGGTGAAGAAATTATTTAAATTCTGAGAATTGCACTTACAGAGAAAACAGTGTTATGACCAGGATCTGCAAGGTGAGCGAAGAGGTTGTCAATTGGTCCTACACCAGTGTAAATGTGTTGGAACCAGGCACCCATAACAGCCAACATTGCCAGCCTTCCATTCTTGATTTCTTTGGTCCTCAATTCCTTGACTTTCTCAGGAGAACCACTTCCCCAGCCAAGAGGATCAAACCATAGGCCGCCTGGGTAGCCAACATCTGTTCCGGTAAGCTTGTTGTTGGGGAAGATAGGATCAGTGTTCACACATCCAGGTCTGATGATATCTGCCCACCGTCTTCCCTCAGCCCAACCGATGAGAATCATCTCAATGACGAAGAGTGTTGTTGTATCAGTGAAGTACTCTAGTTCGCCAGCGCTGTACCATGATGGTGTATTCAGGATTCCAATCTTAGTCAAGAATTCAGGGATAAAAATACCTGCTGCACCCAACATGGCCCATCTGCAGTGAACAATTTCTGACTGCTGCATCCATTTCAAGGTGTCTGGGTCAGATCCTGTCAAGACACCCTTGAAGTGGTTAACCTATATTTACCGAGGACAAGTAATAAGAGTAACTATTTTAGAAGATCACAGTTGCTGGTGAATGAACATTCACTTACCAAGACCCAAAGGATCAAATCCGAAGTCTCCAGGGAGGCTGCATTGCAATAAAAAGCATTAGAATGAATAGTCTAAACTTCTAATAATGGTCATTATGGTAGTGATGCGAATATAATCTTCACCAACCTGCCATCAAGCCATGGGGGCGGGGTGCTGCCAGGGAACCAAAGGGGCCTGTCAGGGTCAGCTGCAGCGCAGACGGTGAGTGGTCGTGCTCCAGCTGGAGAGGCATATTTGCTTACTCTCAGTTTCCTTCCACTGAGGAAAGAAGCTTTTGTTGCTCCTAGGATTGATCCATTTTTCTGAGAGCTGTATACATTTAACGCACATTTTTACTTACAAATTGAACACAATTCATGTATAGTGTTTCTTTTTTGGGTTTCAACATTGCAGGAAGGCACTAGTTTTCATAGTTGCTCTTTATCAGAGAACTAAAGAAAATCTTGTGAAACACTTGTTTTGATGATAAGTAATGTGTGACATGTTTTTGCTCTTCTTAACTGTGTAATATGTAGTTTCCAGAGCTTAAACTTATGATCCCTGAATACTTATACTTTATATGGTCTCAAAGTATTTGAAATGCAGAAAAGGATTAATACGAGAAGACTTGCCTTGGGGATGAAGAGAAGTTAATAGCAGCAATTGCTGAAGAGGCACAGGCAGAGGCCATGTCGGCAAATTTTCCTTCAATGTATCGCTTGATGAATGGAGTCCGGCGGAAAGTATAGACACAGGAACATGTAAATGTAACAAGGGGCTTATCTTGAAGGATAGGAATCGAAAGGCTGATTGGCTGCCGAGGTTGCCATGTGGCTCCAAGAATCTAAAACTTAGCTCACTGACTTCACTTATTTTGGCTTAGCTGGAATAATCTCAATCTGGTGGTCGATATTCCTAGCTCTTATGCCTGCCAGAATTTACATTGGGACTACCAAGTGGACCGTTCTGACATATACAGAATTTACATTGACTTTTGAATTCTTTCGTAGAATATGTTTAGGTGATTTCATGTTACTATTAGTGTTTAATTTAACTTGTAGTTAAGTAATGTTGCCTTCTGGTAAAAAATAAAAAATAAAGGTTAAAACTTTTCATTTTTCCAAAAAAGAAAAAAAGAAAAAGAAAAAAGCAGATATTGCAGTTCACATTTGACTTGTATACATATTTTTAATGGCCATTTAATTGAAACTAAAATTTTTCTTAGCAAATTCCTAATTCATTTAAATTCTTTTTCTTATAGCACAATCATTTGAAAGATATGGTTAAATTGCTTCGTTTGTTCATAAACCACATAAATGTAACTGAAGGAAAATAAACGGCGAAAGTAATTAACATTTGTGACAAATATAGTGAATCCATCATTCGTTTATTCAAAAGAGAGCCCAACATGATATAGCGGGGCTATGCATGAATTATCAGGCTTTATCGTCCTTGGGCTTTTATACGAAAAAGTTTGGTCCTCATTTGCGATTCTTGTTTTCAGCCCATTTAATTGAATTGGGTCAAGTAGCAAAAAACGCGAGGACAACATCACGAAGCAATTTTTCGGGTTTCAGGAGTGAAGAAGTTTTTTGAGCTGTTTATTAACAAGCCATAAACGTTGTTCGGCATTTGCCCAAATAGCCCAGATATTTGATGGGCTAAACTGAGGTTCCTGTTGAGGGTTGAATATGCTGCAAACAGTAACCCAGGCATGCTAAAATACACACACAACACACAACACACAGTGATAAAAATCAGTAGGCCAAAAATTCTATGCAAGGAAATGTTTGTATTTCAAGGGGCCAGAAAAGCAAGTTGAAAAGTTTCTCTGGATCTAAAAAATTACTATACAAATCATCAAGCTAAATATCAACCCTTTTGGCAGCTTGTTTGATTGATGACCGCCAGTATTGCTAGTGTGATCAAATTCATATGACATGACGACACACAACAAAAATGCTAAGATTGCTAGGCTTGTGAAATGATTTTTTTTTTTCTCTCTCTTTTTGCGGATTTGTACATGTTTCTGTGGTCAGAAAACAAGCGAAACCTATTAATTAAGTCAGAAACATCAAGTATACCTAGATGCAATATCTGATATAATGATTTTTAAGCCAAGTAGAACTAGTTGACCACGCCAAAGACCAAGAGAAAGGTGGGCGCTGAGGCCCCTGATTCGCTTCCAGCAAAAGAGGTGGAAGAAGAGAGACGCAACAAGTTTGGTAAGCTTGATGATACTAGTATGAAAATAATATTAAAAAGCGGCCCCTTTATTTGGTGAGAGACGAAAAGAATGAAAGAAAAATCCCATTCGCAACCTTGATCTTATCCTGTTGAATCTTCAATTCTACATCCATGGGCCTTAGGGTCTGAAGGTAGATAATCATTTAGCCACATGCTAGATTCTAAAGACCATACCCCACAAACACCAACAAGCCATTATCCTTTTATCCAGCGATTTGCACTTGTTGAATAACGAAAGAAATCTAAGAGCTTGCTTACAGACCATGCAATATATTGCATATGCTACAACTTCATAACAGTTCTCACTCCTCCTCTCAGATATCCCAAAAGATTAAAATTATTACAATAACTGAAAAGTTACCACTATTTCTTCTTTATTTTCCGTTTACTAAATTCTTGGTCCTGATCACTAGAATAGAAAATGCATCAATCCGATTGGAGCTAGTATGCAAATAGATAAGTTGTAATAATATGGTTTGATTATGTACTTATCACGACAGGAAACACATAATCAAAAAAATCAGCTAGTTTATTAACCGTGGACAACATTAATCAAAGCAGTATAAAGAAATAAACAGTTCTTTGGATTGCTGGTATGGTTTCCAAGCCATGCCAATAACACCTTGGTGCAGTGATAAAATATACACCGTGTTAAACGGGATTAGAAAGTAATGATTTAAAATCTTACTAGTATTGACTTCAAAGCTAGAATAATATGAAGGATTATAGTACATTTTTCACGACATTTTGAGTATGCATTTTGTATGTCAAATTCTCAATCATTAAACTACAAGAAAAATAGATAAAATTTATGAGGTATGGTCACTTCAGTTGGAACACTCATGCTAATGGTCCGAGATCTATAAGCAATATCGAAGCATGTTTAGATCATAGGATTTAGATGGCATGAATCCAGGGGGACATGGCATATGATTTCTGTGTTTACCTTCTCAAATCATGCACATGCTGGGAATTACTTCGCTGCTTTAATTTCTTCTTTCCCACTTTGTGTACCTGCCGGCATGTGCTATCTATTACTACTGCAATCATGAGTTAAGGAAACAGACAGAGAAATTAATGTCTTGTGAGAACTATGAGGTATATTGATCTCATTTTCGATTATTCATTATGCAAATCATAACACATAATATTTGCAATCAACATTTTCTCATTAGAGTGTTACTATTGCGTATTACGACTCTAGTATAAGATATCAATACAATTCATTCAATCAACAAAAAATTAAGTCTTTTTGGATGTAGGCTATATTAAAAAAGGCAAAACTTTTGTTTTCTCAATAATTTTCTCTAATATTTTTGTTTAAAAAATTCGTGCATGCATGTCCCTTAGTAGTAATGAAAAGTGCTTTTTCTTTTTCTTGTTTTCTTTTCCAGCAGTATATAAAACTCACTACTATACCCTCTGGTCCTCTTTTACTCTTTCCCTAGTTGCGGAGTCAACAAGCAAGTACGCAGCCTTTGACATAATTGGATTGTGTGGACAAGAACAAGAAAGTATGAACACCCCTCATGGCAATGAGCTTTTTTGGTCTGAAAGTAGTAAATAATGCAACATTTGGTCGCTATGATGACAGGCCATGGCTCCTGCTCTTTAAACTATTTCTAAACACAAATTATACCATGTTCTACTCCATCAAAACTGGCCCCATAATGTGTATCATGCTGTTCATCTGTTTGTGTTTCTCTGTGCACAAATGAGGACAATTATGTGTTTCACATGCAAGCAGGATTATTACCGTTATTAATGGTAAATTTAAGCTGTACAAATATCCTAATTATGCCTTCAATGACCAGTCCTCAATTGATTCATGAGTAGATTGCAAGCTAGCTATTACTAATGTGAAAAGTGGGAAATTCTTGAAATAGAGGTAATTAAGATGAAAGTCCTTCAATTTGGTCCCCAAATTAGCAAATTAATTTTTAACTAGCTCCCGATTAAGCTTTGAATATTTTGAGTCAATATTCTTAACATATTAAGAAAAAATGCAGATTTTCCTTTAAATACTATTTCCTGATTGACAAGTAGAACCATCATTTTTTTTTTAAATAATTGTGTCTTTTGTGCAGTTCTTTGCTGACTAGTTCAATTTTTGAAAATTAATTAACACTTGGAAACTCTACCGGATTAAATACCTTTTCTTCCTCTAGAGTAGGTCAAAATAGATAAGAAAAACTAAAAGGAGATTACTAAAAAAGTAGATTAAGAGACATCATCTAAATTGATGTTAAATTGGGTTAGATACCGGCCAAACATCAGAATGTTTGTTTTAGAACTTAAATACATACAATGATGCAAGTGTTGCTTGCTAATAATACCAACTAATCTCTCAGGCCCTTTCTACCTTTCCACAAGAGGGTATCAACATTGCATGTCGGTTCTTTGGACGGCCATTTATAATTGATTATCGTGTTAATTTTTCCTCCATCCTAGTCAACTCTTATCATTAAAATTATTGTTAATGTTCATATCATTGCTATTATTATTGTGATCCAATTAAGCATGTTCTTAAGGCATTACGTGATTGCTACTACCTTAATTTCCATGTCAAGACAATATTGAAACAAATCAAAGTAGATAAGGTGGAGCTCTCAACAATGACATCTCACCACTTGCTGGTCAAGCGCCGCATGCATAAGTTGATATGTACAAATTGTTATACTTTAATATTAGGTGAGTATTAATTGTCGAATAATCATCAATTAACTCATCATACATACGAACAATCACCCATATTTGTGCATAGATAACTCAAATTTCAAAATGAAGCACTCTAAGAAATTGAATCACAATCGATACCGAATTTTAATCCCAATTTATTTCCCTTGCAGTATTTACAACAAAAAAAAAAGTATATATGTGTTGGGAGTTTTCAAATCGTTTATCTTGCATTCTGAATTCTATAAATGGCATTAACAATAAACAAGTATGACCGTTTTGTTTTTGTTTTTGTTTTTTTTTTTTTTTTTTTTTTTGTAGACAAGAATATGACGGATTTAGCTGGGCTAACTTAGGTTATGATCTGGACCACCTAAGATAAAAAATAACCGGCCAAAGATTACGTGGGTTGTGCTTTTTTAATTTGACGTGCTATAATATACAAAAATTTGTAAGATATTCATGCTATGCGTGTTTAGGGTGATAACAAAAACACAACTTTAGATAGCTTGGTTAACATTGAATATGAGGGAAGAAGATAGAACTCATTTCTAGAAGCCATTTTACATCAGTGTCGTGTAAAAATAACATGCTTATATAAAAGAAAATGATTTTCTAAAAACTTTTAATCTTAGTTCAATACGAGTTGTTTACGCAAGCTTATACCTGTCATTTCGACCATTACTTACCAAAGATAAAAACTATTTTTAAGTTTACATGAATGTAAAACCTGGAAATAAAACTTCTTCTAGTATTTTTGGGGGGGGGGGGGGGGGGGTGTTAAGATAAGTTGGTTGGGAGAGGAAATCAAATAGCCATTTGAAGCATTGAACTTGCAGAATGCAGATTAGTCTAGTTCTCTTAACGATTAAGTCAGAGTGGCCCTAAATTTTCATGTTAATTGAAACTTCAAACTTAGGAAGGGTGTAATTGGAAAATCCAGCAAAGAAAAAATAAAAATAAAAACAGAAAATAAGAATGGAAGAGGATAAAAAGTAGGTCCCTATTCGGAGCGCCGATAATTGATCAGTAAATGAGAAAACCAAAAAAAGAAAAAAAGAAAAAAAAAAAGGAGATTTTTGGGTATGGCTTCTTTTTTTGGATGGGTTTTTAAGAAACATGTTTAACTAAATTTCTATAATAGAAACACATTTATCGAAAATACTCTAATATTTCTTTAAAAAAACACAAAAAAGCAACTATTTAAACGAAGTCACCTAGCAACTGCAAAATTGAATTCACAGTTATTTACTTCCAAATTGCGGATTAAGAATGTACATATAGAAGTTAGAGAAATGAACTATTAAGCTGTTTTTACTGTTCCTTTTGGCGCGGGTAGTGTGATCTTTATAAATAAAAGAATATACCATGAACCTCATCATTGAAAACTTACTTCTTATTAGACTACTTTTTTTTGTCTTTTTTTTTTGAGGTTACACATGCAAAAAGAACATGGAAATTTAATACATCGTCTCAACTAGATCTAATTGAGTCTATTAAAGAATCCAACCTAAGTCGAGCGCACAAGTGAAGTTATACAGATTGAAAGAGTATAATATGAGACAAATGTTAATTGAAGTGTTAAAGGATTACTTTCACTTTGTTTAAAAATATTCCTTTCCATGATGAACATGAATAGAAATGTTCAATGCGTTATTTACCTAAGATTTATTTTTTAGAAATATGGCATTTCTTGCAATGACTGGAATTGGAAACTGGAGAGCCTGTAATTGTAAGTCACGGACAAGGTTTGAAGCACTCAGACATCGATTTACCTAAGATTTATTTTTTAGAAATATGGCATTTCTTGCAATGACTGGAATTGGAAACTGGAGAGCCTGTAATTGTAAGTCACGGACAAGGTTTGAAGCACTCAGACATCGGGTAGCCAATGTTTTCTCTTATTAGAGAAAAGAAAAAGAAATTTCTTCCTCAACCCACCCCTTAAACATTTAAATACACATTTGACTTTGAACAAACATTTTTGTCTACTTCTACGCTTTCTTCCTTATCAGATTAAAATGTTTATTCTAATCTGAAATTTTTTTTAATATTAAGTAAACTTTTAAAAAAAAAATCGATTTAGAAAATTTAGGCCAAAAAATGGATGTGGAATTAAAAAGGAGAATAAGGAACAAAAGAATGTTTAGATGGCTTGGAAATTACTCAAGGCCTTTTAGTAAGCACGTGTGCGGGCACTCACTGGGATTCTACATCGTTCACGAGGTGGAGAAATGGCCCTTAAATTAATACACAGACCAAATGCGTTAAGCAACATCCTCTGTTTCCCATTGATTGTTTTAATTATCTCTATATTCTCATTTATGATTCGTTACGCTTAATCCTCACAAATCCCCATTAACTACCAAATCCAATACACTATCTTAAATTATTAGTCTCAAGAACCCTATTGACTAAAAAATATACTACTAATACCAGAACTATTTTATTATTACTCACTTTCTGAAAAAAAAAAAAATCTGGGAATGAAACGATGGAATTTTACGTTATCTAGGACGACTGCATTCAGGCATTAATAATACCACACATTTATCGGTACTATAAATTAACATAACCTTTATTGGACTTGTGTTGCTGTCCTTTCTACCCTTTTGTTTTAATTTTATGTTAGTAAATTTTGGTATTCCAAATTAGCATGGATGTGCATTTCATTCTCATTAATGTCCCCAGACTCTTATAACCCTTGCTAAAAGATAAAAGAAATCATAAGAACCAAAAATATAATTAGACTGGAAACTTTAGAATTAGGATACAACTTTCGACTTCCTGCCAAATTCTCATACCATTTCAACATGCAACCGACAATGATATTCTTTTACTTCAGAAGAATTGGGAAAAGGCTTATGCATCAACAGTTACAATGAGCCAAGATACCCATCACTTGGCCTGAATCCAAAATATATTGATTTTTATCTTTTACTCGGAAGATTGTGAGTTAATTTAATAAACATGTAATATTAAAAAGTCCATTTCTCAACTTTGCCGACTGACTTGGGATTGCAGGCTTGCTAATGTAACAATATATCCACATGCATATATCCAAAAGCCGTTCTTCCTGATGTTAATGCCATTGTAGTAACTAATGCCTTCTTTTTGCTGATTATATTCCATGCATCAATCATGAAGGTCCTAATTTGTCACTTCAAACTTGTCAATTAATTGCTGGAGTTACTCATTCACATACTAATCCTACCTGTTCAATGCAAATAAAATATGTTAATTAAAGTGAATTATATCTTAAGCTAAGTGAAAATATGAAGATGATTGAGAGGCTAAACTACAGCATCCAACATAAGCATATTACAAGAAAAACAATAATCTTTTCTCCGATCCATTTAGATAAAACCAAAAACATTTCATTCCTCGGTATATGGTCAATAGTTGTATACTGCAAGCACATACAAAAGGGCATTTGTTCCATTACTTAGCTGACAATATATAAAGAAAGAAGTGATTTTCTCCAACAGTTCTTACTTTGTAATTTTGCAATTACGACTCCCAATTTGAACATGGTCCTTTGAGGACAAGGAAGAGCCAACTGTTTAATTAATGGACGGAGTAAAAAGTCCTTCATGCTGGTGTTTTGTTATGATGAGAGTGATATCTTGATGTGGCCACAATACCAGCTATAGAAGTAGAAATACTTGAAATTCAGGAGATCAAAAAAAATGCAAGAAGAAATTCATACAAAAATGAGATTCATTTTTAACATTTTTTTATGTAATAATAAAATGCTTTTTCCACTATTCCTGAAGAATTATATGATCCTATTTTGTGCCTTTTGTCCTTGTAGAAGACCACCACTCTTCAACAAGAGCTAACAATTAATGAATGTTTTCCTCTAAATTAAATAGGCGGCACCAACGCTCAACAACCCTTTTTTGTCAATGCTTATGTCTAATTCTTTTGTGTTCCTATCGTCAGTAATTGATCGACAGCGACGAGATTGATGGCATCGGTGTTTTGTCATGGCCTAGCCAGAAATACATGTGCAAATTCCATTTTCTGAGACAGAAAAAAAGAAAGAAAGAAAATAAAAGAAGTTATGTACTGTTTAAGATTTGAATGATCGATGCTGGAAATTTACTAGCAACAATTACTGGCTGACCTGATCAATGCTTCGCCAAAAGAATCAAAAGTCTAGTGGATGTACATTGCTAAATAGTAGTGCAGGTACTGCATGTATCTCTTAAATACAATTCCGTATTTCATGTTGTCTACAAATTTGTAAAACAACTTCTACTTGAGACATTTAAAAAAATAGAAAAAAAAATCCAAAGAGTTATGAGAGAACTATTATTAACCACCACTTCCAAAATGTATCTTCCATGTTCTTTCCCATTCCGTCCATTGGCTGCCACACATATCACGTTTCGTAGTCCCTATTCCTTTTTCGCCCAAAAAGTGAAAAAGAAAGATATTTCCAAGAATGAATTACCCACTTATTCAAGTTGCAGCATGTAGATTTAGGTTGGTGAGAAAGAGCAACTACCAGCCACGGAGCCAACTAAATAAACCCCCTATTGCAGGTAGAGGTTCAAACTCCACCTGCAGCAGTATATGTATTGTTTTCAAAATTCAGAAGTTACATCATAGTGTTTCTCTAGTTCAATGGTGGTTTAGTCCCCATTGATTCCCTCAGGTCCAGTTGGACCATCCCTAGAATAGGATAGGAGTAAGTTAGCATGTTGAATATTTGACAAAAAAAAGAAAGAGCAACTATCCATGCCCCATTTCAGCTACCAATCTTCCATGCATGCTGTTTCATATTTCATCATTATACGATTGTTTAATATTTGAATGCTTACGCAATGTGATTAGACCATGTTTCCATAGCAATCCAAAACCTGGATCTATGGCCTTTTATAATTATATTGTCACAATCTTGCTTACACTTATGCCAGAAAGTATCCGCAACTTTTTAATTTATAATACACCACTTAAGAGGAAGAGAAAGAGTTTGGTAGCAGTGAGAGTCCAAGATTCATTGGTTTCCAAGAAATACAATTTGAAAATAACTTTTACACTTATCTTTTCATCATTATCTAGTGAATTAGAGCTTAAAAGAAATTGAATAATATAAGACAGGAAGAGGTAGAAAGATCAGAGAGCATTCGGGTCAACCTCAGTCAATTTGCAAACTTTTCGTTCATTTCTTGACATTTAAGCTAGCACAAGTGTACGAGACGCACGCCTTCCTTCAGCCCATTATACTTTCTCTCCAATAATGAAAATTAAGTATATAAGATATCTACTGTTTCCTTTTCGTTGACGAATTAAAGTAGTAGTAGCATTTATATTACTCATAAGTCATGTCATCGCCCACTTAACAATATCTATAGACTCTTCCAGTGTCCCCATTCTCTACCAAACCAGCTCAAGTTGAGAATAACAGAAGAGATATGCATTCCACCCACTCCCACGCCTTGAACCTTATCTCATTCATACAATTTTTATTTTTGCACATTTTCTTCTTGTGTTTTCAAATAGTCTGACTGGTAGATATATTTTCTCTTTTCAAATTTTAGTTTGCTAGCAAGTTGGTTTTATTGTTTAAACTACAAATTTAACATTGATCAACGTCCTAATTCATGGAGTTCATCTTAAAGAAACTACTCAAGAATCTTGTGATACGACACTTTTTAAGTCTTTTTTAGCTAAGACTAAATGGTTAATATTCTTTTTTACAACTCCAACAAAGAATCAAAATATCAAAGTTTATCACTTTGTCCAAAACAGGAACGAGAGATGAAATGATTGCAATCTAAAGTTTTACCTCAGCTGTCAATCAATAATGACCGTAATAGCCCCAGTCAATTTGAGGCTCACTTACCATGTACGTAAAGTTAAGCAGTCGAGTTTAGCGACCATTTGTCCCTGAAGGAGGAGGCAAAAAGCAAACTCACTCTTGCTTACTCGATCAAGCAGTGAAATATCATACAGATGGACAAGCTAAAATTGGCCGCAAAACCCGTACAACCATTACATGCAGCAGCACCTCCGTCTCTTTAACGCTTTCTGCTTTGTTTTTGCTGCACAATTGAACAAGTCTTAACTCTCCAGCAAAGGCCTGAGTCCAGACAAATAAATTTTTCGCCATGCCGAAAGCATTTATCTGACTCATTTTTTAAAGTAAAATTAGGTACACATCAAATGCCAACTACCCTAACAATTAGTGCCATCTTATCAACCTTTCCAGATGTAGCTAAAAGATGACTCTCAATTCCGAGCGAAAATACTCAATTGTTTAACTAAATTTCGAATAGGTCAGAAACAAGATAGGATATTATTAATGATTAATTAAAAAAGAAAAGTTTGACCAAGTGCGTACCAAATAAATTAGCACGGTATTATACCCAAATTTTTAAACAAATATCAATCAAGAAGAGGAAGTACCAAATAATTTAACACGGTATTATACCCAAATTTTTAAACAAATATCAATCAAGAAGAGGGAGAGGAAGAGGTAGAGGTGAAGAAGGCAAATTAAGTATTAAGAAATGTTAAAAACTGGCAAAAAAGACTACCACATATCAACGTTGTAATGTGAAAGTAGGCAAAAGTGTAATTAAAATCACAGGCGTGGCTTCGGCGACCGGGCGTGCCTAACTTCACTCTTGTGAAAAAGCAAAACTCATTATCACAAGCTGGTATGAAAATTCAAAACCAGTCAACCTCATCGCCACCTCTTTTTCCAATCACATGTGATCATCATGACAACAAAACAAGATGGACCATTAAGATTACATATTGCAATACTGCAACCCTCTATCCACAGCTAGACAAAAATCGTCATGGCGGAGGCAGCAGACCACACGAACGAACCAATACATTAGGGGTAGCCATGACATTTCATAATGTTTTTCCATTTTGACATAAAATGCTCATGAGAGTACATAATTGGATTCTTCAGGCCCTCTAGTTATCTATTTCTGGGCTACCTAGATATTGAATGGACCGACTTGTCCATCAACAAGATTTGACCAGAATCTGACTCTGGTACTAAACCCAAATAATTGTATTCCTTTCTTGGAAAAAATAAATTAAATTAGAGAAGTAGTAGTCACATACTATTTTTAAGCAATAATCGTATTAAATTAATAAAGTTTAAAAGCAAGAAAAACCTGGCTTGGACCTTGCTCAACAGAAGTGGGCGCAGCATCACGTGCGTAGGCGTGTGCTCGTATCTGACTCAATCTTCGATGAAGTCGTAACGCATGGCAAAAGCGTTAAGCAACACCCTAGGGCCAGCGCCTACCATTAGTAATTTGATTAATTGAGGATTAAGTAAAGATCCAAGTAAGATTGAGTGAGTTGATCTGTTAAATACTCACATCCCGACAAACAGAAGAGCATAAGAATTAAGGAATATGATTTGAAATTTTTCTACGTTAACCAGCTTCTCTTGACATGCAGTCAAATTGACTCTTAAGTATGCCCCCCCACTTTTCAACACTAAAAAAAGAATTCCTTATGTACGTTAAAATTGAGGAAAATTTTTGTGCAGATTTAGTATAGTATGATACTACTAGGATACATTGGAGATCATGCATAAATTAATTCTACCACATGCAATTAAGTTATACATGTTAAAAGCTTAAGCTAATTAAGGTAATTTTGTTTTAATTTTTGTTTTTGTTTTCAAAAAGAAAGAAAGTTTTACTGGAACCCAAGATCCTCTGGATTTTGTTCAACGGTATCTGATCAAAGAAATATCCCAGCGAATGATTCGAGAAGCTCTTGAGTCTTCAGGTAACATTAGCTAAGGCTGCATGCGACAATTTCTCGCTGTTGAAAATAATAGTCAAAACGCAAGAAAACGTTGAATTAACGCATCAAACGTTATTGAAAATAGAAGGCGGTGATGAACAATCAAACGAAGTTGAGCACTTGCTTCATCAACACTGCATGCATGGCTTGGGCTACAAAATTAAGCCGGATCGGAGGATGCATCACGTCCGCCAAGGTGATGGTGCGCATCCACTCCTCATGTTTGCCGGCCCTCCATGCCACACAACTTGCATGGCTTGTCTTCAATTTCCAAACACTTGCTCAATCTCTACGTAGATATCCCAAAAACAAAAAAAGGAAAAATTGTTAATGAGCATAACTAGGTATTTTCTTTACTACTACTTTTTTTTTTTAGGGAAATAATTACTACTTCTACTAGTCTTTTGTTCCGCTAATACTCTACATAAAATTGACTTTATTCAGCCGTACTTTTATTTAATTTTGTAAGTTTTTGTAGATCTGAGGTTCTGACATAATAATCTTCCGACGAAATCGTCCCTCTAGCATTCAATTTTTTTTTTTCAAAAAAAAATCTAAACTAGTAATTGAAACCACAAAAGAATTAGCTGTTAAAAGATTCAAATGGTCCAATATTAATTGGTAATTGGAAAAAGAAAAACTCATCTCTTGACATTCTAGCTAATACCATAATATCCATTATTTACCCATTATTTTTCTTCCATTTTTCCGAAATTCTAAATCTAACGTAAAAGCTTAGTAAAAATATTTCAATCAGATCATGTAGCATCGTAATCATAAAATTTGTTTGCTGCTGGTTGGATAGCTGCCGTCACGTTTGTTTCTGACTTCCCTCGGCATCTGGAATGAGCTGCCACGTGGCTGCGCCAGCAAGCGGCTACCTGGCACAGGCTTTCAATCAAGACGGTACATTCGTCTACCACGTATCTATGCCATCAAAAACAGCCGTGCACTATTCCGAGGGAACAACTCACCTGTCTGCATACTTTCCAACAAAGTGCGGGTCCCACTACTGTACGCAACTCTTTTAACAAACTCTCTCTCTATATTTAGCAGCCGAACACTTTATTCAAAAAAAAAAAAAAAAAATCCGGACACAAAATACAACTGGTAGCCTCCAAACTTACTTTAAAAAACTTCCCTATTTTTAAATAATAATTTAGCTATTGTATCAATTATTTATTACAGAATTCTTAAATTACTGGGACCTTAATATAATAGTTTATTTTTAATAATTAATCGAATTGTATTTTTCAATAAAACGATCATCGTACAAAGCATTATACGTTAGCCATCATCAATCGTTATCGATATACAAACTTTAAACTTATATTGCAATTTTACTACTTGTACTTAGAGGTAGATACGTAAATTAGTTATGAGGGGAGACGTGGGGGGGGGGGGGGGGGTTAAAGAATATTTAGTTCTAAGCATTGAGCTCTTGCATGTAAAATTTATGCTTGAAACCTACTCCGAGAAGAAAGATCAGCATAACACATGACAGAGTGAAAAACAATTTAGAATTGACGAGATAAGTTGAAACTGATATGTTTTTTTTATATTAACGCTAATCTGGTAATTAGGAGTTAAATTGTTTTCTAACTTATTAACGTTTTTTTCCCGCCCCAAGAGTAAGAATAAGTGACTTGCAAAGGGTACAGGTGGAATAATTAAAGAGCGCACTTACCTATATAGAAGCTAATTCATGTGAGATAATTACTTAAGTAGCCTAACTAGTAAGTTTTAATAATTACCATTAAGATGCATTCGCATTTCATGAAATTAAGGATTTTCTTTCGGAAAGATAAAAAAGTGAAAATTGCTTGACTAAACCAAATAGCTTACGTCTCTTACTTACTCGAATATGAAACTAAAAGAGCAATTATAGAATACATTCAACAAGCTTGTCAAATTAATTGTTTGTTGAAAAGGGAAAAATTTTACTGTTATTTAAACACTTTTCATATTATCTATACATAGCTAAAGACTATTAGACCAAAAAGAATTTCATACACCGAGATCCTATGTTATCCCTTTTGATGATATCATCTAGCATAATATGAACCGGTGAAAGTTTCGCAAATTACCATTGATCTATTTCATTTTCCAAGAGAGGTTTCGTCTCTAGATGCAAGAGTCGTCTTTTGTTAACTTCCAAAATGAAAAGGATGTGCAAATGCCCAGGAATCCACCAAATCTTAATGCAGTCCCTTGAGAAGTTTTGTTGTGTAGTGATGACAGATATTTCTGTTTCATTCAGAAAAAATATATATATATTAAAAGTAGAGACACATCATTTTTGCCTTTATCTCAACGCATGACTAAGTTATCACAAATTCACAAGAAGAAGCCACTTGAGAGTATTCTATACCATTGCTTCCAAATCCAAAATTACTTTGTTATCTTCATTGAGAGACCGATAATTCACAGTCGTCTCCACGTGTCAGGACATCAAAGACCTAACGGGATTGGACTTAAAAATATATTCACACAGGAATATAGTTGCATGCATGAACGTGTATACAACAATTAAATTATATAAATTGACCAAAAAATAAAAAATAAAAACCTCATTCAACGGCCCCATGTTAATTCAGAAGATCCTAACTACTAGAACGAACCACGCGCACGCCTAAGCATGAAAGTAATACAGAAATAATTGTTAATGTATGAGCTTGAATCAACTTATGAAAGGAATCAACAAGGTAGATAAGAGCATTCACCTAAAGGTATTTATACGGATGTCATCTTTTTAATTTTGAATTTTTACAAACCCTTTGATGGTGTAATCGTCCATCATTAATTAACTAATGATTCATTGCCCGTCACCCTTTGGATAATATTTTACATTTCTGTTCCGTTTACTTTTCTCTTTTGTTTGTGTGGTTCTACAAATATATTCTTCATCAAAGAAAAGCAAAACGTGTTCTATTTGAATGTTATATTGCTTTATAATCAAATAAAGCTCGAAGTCAAAAGTTCAAAACTTTAAAATATAGGATATTCTTTATGAGTTAATAAAAAGCTAATCAAGGGACTGTATTTTGTGCTTAAACCAGAAAAAAAAAAGTGTTAAAAGAATGTTAGAGTGAAGGCATAAAACAAGATTGAGATAGGCTCCAAGTCTTCTGTTACAATTTTCCTATTACATTTTATGTTACACAATTTAAAAAGTGGTGGGAAGTTACAAAAAAGTTAGACTCTAATTAGATATGTGTCACCCTATCAAGGGGTGAAACGAGGAATATAATAGAAAAAATATAAATAAAGATCTTTTGCCATTGAGATGATTCAACCGAAACTGTTTTTTTCTAATAGATTACATGTCAAGGTTTGTTTTCAAGTGATTTTAATTATTGTAAAGGTTAAAAATCAGAATTCGATAGTAGGTTTCTAGTTGCTTCCAATTTTAACGTAAAAAAAAATAAAAGTGGACGAAAAAAGCAATTGTGCAAATCACAAAATAAATTTTCTAAAATCAAAATCTAGAAACAAGTTAAAAATACAATTTATAGAACAGACCCTAAATCAGCCTAACCACTACTTACTTTCCTTTAGTTTAGATTCGTCAATTTAAAGAAAATATAGTACTTTGATTAAACAATAAAAGAGGAATTGATTAGTTAAAGTCAGCAAAAGCTGCCTTTATTCGTTTTAACCACCTTCTATTTTCATGATGTAGTAAATAAACAAAGCAAAAGCAAAGAAATGAAATTAAGTAAGAAAGAAGAATATTGCTGAATCATCGAACCAACACCAATAACCATCTAATCAGGGAGACAAACATCTAAACTAATACAATAAAGAAAGAAATTAACTAGTTTTTTTTTCTTTTCTCCCTTAGATGAAGATAAAAAGGCTGAACAGAGAAAAAAAGAAAAAGAAAAAGGGGGAACCTAATAGTGGTACGTCTTTGACTCCGGGATCGACATGTTGAAGTGAAACTCCCATCTTTTAAGTTAAGGAACCAACTACCAACGCTAAGCTGCCTAAGTCACGAATAATTACCACATAAACGTGGTCGACTACATTAATTTAATTATCGTAGGCCAATCAATTGTTTCAGAATAATAATTATTGTCAGAATCACGCTTGCCAAAATACGCCGACCAATTGGAAAGTGATTTCGATAGGTGTTTTATCATAAATTTAATTTAATTAAAGTTCATCAACCAATTCTAATCCACTTTTAGTGCTTTTTCTAAACATTTGGTTGGGAGGGGGTGGGAACTAAACGTTTTGTGACCATTCAGAAACTTGATATACTTAACAACAGAAAAAACAAAGGAAGACGTTTCTTGTACAATTTGGGGTTTATAATTTGCAAATTATTTAAGTTGTTTGGTGACATCTGTAGCGGATTATCTGTAGTGGATTGTGTCTTTTAGGCCTTCCAGATAACTAGCAATACGTTCAGCTTTCTTTTTTTCCAACTAAAATTCATGGACTGGGGATTTCAGAAAAGAATAAAAAAAAAATTTTCATGGACTGGGATGAGAAAGGCAACTCTAATTGCGGCCGCCAAGTCCATATTGTCAACATTAACTGAATGCATTCCCGGTAAAAACAGCGAAAAAAGTTCATTTAATAACCTAATTATTATTGTTATCGTTTCATATTTCTATGTCTTATTCTTTTCATAACCAGGTTGAAAGATAATCTTTATTATCTCTCAAACACAAAATATATAAATATCAAGTGTGCTTTACACGTTAAAATCAAAGAAAATTGTCATAAAAAAAGCACTTCATGGTCGGTTCGTGTCTCTGTCAATGACTCCTACAACGTATGTATGTCTCTTATGTATAACTAAAGAAAAATGTATCTCATAAACAATCTTAAACACTTATAGAAAATAATTACTTTATGTTATGATTTTAACCACCTATTAATTATACAAAAAAATCACATATGATTACTTGTGATCCAGTCAATTCTCCAAAGACCTATAATTTCAGATTCTTTTTTTTTTATATGCACCTGTGCCTAGAATTCCAGAAAATTACTACATTTATTATTTCCTTATACATTAGTTTGTACCATAAGTAATTGCAAGCATCATTTTTGTTTTAAAATCACCTCTAAGCAATTACTGCCCAATCAAATTGAAACATTTGTGTTTTAACTTCACATAGAAAATTACAAAACTTAAAAGAGAGTGATTGGTCCCGCCAATGAAGAGACCCCACATGTTTGTTTGCCAGAAGAGCTATAGCAGACATGAGGTCCCACATGGGTTGACATGAATGGTGAATATTACAGCTTGGGATCCACGTCATCTCACAACTTCTCCACGCCATTAGTGCCGACTCTTCTTACTTTCGCTTTTCTTGTTCACGCCTTCACGGCAATAATGTTATTTTTACCATTTATTAGATATCCACATAATCCGAAACTATATAAAATAGGTAAATAGTTGATAAATATGCGCATATAATTCCTTTATAACACCTTGCTTAATTAGTTATTTCTCACCTCCCGCACATACACATATATGTTTGTATAATTGAATTGAATTATATTATATGAATAATTGATCTAAAACCAATAGTTCAAGTAGATAAACTCTTTAAAACCAGCAATATTTTTAATTGTCATCTAAAACCATTTAAAATGAATAAATTTGGATAAATAAGTAATTTTATGATTAAAATTGCCACTTCTAGTCGGTACCGTGCCGCTATAACTTCATCCGATTAGGAATTTTCAACATCGATCTTTTGTACTCTTGTTTTCTTACACTCAAAGAGGTTCAAAGTCACAGAGATTCCCCATAAAAAAGAAATACTATGAAAAATTGATAGAATATGAAATAATTTTCAGCACAAAATAGAAGTACACAAAAATTGATAGTGTACAAAATCAATAGATATGTATTTGTGGCATAATAGCAGTATAGGGATTTTATTTTGAGATCAATCATTTTCTTCCAAATATTTGGGGGGTAATCATTCAACAGGAACAGGATGACAGGAGGAGCATAGCATGCATGAGATCATTGCATTTGGGTTGAGAATAAACAATGGGAGTGAATTTTTAAATTTTTCTTTATATAATTCTATAATAAAGAAAATAAGAGTGGGGAGAGCATTATACTGTCAACCACGTCAGTAATTGATGTGACTGGAATTGTTTTAAATTTTACGGCGACGTGACATCCGGCCGGCGTTTTTACGTATCTTACGCGACTGCGATGGATTGAAATTATTAATTATTTCAACGGCTAAAACTCCTCAGGGCCAAAGTTCACGGCTCAGAACCACAAGTATTTAGTTGTGATTCTACAATTACATTAGTGTTCACTGGAAAAGAAATTGTTAGTGGAGTACTTTTTTTCAACAAAGAAAGAGAAAGGTTTGACCTCAATAATTCATTGTGTTGTCCCTCAAATAAGCTCTACTAATCTTTAACCAACTAAACTAGCATACCATTTTCTTGTCCCAGTTGAATGGATTTTTAAGTGGGTCTAGCAAACGTGTTAAGACCGTTCTCAAGGGGTCGACGTCTTTAAGATAACTTATAGCACCCATTTTAACATGTTATTTAATTTGGTCATTGCATGGTGTTGTTTTCAGTGACGTTCCTTAGGGGTGGCGAAAATCTCGGGTCTGGATTAGCCTGCCTATACACGTATTAATGTAGATGCAATTTTATGTTCTTTTTTTCAATGTTTTTTGAATAATTCTTTTTTTTCACAAATTTGAGAAATGAAAATTTAATCCTTTTAAGGATATTCCTAAATGTTATCGTTTGTATATAAAGGAATATAGCAATTCTATATAAAGCAATTTGTTTTAATTATTAAGGAATGCAGCAGTCCTCAAGAGCTTTTGGGGTTTCATTTTTCTTTTGGCAAGAATCCACTCGTTATTTCAAATTTTGTCTTTAATAATTTCCAAGATTGACATTGTTGGGTTCAATGCATTATGGATTTGTGATCTAACGGGGAAAGAAAGAGTTAAGGTCAGAGCTAAAGTTATTTGCTCATTATTAGTGTTTGGAAAAATTATAAATCTCACGTTGTCAAATGAATACCTTTGACATATCATTCCAAATGTGTAACAAAATCAACACCTCACTTTGTACGCAAATGAACACTTTAATTGACTGTTACTTTGCTTTCTTCCTGGGTCCATGGTTTTGGCGATTAGGCTGGTGTATTGGCTGAATTTATTCTGTCAAAAATAGAAACTTGTGCCTCAATTATATATGTTACTTGCTTATTTAGTCCGGTTCTAAGATACTAATATATACTTTGTTAAAAGAAAATTTTAATTTATAATAAGTTTCTATAATATTAAATGTAAATGAACTTACATGTTCACACTAACTTATTACCTTCATAACTAGCCTTAGCTAGTCATGAATGAATATATCGAGAAAAGACATGACATTAAAGTTATTAAATGTAGCCACCTGTTTCTCTCCATTCAATTCAAGTTTTCCTTTTTGTGTGAAACTGAAACAGAAGCTAGACTGGAACAATTATTACGAATAGAAAAAAGAGGAAAGCAAAAAACAAACGAAAGAAGGGAACAGGAAAAATGTAAAAAGAAAGGGAAACCAAAAGGAAGGGAAGACGTAAGTTTTACGGTGTACCATTCAGTTATTAATTAGTTAGATATTAGGGTGTCAACGGGTCGGGTCCGGGTCGGAATTGAATGTTTCGGATCCGGACCCGTTTTTGTGTTGTGGTTCCGGGCCCGGACCCAGGATCCGACGGGTCTTGCATTTGGTTTTCCGGATCCGGGTTCGTTCGGGTTCGGGTCCATTCAGGTCCGGGTCCGGGTTTTGAAAATATAAAATATTTTTATATATTTTATAATTATTATTTATTAAGTATTGAGTATTAGAATTATAAAATACGTATGTATGTATATTATAATTATTATTTATTGAATATTATGTATTAAAAATTTAAAATACGTATATATAATTTACAATTATTATATATATACGGGTTCGGGTCGGGTCCGGGTCGGAACATGACATCCGAATTCGACTCGTTTTTTATTAAGAAAAAACGGGTCCGGGTCCGGGTCCCAGTAAACGGAATTTTATTCCTACCCGGACCCGGAAAAAATCAACGGGTCCGGGTCGGGTCCGGGTCCGTTGACAGCCCTAGTTAGATATGTGTTGCTTGTGGATTCTAATTTAAGTTTAGTTCACCGGTGAACTTACATATTTTTATAATTTAATTTCTAACCCAAGTGCTTCTTATAAAAATAAAAAAAAAAAAGGAAAGGAAGATGTATATATAATATAAAGAGAAAAGCAAAAAATAAAGGAGAAACAAAAGGAAAAAGGAATAAAATAGGAAGAATCATTAAACACCGATTCCAGTTAGTTGGAGACAAAAACAAATGGTCCACGGTTAGCTAAATTGTTGTGTTGTGGAATGAAGAGAAGCTTACGGCAACTCAACACAAACAAACCAAAATTTTCCAAAAGGAAGGATACCAAAAAAAAAAAAAAAAGGGAGCAAAATAATATATGTAACTGAACCTCTCCGTTACTGCTGAATCACCCGTTTGACCTTTGAGCTCATCAGCGGTTTGTTTGGTCGCCGATAATTCGCTACCTGAATTTTGTTAAATCTAACTAATCTGAAATCCAATTCACTCTGATTTATTAGCCGCGTTTACATTTTTACCTTTGGAATTCTGTCAAAATTGCAGCTCAAAATTAGGGGAAAAAGTTAATGGTGCCAATTTGCCAAATTCGTTAGGCAAAAGTCCATCAGTTGGAAATTTTAATTTGGAGCGTGGATACGACATTTGTGCCACAATTCGTCCTCTAAAAATTAACTGAAGTTAGTTAGTTGCTTGCTCATAACAAAATTAACTGATTCTAAAACAAACCCATCAGAACTAACAGAGAGAGGGATGGGGAAAAAATGAAAAACAGAAACAGAATGGTAACAGCCAGCTAACAGAAATTCTGACCCGTTCTCTTCTCCAAGTCCAAACAACACTGCAATTTTAGAAAGATTAACTCCTGCATTATTAATCTTTCAATAAATCCGCCGTGTGTTGTCTGTGTTTCTTTTTCTTTTTCTTTTTTTTTTTTTTTGGCCCTTTTGGTTCGTGTACATGTACACAAACACTTTTTGTACGTACATATCTGCAAAAGCAACAGGGTCTAGGGTAGTATATACGTAGAGTATAAAGTAGAGCATAATACAATAGAAAAGAGAGAGTAGAGGTACAAGAAAAAAAAAAAAAAAAGCAAAGCAAGCGTCGTGGAGGACGAGCGTGCGGATCTGGTCAGCGGTGTTTGACCAACTTGTTTTTTAATTTTTCTCTAAACCACATTTGCACACCTACTAGTACAAGAGAGGCGGAGGTGGGACCCCGGGGGGGGGGGGGGAGGGGGGGCATCATCGTAAATAAAAAATATGTCAGTTTTAGGTTAATTAATAAACGTATTCTGTATTTATTTAAGGTTCGGCTGTGTCGTTCGTTGTTGTTGTTGTTGAGCTCTGCCCTCTCTATAATTTTTCACCATTATAAAAGCGCATCCCACTTCTCTTTATCTCTTCATTAGACAGAAATAGAAGAGAAATTAACAAAAACAGAGGGTGACGCACTAAACAACCGGATGAGGACGAGAGGGGGGCTTTGTTATCCAAGAGTTGTGAACAACAACATGTGTTCTTCCGATAACAGTTTTGCTAATAGGAGAGCGGCGCCGGGGATGAAGAAGAAGAGAAGAAGGGATAGGGGCGGAATCGTAGGACAACAAACAAGAGGTCGGAAAAAGACCAAGTTAGTTGTTAATGCTGTAGACCGCGACTATTTTGATGTTTTACCTGATGATCTTGTTCTTTCTATCCTCTCCAAACTCAGCTCCTCCGCTACCTGTCCCTCTGATTTTACTAACGTTTTATTAACGTATGTATTCCTTTTCCTCCCTCTCTCTCTCCCTCCTCCCACTTTTCATCTTTAGTTTCAAATATTTTCAGCCAAAAACAAAAAAATTGAAATATTGATCAAAAAAATCGAATTTAATTAATAATTTTTATTTTGGATTTTGAAAAATTAACAGATGCAAGAGACTGAATGGATTAGGCCTTCATTCAATGGTGTTATCCAAAGCGTCTCCAAAATTGACAGCGGTCAAAGCTAACAAGTGGTCCGATTCTGCTCACCGATTCCTCAAACTCTGTGCCGATGCCGGAAATGTCGAAGCTTGCTATACTCTCGGCATGGTCAGTCCGTTACACTTTTCCTTATCTACATTTATTCATCACCCTAAAAAACAATGAAAATATAAAAGAAATTTTTAACTAGAAACGAAAATAAATAAATATCGAATATAGTCTGATGATGTATTGTTAATATAAAGCAGATTCGATTTTACTGTTTGCAAAACCGGGGTAGTGGAGCGTCGCTGATGGCCAAAGCAGCGATTAGCTCACACGCGCCGGCTCTTTATTCTCTCTCCGTTATTCAGTTCAACGGCAGCGGCGGCTCCAAGAACGACAAGGATCTCCGCGCCGGTGTTGCGCTCTGTGCCCGCTCGGCTTTCCTCGGCCATATTGATGCTCTCCGGGAGCTCGGTCACTGCCTGCAAGACGGCTACGGCGTCAAGCAAAATATAGCCGAGGGCCGCCGGTTTCTCGTCCAAGCCAACGCCCGTGAGCTAGCTGCCGTGCTTTCCACAACTCCCTCCGCATTAGTATCCAGCAATTGGCTGACATGGAATCCCCACCGCCACGGCGCTGGCTCAGCAGGAGGTGGCGGAGGATGTCCTTTGTTGAGTGATTTTGGATGTAACGTTCCGGCGCCGGAAGCCCATCCGGCGAGCCGGTTTTTAACGGATTGGTTTATGGCTCGGGGCGGGAATCCGGGTTCGGGTCTAAGGCTGTGCTCGCATT
This sequence comes from Mitragyna speciosa, assembly GCA_024721245.1. Classification (NCBI taxonomy): domain Eukaryota; kingdom Viridiplantae; phylum Streptophyta; class Magnoliopsida; order Gentianales; family Rubiaceae; genus Mitragyna; species Mitragyna speciosa. The sequence continues at coordinate 682,786 of CM045570.1, forward strand.
CGGGTTGCGGACGACCCGAGACTCGGAGGCACGAGTTCCGGAGGTGCTCTGTCTGCGGTGCTGTGAACTATTGTTCACGCGCATGTCAAGCGCTTGATTGGAAGATGCGGCACAAGGCAGAGTGTGCACCGGTGGAGAGGTGGCTGGACGAGGATGGTGAAAATGAAGCGAACGGAGTTAACGGTCATGGAAATAATAACGGTGACGGAGAGTTTGACGGTGGTGTCAACCAGGAGCAGCATGGTAATGATGAGATGATGATGGTGGAGAGTTGAGAACTAGAAGAGAGTTCAAAGGTGCGAAGGGGACGGTGAAGGTGACGGTAACGGCACGTGAGTCTAAGTACATGGGAGTGGGTTAACGGAAAAGTTAACGGGAGAAAAAGCAAAAGAAAAAATGGGATAAATTAGGCAATGTTTTTTGGTGGGGGAAAAAATGGCAAACGATCTTTAAAATGTCTCTGTATAGAGGAAAATGAATTCAGACGTTTTGGTGTCAAATTGGCAGTTATTTTATTTTATTTTTAACAATAGATACCTTCGAATGTCGTTAATAAGCTCTTATGCATTTCTTTAAAGAAGTTTAACCTTAAACTCGGTTAACTTAATCTTAATTGCGCCCTGTTAAATTGCTTAACATGATGAATGATGCCTTGAGCTTCTGAGGTTGAATTGTGATGTCTCCTCCTTTCCTGACCAAATGATCGAGGTTCTTCATTTTGCTGGGCTTTTATCCTTCTCCATTTAGACGGTATCACATGAAATGTGGGTCATGGATCCTCGCCATTACAACTTATTTAAATCTTTTTTCTGAAGAGAAAAATATTAGGTAATGATGGTGGGGTGAATAACCAATTATGTAAACAAATGTTAACAAGGTTAACAGTTCTAATCTTCCTTACCTTTAGGGTAAAGACTAAAGACTGGCTACTACTACTGCTACAGAAGAAAAGGCCACACAAAACTTACACGCTAGAGAAAGTGAAGTTCAAAGTTCTCAACTTCGAAACTTTAACAGCTCATAATTGACAACCCCTTTTACATTAGATTGTTGGTTTCGAGTTGAGAATCCTGGAATATGATGCAAAGTGATGACTGGATTGTATAGGTCCCAACGTAGGTCGGCTAGTATTCGATAAATTTTTTTTTTTTTTTTTTTGTCAATATTCAACATACTATTCTAGTTATAATCTAATCTATTCTACGGGAGGGTCCAACTGGACCTGAGGGGTCAACGGGAACTAAACCACCGTTGGACCAAAAGAACACTAAGGTGCTCCTTTGGATTTTAATGCCATCAAACTGCTGCAGGTGGGGTTAGAACCCCCAACCTGTAGCAGGGGGAACTAATACCAACTGCTCCCCTCACCACTGAGCCTACGGCTCGGTTGGCTAGTATTCGATAAATGGTATTCCTTTTTGTGTACAAAATTTGTTATTATTGTCATTCCTCTTCTCTAGAGTTGGACCGGGGATCTACTGCGGGTGAATTTAGACGAATTCGAGTTGTAGACGATTTGATCGGGACACTAGCGTGTCAAACGATTCAAGATTAATAAAAGATGGAAATTGGATGGGACGGGTTGGGATATGGAATCCTAGGTGGTCAGTCGTATTTTACTGTTGGAAATCACTGTGCATTCCGACCAGAAAAAACACGAATCATTATATTTGCCAGTAAATGCTGTTCTTTTCTCTGTTTAGGTCATTATGTTGGTCAAAGAAGGTCAAGACCAAAGCCAAGAGGGGAAACGGAAAAGAATGGATCAAAAACAAAGGTAAAGGAATTGTAAGGGAAGAGGGAAAAGAAGGGGAGTAAATTTTTGCGAGTGCCGAATGTGGTTTGTTTTGTTTGGTTGGATAGCTATCTTTATGCTTCATAAGTAACCTATCTGTAAAAGCAAAGACAAATCACAAACATTGAAAATGCAAGTAATCTATAAAAAGGATCTCATTGATGAAGCCACTAGTGCACATATTCTTCTTTCTTTAATCATCATTATTATTAATATTCGCTATCCCAAATAGGTAATAGAAACCAAAGCCACTGTAAGAAGTGGCTTGAAGCTTGCCCATTTAAAGCCGTCTTTGTTGGTTGGAGATGCAACTAATGTTGGTTAAGAATGCGAGTTCAGCACTAAATATGGGGAGACATTATGAGGAGATGTTTGGCACGCGAAAGAAAGTGAAGTTCAAAGTTTTCTGTTTTCTGGGGCAATTGAAATCTTGATTGGGATAGCATGAGATTTGCGCCCAGCTGCGGAAGCAAGCAAGCAATTGACATACATCAATTTTCGATAATTAGCTTTTGGAAAATCACATTCTAACCAAAAAAAATGTGAGACGGGTAACTTTTGTTAAAACAATAATTAGAACGTTCAAATGCAATTCTTTGTGCTGTGTGACTTACTAAATCGGAAAAGGAGTGTTTGTGGCGTATATCTGCACTTGTGGTATCTATAAGCATGAGCAATTAACGTACTAGTGCTTGTCTAGTTGTACAAAATATTATTGTTCGAAGGCAAGAGTGTCTTAAAATGTTTGGTTTAGGGGGTTTTGGGATGTGGTTGCGTTGCGTTTGAGACATGAGCTTTGCAACTTTGGGTGGATTTTGTCTCACCAATCTAACTTCTTTTTCTGAGGGAAGTCATCCGATAAGGCTTACTTGTCAATAGTTGTCTCCAATACAAGAACCTATGATATCTCGCAATCGCAATCGCCATCAGAATCTCATCCTTCATATGGATGAATATTTACCTGCTTTTTTCTGTAACTAAAGGGACCGTATTTCTTTGTTTGGTTCTTTACTAGAGAAGCTGATAACGAGATATTGAGAATCACATAACAACCTTTCGCATCACAAGTTTCTGGTTCCAGCTTTGCTTGATGCCTCCACTCATATGGAAAATAAAAGTGATGAACTGGTGCACGCACTAAAAAGAATTCCTTTGCACGTTATTCTTATTAACCATAGAAACATAGTCAAATTAAGGTTTCAGTGTATGAAACTTAGGAAAAGCAAGAATGAAATGCTTATCTGGATTTGCAAGAAGATAGTGAGTTCTCTCATTAGCGAAAACCTTAATGCAGATCCATTTGTGGTAAGTTCTAAGGACGAAAACAGTAAATTGCTATTAATTATAAGACAAGCCAGTCTTGTTGTGCAATTTTTTTTTGATTGTCTACATGACGTATTTGGTAGAAAGCAGCTAGTACAACAATGTCTCATTCTCCAATCGAAAGAGCAGTAAGGTTTTGCCAAATCTCTGGTGGTTGCTTTTGCACACGACTATTTAATAGATAGCCGCAGACTTCTCACCAAAAGATTAGGAAGGCATTAGTTCTTTCGCATGCTGCATGACCCAATACATACAATTATTCCACTCTAGTTTTCTTCCTTATTTTTCTTTTTTTTCCCCCCAAGTTAGTAGTTACCTTAGTATTTCTTTCCCCCCTAGTATAGATTTACAAGTTTTAGCTAAGACTTTTAGATGGGCTTTAAGCCGTTTTCAACCGAAAAAAAAAAGGAGGAAGAGTATTTTTTTTTAAACAATTGAAAGAAAAGAAATGAAAAAATCACTTACTCAACTTAAAAGAATTTTTTTTTTTAAACAATTGAAGGAAAGAAAATAGAGAAATTATTTACTCAACCTCAACTCAATTGAAGGAGAAAGAGTTAGAATAACTTAGATGGACGCGACTAGGGACCTCTACGAGTACGATTGATGCTAATAAGCAATTTGCAACTACCAGGCAACAAAAGAAGGCTGCACGCCTGCAGCCGCATTTCCTTGGGAAATTGAAAGCAATTTTGTCCACGTATGTAGTGTAGAGTGTAGAAATTATAGACGTGGTTCCTTTTTTTTTTTTAAACAAGTTATAGACGTGGTTCTTTCTTTTTCTTTTTTTTTTTTTTTTAAAAAAAAGTTATAGACGTGGTTCTTTTTTTTTTTTTTTTTTGAATTAGTCGACACAAGGTCGACAGAGGGATAGGGGAAGTTATAGACGTGGTTCTTGAAATATGAAATTCTACTAACGGCTGCTGGACTATGTTGAAGAATTGAATGGCAACGCAAACAAAAGTTGGTAGGTTACGTGGTATATAGGCGATCAAAATTTCAATCGCATGTTCTCCCACGCATCCTAGTATCTCACTATCGCCTCTGAGAGGTCAATTTGTACGTGACTGGGAATTTCCATTCCAAGGGATAAACTAGTCTTCAGGATTGAATATTGTGCAGTAATAAATACATTTTGTTATCCCGTTTTCTCTTTTCTTGTTTGTCTTTTTTTTTTTTTTAATTTATTCAATTTGCGTTATTAAAGCAACAGCTGTATTTCTTTTTCCTAAATCATTTAAGATGGTAATATGATTTGATTTTAATATGGTTGCGTTTAATTTCTTCTCTTTATCAAGTTATAGTCTAATCTAATCGAATCAAAGCGTCCTTTTGCGTAGTTAATTAAACTGCTGTTTAGTGGAAATTAAGTGTGCTGACTTTTTATTTGTTTGAAATCAGTATGAAACCCACGTGAAATAGTCAAGAAATGAGACCAATTTCTCCTCCAGTTCCACTTTCAGTCCCATTCCAATGTTTCCGTTAATATGATATGACAAGCCTTATCTTCAACCCTTCTTTTGTCAAGTTTTCATTGTTTTCTTTTCTTCATTAATATTCCCCCCAGAAATAGGGAGCTCTCTCCCTCTGGCTCCCCGTTTGGATTGATTTTTTAGAGCATTATTTGAAAAAAAAATTTCCAAATTTGTTTGGATAAATAAAAATTTTTTTGATTAAAAAGTTAAAAAAAATTTTAGTCAAACTTTTTTCACCCAAATTTCTCACCAATTTTTCATTGGAAATTTCAAATGAATTTTAGAGATTTTTTCGTAATTATTCACAAAAACAAATATGTTTATGTTCAAAATTTATTTAGAAAAATTAAAAACACGGACGACAAAACGGACGTCCGTTTCTTTAAGCAAACGTTCGCTAAAACACAGAAATGTCTTAACAAACGAAGCGGACATCCGCTTTTTTAAGTGAATGTCTGCTTTTTTCAAACTACCATTATATCGCATTAAAAATTTTTTTACATTTAAATACTTTTTCAACTTTTCAAAAAAGTTAACCAAAAATAATCTAAATAATTTTTTTAAATAATTCTCAAAAAACACTTTAAATACCACTATTCAAACGGAACCAATATTGTCTAAATTTCTAGATTATGGCATGATTATGTCATGCATATGCATTAGGACAGAATCCAGAAAAATATTTAAGGTACCAAAGTGTCTCACTTTTCCTGCCCACAAAATTTGATTCCTTGTGTCTTCTACACCTAGGCGATGGGAATGTCTGATAACCCATTTTTTCTGTCACACTTGGCCCCGAAAAAGGTAGAAGCTCCAGTAATATAAAGCTTGTGTTATTATTAGGGCAATATTTTATGGGTCCTATCGGAGCCTCAAAAGTTGCACTCTTTGTCTTTCACATTGGCTTTTTCTGTCTCGAAGTTTCTTACCCTATGTTTTATAGTACTAGAAATTTCATTGTTAGCACTAGACAGAGACTCTCTCCGCATTCCCTTTTCCAAAAAGTTTAATCACGGATAAAAAGATACAAGTGTTTCACTATACTATCCCAAAGACGTTTCAGCCATTGGATTATTTACTATCCATCCACAGTTTTCTCATACTACCACTTCTCTCTCTCTCTCGGACTTCTCTCAACACTAGTGGTATGCCCATGAATAAAAAACAGGCCAACTTCCCAAGCCTAACGTTGTTCACAGGCCTTTACTCATAACTCGTCAACTGACTAAATTGGGTCTTGGCTCAAATTCACTTTCCATCGCTCCTATGCTCTTTCTTTTGGGTCACACACCCAGTCCATGAGCCAAAATTACTTAAAAATAATGTTGGGCCCAGGCCCAAATCGCTGAATACTTAAAAAGCCTCCCCAGTCGTAGCATCTTCACTTAAGCTGCCTTTAGCTCGGGGGACTGCTGAATCAAAAATCCCCAACTTTTCCTCATCCACTGATTCTCAGGTAATCAATCGTTCCTTTAATCTCTGCTGTTTATTTCCGGTTTTTAATCCATTTTATTTATATGCATTCGTGAATTAAATGCTTGATTGAATTTTCGTTTCATTCTGATGTAATTCAAACTAGGTCTCCGATTCTGATTTGATAATAATCTCTGCTATTGAGAATCCGGAAATTTGCAGTTAATTCTAGGCCTTCATGCTAATATAAGTAAACATGCCTCAAATTTCGTTTTATTAACAATATCAGCACACATCATAATTTATAGCCTAACCTAGGACTTTTTTTTTTGGTTTGGTAGGGTTATAATTTAGCAGAACAAGGAAAGGAAAAAGGAGAAACAAAAAAGGATGAAGTTTATTATGGAATTTGCTGAGAATTTAATACTGAGGATGATGGAGGATCCAAAGGAGAGGGATAGGAAGTTCAGGGAGCATTTATACCATTTGAAAGACAGATGCAACAAGACTAAGGAAATGTGGAGCCTTCCTCTGCGTCCTTATGGTTTCTGGACCTTCGAACGCCACAATTCCCAGATTTTCTGGGATGCTCAGATCAGCCAGGTCCCCGGACGTCGTGATCCCTACGATGACCTCCTTCAGGATGCCTACGATCCCAATCCTACCTCCGAGAAATTGTATGTGTAAAGCTTCTATGTTTGCAATTTCAATACGTTGAAATATTGCAGCATGAACTGTGATAATGTCTTTTTGTTTTTGTGCACATTTTGGTGTGATTGTGGGGACTGTGTTGTGCTTTTGGAGGTTTACATGATCAATTATCCGTGGAGTGCAAGAGATGTTTAACTAGCTTCAAGCATAATTTATCTGAGTCATTGAACAAACGTGATTTTACGTTTGGTTTTGTATCATGTATGCTAATAACTTAATATAACTTTTTTGTGCTATACATGGTTTGATCATACATTAAACAATTTTTATTGGATTGTTGCATGCAAGTTCTAAGAATCAAATTGAGGTTTAGATTGAGTGTCTTAGATTTTTGCCAAATCAACTTTTTTGTAATGTGTGCTTTTTTTTCATATCTGTTTTCTGCATTCGATTTTCTTTTATTTTTTATAGTGGCAGTAGGATTTGATTTTCTTCAAAATGTTATGAACACTTGCTCTCAACTTCGTTCTCTTATTCCAGCAGATAATTGTATGCTGTCTCCTCTCTTGTTCTAACGGGGATATTTGTATATATGTTGTGCTTCCTTTAGCATGTTCTTGCATATGGTTTCAAATTACAGCAGCCCTTGCTTTTCATGCATCAAATTGCTGAATTTTTATTCATTTGGCTCAAAACGACCACTTGCGTCTTTGTGGTAGGAGGTTCACATAGTCACATGTTTCTCAGCAAGAATGATGCCTGCCCATTTATTTTTGATTAAGAAAATTGCAACATTGCTATCACTTGATATTAAGGTTGTTTTACTGGACTTTGATTAAAACAGCTTCAAAAAAACCTGACTAGTTTTCCTGTTGATCTCTGACTTCTGAAACTGCATTTTTTTTTTTTATTTGGACTTTGAATTAGGTTTGTTTAAATAATTTCTGCTTGTATTTGTTGGATTCATAAGATCCGTATCATATTTACTTTAAAAGAAAAGTAGTTATTAACAAATAAAGTGAAGGAAATACGAAAAAGATAATAGAAAGAAATGTATGAGATAATGGGATACACAGTCGCATATACCAGAGACTAATTGTAGATTCCTGGTTGATTAGGGTGGTTGTACATGGGTTTGTTGACCCATGGTTCTGCACCAATGTTTTGACTTTGTTGTCAAATTTTTTGAGTTTAAAAAAGGACAGTTTGCTGGAACAGAATTAAACATCAAATGTTGATGTGTGTCAAGAATGCCTGTATAATTTCCTTCTTTTTTTTTCAGCACCCAGATTCCGCTTTCCACCTTTCTGTAAAACTAAGATACTTACTAATTTTGCTTTATTTGCAGGACGATCGGAAACATAGATGGGAGAGGGAAAGCAACAATTGCTTAATAACTTTCTTGAATCCTTGCTCTTTGGGAGAAGGAAGTAGCAAACTGCTTTAGAATTTTTCCTGAAAGTGCTCTTTTGCGTGACAATGTACAATCAGACTTGTGAATACTTATCTTCTAGCTTCAAATAAGTGATGTAGAACATGTAATGAGCTGCCACTGATCAATGCATTATATTTTGGTTTGCCTCTTATTCCCTTCTTGTTAGTGAAAGCATCATTTAAACTAATAGAATTTGATCATACCCATGATGCCAAATTCCCGCGGTTGTAATTCTTCTTACATAAATGAAGACATCGAATTATTTTGTACTTATTGTAATTACATATGGAGTGACGCACTGCGGGCATTCTAGGCATTAACACTTGGCATTAGTTGCAGAATTTCGTTTACGCGATTGTCTTCTATCTAAGTTTAGATTGTAACTTACTAGTCTCATTCAAGTGCTGTGGATTAAATCCTGAACAAATCCCTTTTCTGATTAATTGAATCCAGTTGGCCGCTATATCAACAAAATCCTGTCTATAAACTGGCGTACACAGTTTTAACGAACCCTAAAAAGACTATAATCATCGTGACAGCATACTGCTTTTGTAAGGCCGAAATCATCCACAAATTCACATTCCTTCATATTACAGAAGATTCCATGTGCACAATCGTTGATGATGGATGACACAATAAACCAGAAAAATACAGGACGTTGGGGCTGGAACGATAAAACAATAAAAAACGCAGGAAACCTTCAAGTATCACCGGTGACTTGCAAAGATTCAGGGGTCATTCCTTCTGCAGATTTTACCTAAACCAAAGTCTCCATGGCATACTCACACATACCACATTACACAATCATCATTCTAATCTGTTTCACTAGAACTAACCCCATCATCCTTCTTTGCTGCAGCTGCCTCAACTTGCTCGTATGCCTTGACAACATCTTCGACAGGAACTGATGGGAAATATCCGAAGATATGATAACCCCTAGCATCCAGCTTGGCTATGAATTTGTTATATCTATTGGACCAACAAGCTACAGTTGGAATGGCCATCTCTCCCGCTGCATGCAGTGGTGGGCAGCGATTGAGTTCATACGATATAACTGCTAATTGGCTCACAGCAAAGTTCTTGGACAATGAAACAGCATGACAAATGGCCACACGAGGACCACTAATTAGAGCTTCCTGCAGCAAGTTTTGGGAAACATGCAAAACCTTCCTCACTACATCGTGCGCTTTATTGACAATCTTCTTGGCCACTGGTGGGGCATACTCATCATATTTCTTAGATGCCTCGTCAACCTAGTACCATATAATAATACATGTTTTGAGACTATTCCAACAAGGTAGCATAAGACAGCATTTGTATGTTAACAGACATCTAAGATATACATTCTTTAAACAAAGGAAGAATTACAAGGAGGGAATATGCCACATGACAGAGATACTGCAAGATGTGCTTGACATTAAATTGACGTTGTAATGACAAATCTGCATCTTCCGTAAAAAAGAAAGAAAGAATTATGAGAGCAAATGAGCCACGTGACATGGTTTTTGGAAGAAATAAATGTGGATATTGTCAAAATGGTGTTGCAATGAACAAATTCTACAGTTCGAAACAAATAGTAAATCACCTTTCCATGCATTAAAAAACAAAAGTCATAAGTCCATCCAAGTAATACTAAAGCAATATATATCACAAGAAGTTACAAGTCCATAAAAAGTTCCAGGGAATAGTCTAAGCAAGAAACCTGAAATATTAGCTAATTACAATCCTTAGACCAAATTTCTTTCTGGGGAAACATAACAGTAACCACGAAAAAGCGTTCACGGAGTAGGCTTAGATAAGAAATCTGTCCATTGTAAACATCAAAAACTAAGGGAGAATCAAACAAAGGAAAAAAAAGGTGGCACGTGCACAAGATGCAGCATAAATAAAACAACCATCACCATCCACTGCACCAATTTGTGAATTTACCTCATGTAATCTTGTAGATCTAATGTCACAGCTCAATCAAATCTTCCTCGGCTTTAACAACGAATCAGTTTTTCAATTAAGAAAAAACACTTTCTCGGCTTAAACAACCAATGAGTGTCTCAATTGAGTAATAACAATTTCTAAAATACATAAATCATTTCAGAACAAGAATATAAAATAGATTTAAAACTCAAAAACATCACAGTTTCACAGTATTAACAATTATAGCCACAGATACTCACTAGTCAGACTATCCAATCGCAATCATTTCTCTCACCTCTTGATTAAGCAATTATCATCTTTCATATATAATGCAACAACAATCATGTAATCGACCGAAACAAAATCTAGAAACATGACAATATCCTATTTAGATTTTTTCGATCATCAAAACCTCGCGTTTATCAAGAAAAAAATCAAAAAATATAGATCATTACAAATCACCTAAAAAAAAAAATCAACCAAATAAAATAATTCATTAATTATACCTTCTTATCAAGAAAAACAAGAATATCATCAGGAATGCCTTTGAATTTCTCGTATACAGGACGTACGACTTTACTTACGGCGTTCTCTACCGATCCTACGGTTGATTTGAGCGGTCCAGAATTCTCCTTTGCATAGTCGTACAAAAATGAAATCAACACCGCCGTGTTGATCGCAATTGCTCTCACAAAACCTAGATGCTTTAATTCTCCGTCACTTTTCTCCATCTCAACCTACAATTAATTCCACAAAATTTTTCGCATAAATGCAAACTATGAAGAATTCATTTGCTTTAAAAAATTATATTATCATACCTTTGACAGTTCTGGAAATTTTGGTTAAAGAAGAATGGAACTTCTGATCGCTTGCTAATACCGCTGCTATTGACGGAAATGTCGTCGGAGTAATAAAAAGGAGGCTTAGCTTTTTGAAGGAGTAACTTGTAAACCAGCAGTGTACTAGCTTGATTGTTTAAGTTAACCAGAGTTTTTCTCCAGTAAGAGTAGCTTTAGCTATTTTATATATGAATTTCAAATTTTATATTTGAGTTTAAAATTTTAATAAATTAAATCTTTTTTTAATTTATTTTAATTAATTCATAAATCAAAATTACGGGGTAGCTTTGTTTTCTTCCCGCAGCGCCTGGAAGATTCTTGTGTGTGTACGTGAGGATGAAGTCTAAGAAAAAAAAAATAAGGATTTTGGTATGATCGACGGTGGAGTTAAGTCCACATGGAACATTGAGGAGGGGAAACGAGAAGATTCCTTACTTTGAAGGCTCAGGCAAGGCCACGTGGCATCTGAATAGAAATATTCTGACCGTAATTGATTTTTTTTTTTGTTTCTCAATTTTTGGTTGTGAATAAACAAATAGGAAACGACAAACTAAAAAAATGAGAGTTTGAGAGGAAGGGTCCATTGCATTAGATGACGCCGTCCCTACCAAATAAGAAAGGAAAGAAATTTTTGATTTAACACTTCCGTTGTCTTTGCCGACATTTTCAATTGTCATTATCATGAATGTGGTATCTTTTGGTAATTTGTAAGGTATGTTCTTTGTTTATTCTCTTGAACTCTATACTTCGATCTATTACAACAGAGAAAGTCAACCTTTCATTTCTTGTGTAAACGAAGTTTCTGCCTTGTGTGGATTAAATAGAAAAACTTTGCAAAATGACTTTCAATAACCGAGTTTTTGAATCTAGTTGATCATTCAATAGTTTGCTTTAAAATTTAAATCCAAGCCGTTGTAGGGAGGAGACCTTAAAAAGTAAAGACGACAATTTTTAACTTCTATCCTGTTATGCAATAGCAGAGAGGTACTCAAAGCATCTCAGATAGACTATAGAAAATGGCGATTAGAGACATGAAAAGCGGCAAATGCGTCCAGAGGAGTCCAGAAACAACGAAACTTCCCACTTAAATCCAGAGTCTGGACTAATATTCCACAACAACGAAAGCACTTTTTCACTCTTTCATATACTAAGAAATTTCACTTGGAAAAGAAAATGTTCCATACTAACGGATTCAAATCCACGGCCTTCTATTTATCCAAGTTAAAAGTGTCCCATAGAAGGGACGTTCTACTTATCCAAATTAAAAGTAACAGGAGATGCAGATTTACAGACGCTATCCAGAAGAATGACAACATCTAAAATCTCCTCAATCCACTACTGTAGTCTATTTCAACGCTGGCTATTTTACCATGTATAACCTCACGAATAACTGGGGAAAGAATTAAAGAAATTTCCAAGAGGAAGCTATGAACCTGGAGACATTTCCTTTCAGGCTCTTAACTAATGACGAAACGTAACACTACCCACCTAATAAACGGCCAATATATGTGAAAAACAGAAGCAGGAAAGGAATAAATGGAGGCTAATCTGAAGAATCATGCTTTAAGAGCTTCACAGGGCTTGAGACTTCTGGCGCTTTGTATGCTGAAGGATGGGCTCTTTGACCTGTAAAAGAAAATGGTATCAGGAAGCGGCAGATGAATACCACGGTTGGAAGAAAGGACAAGAAAGACCACATTGTGATCAGAAGTACGAAAGATTTAGATTATACCGTGCTTGATTTTCTATAACGTTTGCGTTGGGTGGACCTGCTACAGATAACTGAGTCAAATTCATCACAGTGATTTGTGTTTGCATTATCTCTGCCATTCTCAGCCCCAGGGGCAAAACTCTCCCTGGAAGCCACAGGCTGCACAATCCAAAATGTAAGAAATCAGACCATTCAAGAATATGAAAGCATTAATTGCATTCCATTGAATATAGATTTTCATTGTTTGATAACCAGACGAACCTCAGCTCTACTAATGGGCGTGTTTCCATTCTCCTTTCTCTTCGAGACAGTCTGCTCGCTCCTAATCGAGCCATTCTGATATCCAGCAGATCTGCCCCTAGTTCGTGTGAGATCGGATCCAATAGAGTGAAGGGCACCGCAAGTGGACAAGTCGTTATGATTGTTACCTAATTAGCAACTAATCACGTTATTTTCCATAAGAATTTAGAAAAGAAAGCAATTTGATCCACAAGTACAGAGGAGATATGATCAGGTACCATTTGCCTCAATTTCTGCACGGTTGGACTTTTTAGAAAATTCATTCACGTCCACATCCTGGCCAAGAGAATTTAATCAGGCAATATTACAGACACGAGAAATTCTGTTTCTAAAGTAAAACTATTGCTATCACCATGGCATCTACGTCCAGGGCTTTCTTGACCTCCAGCAGCTTTTTCTCTGTCAGATCGGAGTGTATAACACGCCTCCCTAAGACAAAAGGTGAGAAATAAAAATGACAGCATCTAGCTGTTCCAAGCATAATCCCCAAAGCTGTGGAAAATTGAATGTACCTAATTTGCGGTTACTTTTAGCCTCAACAAAGCCATCTTGAGTCATTTTATCAATCAACTTGCGCACAGTAGTCAGATTGGCCTCTCCTTTGAGCTTATTCTGAAGCTTTGTAACAGTAATGTAGTTCATTGGGAGAGCATGATACAAAGCCTGAAGCAAATAGATGACAAGTTTATACGCTATTCAGGAAACTAGGAAACCACATTGAGAATATTGTCAAGGCGCAAAAATAGAAACCTAGACAGAACAAATTGATATTAACTCAAAGCAGAAATAAAAGAACTTCCACGAACTCCCTGTTTTTCGTGCTTTATATGTATAACCTCTTTATTTTCCAGGTTTCGGTTTGAACTTTGGTGAACTCAGAATGAAAAAACAAATTAGCTCTGCTACAGGTTCCAAAGGAAATGCAATAGCTGCATTGCAACAGCACTCTGCTTGAAACAATGGCTGCAATAGCTGCATTTTTCAGAGAGCGTGAAATGCAACAGTTGCATTCCCATTACAACAACGTAGTGTTTCAGCACAAATTTAAGCATAAGCAGACATAATTAGAAACTAACAGCAATATATATATTTTTTTTTTGGTTCCATAAACTAATCGCAGATTATAATGCATATTTTGAGCATGGGAATATGCTGCAAAGAATGCTCGATTGAATTTGACATGCTTTTAACCAGGAAAAAATAGTAGTAAGGAGGATCTTTTATGTCGTCAAATATGGTCCATGGAATTTCAGAATACCTCACCTTCATGTACATATGATCTTCACCAATGCTGAATTTTCCATTCTGTAACATTTGCACATCGGTTTCCTCTTTCACAACATCAAATTCATAGTCAAATTTCTGCAATTGAGATTTTGCCATAGAAGAAGGGAATAATTAAGATAAAAACGATACAGTCAAAAAGCTATTTAGTGAAGGAATTCGACCTTCTGTTTGTTGATAGTGTAACTGTCTGCACCAGATTTTGATAATACACCTTCGTTAACAAGCTTGTCCATGATTTCTGATATGAGGAAAACCAGGAATTATGATGAATTTGCAATGTTAGATTTTTTTTGTTCATCAGCTCAAAATCGATCTCTGAGTTACCTTCAATCAAGACCTGCAATTGAAAATTTACAGTAAGAGAATAAACCATTAGTAAGCAGTTTGATTAAGATTGTTCAGGACTCGGGAGAATTTTCTTTTACAAAATTTCAACACTTAAATAACTGCTTACTACAGAAATGTCAGGAAAACTTGAGAGAACATCAGTAAGTTCAATCATTTCAAGGTGGTAAGAGTTGATCCAGTCCTTCACCCGCCCTAGTTGCTGCTCATCCTCGGCTGGATCCTGAGTATCATCTGGAAAAATAGCTTGTTATGTATCAGTTAATGATCCTGAAGCAGTATATCTTTTAAATGAGTAAATGTGTACCTTCATTGCTCATGGTGCTATTGTCAACACCCTGTTCCTTTTCTGCAAACGTAATCAGTGTTTATTTAAGTTTAATTCTAAAACAATGCAAAGGTGAATGTGCAAAAATTCCAAAGCAAAACACAATAACATTATTTTACCAACTGGTGCAACTATATACTGATCTTCATCTGACAGACTAGCCTGAAATGAGTTATAATTCACATTTTTTATTATGTCCAGATATGTCCAATGATGTACCAAAATGTGAATTAATAAACAGAATGCCATGAACACATTACATCACTATCAGATTCACTATCTCCATGTATCTGGAGAGAATCAGCTCCCAAGCTCACATCATCATGGTTGTCATCATTTTCATCCTCACAAGGATCA
Organism: Mitragyna speciosa; assembly: GCA_024721245.1. Lineage (NCBI taxonomy): Eukaryota > Viridiplantae > Streptophyta > Magnoliopsida > Gentianales > Rubiaceae > Mitragyna > Mitragyna speciosa. The sequence goes on from CM045570.1 coordinate 697,956, forward strand.
AGCACACTCTTAACCTGCACAAGTTCCCATCATGCACAAAGCTGATTAGCTGTCTCTCAGGAACTAAATTGCATTCTGCTTCCTGAAGCTCCATCATGTACCTTCAGAGCTAAGACCAAATGCTTGCTGTTGACATTTCCAACCTCCATTTTGAGAGGACTTTTAGTCCAAGGATTATGCGCTTCCTCTTCTGTGCAGCCCCGGAAGAAGGGAGGCTCATAATCACCAGGCTGCAAGATCAAGAGGCTTCCCCTTCATTTAGTCAGAATATCAAAAACCAAAACATGAAATTTATAAAATTCCAAGCCACATGAAAGTGTATGCATATGGAGCTTTATAAAGCTCAATTAATCCATGAGGAACCTGCCATAATCAACGCGTCAGGACTACTCCAGTCCTAACAGAATGCCAAATTGTCGTCATATCCATAATTTTGTGCCACAAACATGTCCCTTTCAGAAGATTAGATCAATGGAAAAAAACATGATTCCACACTGGATATAATTCCTGAAATTCTTGCACAACAACTATTTTAAGTTCTGAACCTTTCAGTTACCATGTCATGGACTCCTGATAAGCCAAACAGAAAGACAATCTATCCCTACATACACTTTGACTGCCGGAACATCAATGAAGCACACTAGAATTCTCTAAAAACTTCTTTTCACTTGATGAGGGACAACAACTCAAAAACCGAATGCTGAAAATAACCGGAAACTTACATACCGTGATATCATCATAATACAAGAGTTTCATCAGTATAGTACGCTGAAACAAACAAAGCATGTCAAGTTTAGCATCATGAAAACAGAAAATTAACCTCAACAGGTTAGTTCAGCTTTGTCAGAAAACAGAAAATACCTCTTCTGGCATCTTGTCCAGAGTTCTCATGAGTTGAACCAATGTACGGATCATCTTACAAGCAGAACTCCTGAAAATAATTGCTTGAGTAAATACTCCTAGAGAATCTTTAATACAAGTCCAATCCAGTATCTCGAGAAACCTTTCTTAAATTACCTCATCTGATTGGGAGTTATTTCTGTTGTGGAATTACTCTTGAAAGTTCCTCCCTTCTTAATTCCAGAACGATTAATATTCATAGAAACTTCTTGAGAATCAGAATGTGAGTAACTGAAAGAAACTGTGGTAACAAAAATTTTAATATTTGTCAAAGAAACAATATTTTAGAAAACAAAATCATAGAGCATCATCTGTGTGCTGCTTTATGTATTATGTTCACACCACCAAACAATTTTTTTCCCAGTGTGACTGTTGTCTACGGCGTTGAAACTCAGGCTGTAAAAGCATGATTGTACGCTCTCAAAGAAATGGAGGTAACACGAAACTGGTTCTATTTCCAGCTCATAATTTCATAATATAAATTTGTTTTATGAACATCACATGTCAAAGATAAAATTACCAACATTATTTTCAGAACCACAAATTTTTTCAGAGAATATTAACTTGTATCATCTTACATGCATATTCTTCAATCATTGGCCCTTCTATTGCTTCGCACACACAGAAGAGAAGTGTTTTCAGATACTTCTTCTGTAATGCATCATAAACACCTATAAACATAGAGAAACAAGCAGGAATTAAAACAGAGAGAAGAAAAGTTAACAAGTAATAAGTCCAGCAGATAAGTAGATGGACATGCCTTTCTCCATCCAATCAATGAGTCTGCGGGACTCCGCATCAATTGGGAGTAGTTTCTTGATCTTCATATCTGATTATGAGGCAGAGAGTATAAAACTATTCCCACAACTTAGTAAGCACGTTTACAAAAAGTCTCTGACTGAACTTTACCTAAGGCCGGAACCAATTTGTCATTGAAATATTTCTCAGGGAACAGTCCCCTAATGTAACTGATATTGAATATAGCAATACGCAGCAGATTCCTTGTCTGTAAGTTGATCACAACCAATCAAAAGCATTGGATGAAAAGGATGGGAAAGTTAGTGGATACAGTCATCCAAAAGGCTTTCGACACATTAACAGACAAGCAAAGGCAAATAATAGAGATTTTTGTAAAAAAAAATCAACCGAGATTCACTCCAATCCACATGTAGAAGTACACAATCCAGTAATCACCATTCTCAGTTTTATAGGAGAATTTACTATCAATACAGATATACAAGCTGGTAAAACAAATTTTACACGATTATAAAAGGGAACTGCAGCACGTAATTAATCAAATCAGGCAAGTAAATCACGTAGCTCCATAGAAGAACAGATTAAACAACTATAACTGAATGCAATGATTACAGTAGCAGTAACAGGTGCCAAATTAATAGGCTAACAAACCTAGAAATGTATGAACAAACACAATTTGGTGAAAATAACAGACAAATTAAAATGCGAACAGCGTCTTAGCCTAGCATTATAAGGAGAAAAACAAGATCAAAGCACGCGGTTCCTTCTGAAAATAGGAAAAAATCACCAGTGAATATCACAAAACCGGTCTGGAATCATCTAAAGCAAACCATAATTTTTGAAAAAACAGTAAAAAACCAGAATGACAATGAGAATCACTAAAACGATCCTAGTACATCATCGCATCAAATATTCCACAACATAAAGTACAAAATGCAACTAATTCCTCCGTATTTAATCCTAAAATAAGCTCAGGAAATTGATAATTCCTAACGATTATAGCTGAGAATTAGCTGACGACTTCATCGATTCAATCGATCAACACTTCGCAGATGATGATCAAAAGATATTTAAATTTTAAAAAATTAAATATATGAAATTCATTAATAATATTACTAGGAGAAGTGAGTCCTGCTCGGTGATCTCCGATTCCTTTACTTTCTGCGCGACAACCTGAAAATGAAGAGCAATTTGCAGTGAATTTCTCGAAATTCAAGCTACAATTCATCGGAACTAAGAAACGACGACGAATTCTGAATAAATTAAACCAAGAGATAATCTTAGCTCACCATTTTTTCCTTTTTGAAGACTTGAAGAGGAAGAAAGAGATTTTGAGATTTAAAATTTTTGAAATGATTTTTTGGAGAAAAACAGAATGAGGAAAACTGGCGGGACTTCAAAAACAGTTGATGGGAGAGGAGAGTGTGTGTATATATATAGGCCCGAAAGGTAACCATGGTTAAATTGGGAATCACTGTGGTTAACTGGGAAATGCGGAGGGCGTGAGGAGAGGGGCAAAGTTGTAGTTTCTCTCAAGGGTATGGGTACTTTCATTGTGGGGCACGCACGTATTGGACTAACGTAAAGCCATTAATTTAGAAGCGAATAATGGGATTTACTTGTAAATCAGAGTTTACCTCGGAACTTAAAATTTGTTTTTTGAATTTGTATTTGCTAATTTCCTTTTTTCTCCTCGTAAAAACGTTGCTAAACACTTCTATGGTTAGACATTACTTCAATTCTTTCTTTCTTTTTTTAGTTGGTATGTAATCTACCCCTTAATAGTTAGGCAGTGAAATTTTTGTGCTTGCAGGGATTTGCACCGTATAGCCAAACTAATGCAAGCTAGGGGTGGGCCAAAAAACCCAATGACCTGACCGATCCGACCCTAAAAATTGGGGATTCGAAATTGTTTTACTCATCGGGTTAGCTTAGGGTTGGGTATCCGAAATTTTTGAGTTAGGATACGGGTAAATTAAAATCCGCGAGTACCCGACTCGAGGGGTAATTTTGTAAATATAGAAAAATATAAGGACCTTGTGGTAATTTTAATAAAAGTTAAAACTATTAACTATTCTATTAGAGGATGTTTAGATATATGCACAGTCACGATTCGAACGTCCACTTTGTTAACTGTCGTCCGGCTTTGTTGTCCGCTATAGTTCAAAGAGTATACGGACGATTAACCAGGCGTCCGCTTCCTTTGAAAGGGTCATCCGCTTCCTTCTTTAATTCTATTTTCACTTATCTTTTATTTCTAACTAATTTTACTACAAATACACTTTAATAAAATATTATTACACATTGACACTGATTTGTTAATCATCAAAATCGAGATGAATTGATACTATAGAGTGAGTCATTTCAATTAGTAACATGAATTAATTGGTGAATATTTATGATTTTTTGGAGAATTAAAGAAGTGATGAGAATTTTAGAAGGCTATGGACCTTAGTGTATGATTTTATATTCTAACCTAATCAGGTAACCATTACAAATTTTAGTAAAAAGAAAAAAAAATTAGAGTTGGGTCAAGTACCCCGTGACAAAAAAATTAAGGTTTACCCAACCCTATTTATCGAGTACCTAAGGACATTAGGGTCGATTAGGATCAAACAATGGCTGACATGATAGATTAAGATCGGATCAGCCATTTCTTCTTAGGATCGGGTACCCTACCTGTGCAAATGGACCTTTTTTGTTTCTTCCCTTTTTCCAGAAGTTTGCTAAGTCTAAATTATTTTTGCTGGTCGGTTATAGGATTTTAGAATTTAGACTACGAATATCACAAGCAGAGTTTGTTTTGTTGTATTTAACACACTTCATTAGCAGACAGTCGAAGACTTCAAACTCAGCTTGCATTAAAGGCGCTCAAGAAAGACGGTTTTGAAATATTCGTGCTGAAAGCAAACTAAAGACTGCAAGTAAAGGAGCCAAAGGCCACAAGGTCCCAGCGTTTACTTGCCGGGCCATAATCCACAAAGGACAAAGGATACCATAATCAGGAAACAAATCCCATGCTGCTTTCTACCAATCCTCGATTTGTTTAACGATAACCAAAATTATTAATATCACAGATTCAAAATTAGTAAGATGAATACTTCCAGATGAAATGTTTATATCAAAAAAACAACAAAAAAGAAAAACAAAAGTCAACAAGCAGAGTAAACAGGAAACAAGGATCAAAGGAAAATGAAGGCGTGGAGTGCTAATATCCAGAAGGCACACGTCACGAAAGGCAGATAATGTTGCTGCTATGAAAAGAGATTAAATCTGCCCACAATGAACATTTTAATTTTTCAAGAGAATACCATGACAACGAGCATAATTTATTTGTCCATTTGAGACTTTGAACAAGCAGCTGTATCATCTTTGTAACTTGACTTCCTAAATTCTGGAGAACACCAGAAACTGAATACCAGATTTTACCTGAGTCCTACAGCAGAAAGTTATTTTGAAAAAAAAAAAAAAAACGCCTTAACCTGAATCCAAGACGGAATCTGCCCTCCTCTCTCAACCATGCTAATGTTGTTTCAAGAGGACCATTTCCATATGGTCACATATGCTACTTCCTCTTCTGAAAATACAGTCTAAACAGACCTACATATTCATCTTTCAAGAGGACCTCCTATATTAGACCTTAGAGGACAAACTGCAGCAGCTATTTTCTCTCGAAGGTTGAATTTCTTAGCAATGAGTGGCCTTACATCCTTGACTCCAACTAAGCTTTCCAAGAACGGAAGCAACGAGAGCAACTCTGTATCAGCACGATCGTCAAACCAGCTCTCTATTGGTATTCCATTGTCTATCTGAAACCCAAATGCCTGAAAATAAAATTAACACGTCAATGGAGTAAAATACAAAATCTTTTGTTACTATAGCAACACAATTACCAAACATTATATACTCCCATGTTTTTAAGAGAATATAAAAATTCCACAAGTTCATGAACTTTTAAATGTTAGAACAACTATAAATTGATTTAACTTCCCCTAAAACACTGAATGGCCAAACTTTTCCTTATCTGCTGGCCAAACTATATTAAGTGCATTCATTATTTTAGCTTGAGGTTTTTGAAATTTTCTTATTAAGGCAGAGCTAAATGCAACAAGAAATTAGAATGCCCTCTGCATAAATTTTACCAACTAAACAATCATTTTTTCACAGGGATGGAACGTGTTTAGCAAAGAGTCTTCCCTTTTTCTTAACAGAAAAGATCAGAAAAAAAATGGAAATAAGAGACACAAGCCATCACAATGCTATCAGCAAAAACAACAATGTGGCAGCAATACCTGGGGAGAGTTGTCAACTATAATGACATGAGCTAAATCACGGCCAAGAACTGACAGATCTTTGAGATAATTTCCATCAACAATAACACAGGACTCACGGAAAACACGGTGACGAAATATTTTCCTCTTTGGGTCTAATACATTCAGAAGCTGCTCAGCATAAATGCTCTGGCTGGCAGTGAAAATGATAATCTCAAAAAGGCCAGATACCCTATCCATAAACTCTCTTAGATGAGGACGACATCTAACATATACAGTATGCTCCTTCAGGTTGAAATTGACAGAAAAGGTGAAATCTGTATCATCACAAGGTTCAAGTGTGGAGTGCACCAAAGTCTCTGTCAATTAATATCAGTAATTAGCACAATTTATAGTTTGTATAACTAATCTGCTAAGTATCCATGAAAAAAACCAAGATGTAGCAAAATATAGCCCAATTTAAGCACACCCAGGATGCATATACATGAACTAAAATGCAGATAGGTAAGTGATTGATTTGAATAGCTGTGGGTGAGCTATAAAGCTTGTTTAATAAAAGACAAATTATTAAAATTCAGTTTCATTGTCAATTTTTTCTGTTTGTTTCAAGGCAACTAAAGATATATGTAGATGAATGAAGACCAAAAATGTACAAGTGGAACTATAGCAATCCCGCCGTCAATGGATATGCTCTTAAGTATAAGTGACATATCTGCCTTATACAGCAGAAATAAACTACAAACATAACTAAGAAATATGAAATAATCCTTACCGTCCAAGTCCAACACAAGAGTGGTCGAAGGGCAGCTTCGTGTCTGCTTAGGCAATAGCATAGGCCGAAATTTGGGGACGACAGAATAGAGGTCCGGTAAATTCTTTACAAAAAAATATGGATCAAAGTCGTCGAGGTCTTCAACTTCTTCATCATCATAATATATATCAGCGGACAATTGTTGTTGATCATACTCATCAACACACTCCAAATTTGAGTTTTTCATTGAAAGATATACTGCAGAAATTTCAGATGGTAGAGCACCTCCAAAATCTGTATAGCAGTATTACAGCATTAGCAAAATGAGAAAAGCCTCAGCACTCGTTCTCATGTTTCATAAAAAATTTTTGTGCACTTCTGTATTACCAGGGCATGTAACATTTGTAGAAGTGAGTGCATCCTCATTGAGATTCCTTTCTTGCATTACATGTGCACTCAGCAGATCATCCTGCAGACTTTCTTTCTCATGGCCCTGAAAATGCTGCCCTCCATGCTGGAAGAAATTGAGGAAGTCTGACCAGGAAGTGGGAAGTAATGGAATAATGCATGAAAAGAAACCATATGAGAGATGAACAGAAATATTGTTCAAAGAGCATCGTGAGAGCCATCTAACGATCTTAATCAGAGAGAATCAAGAGCCATAATAAAATAAAAAGCATCAAGTTCAATAGATACCTCCACTTGCAATATCCCCTCCAATGCTCTTTGAGATGTGGAAGGCAGGAGAAAATATAGTGTCAACCTCTTGATGAACTGCTATATCATCATAGCACTGCGTGCAAACAATTCCAAAACCCACTATGTTAAGCAGTTGAATTCTCTTCATAACTTATAAGAAATGCTTTTAGCATATTCATATCTCACAAAACCATCTAGTTAAACAAATCCTCTTACGAAAATTTCAGTACCAGAACACAGTCCATATCTTATACTGCCTCATATTATAATGTGCAGTAGGAATCCATAGAACAGAAAGGAATTGTGGAAACATCACGCCAAAATATACCTTACTATTCCTCAAAGCATTTTTGTTATCGCACTGGTCATCATGGCCCAAACACACAGCAGAATTTTCATCATCGACCAACCCAAATGTAGTATCCAAATTTGTTGCAGCAACACACTCAATATTTTTTGTAAGAGTTCCAGCTGAAGTAGAACATAAGCATAAAATATGTGAGTCCATTTAGCAGCCAAAAAAGACAGCATAAACAAATGGTTCAAATAGAAAGCTACCAGTTTTTTGCTTCCTGGCAGAAGAAGTGATTAGCTCTGTAACTTTCTTTGCTTGAACATGCATATTTTCAGATACCTTCTTCTGGAGTCTTGAAACTTTAGGACTGGCAAGCTGTCCAGAAATTCTTCCACCAACTTTCTTCTTGTTTTGCATCCTAAATTTGTAATGTGTGTCCCTGGTCCAGAAGTGACTTATGACAACAGGATATAACTGCTGCATTTATTAGAAACCAATAATATCCTTTTCTACTTTCTACTGATGATTGTCAAACAAAATCATTCTAGGATAGCACTGAGAACAGTACCGCTAATAACAAACACGAGATTATCACTAATAGCAAGCATTACTATAAGTTATTTGCAGTTATCCTCCCTCCTCCATGTCTCCAACTCTGCTTATAGAAGGAGGATGAGATCACAAACACGAGATGCTCCCCCCCCCCCCCCCCCCCCAAAAAAATAATAAGGTTTGAACCTATAATTTCAAGTCCATGACCTTACAGCATTTCTTATTATTTGGACAACTTCAAATAATCAAGTGTTTCAAATCCCAGATGAACCAGGCCATTTTTTTATCTAAAATTTTCTTTTCGTTATAAATCACATGCCTCAAAATTGGTTTAATTTTGAGACATAGTTATTCTTAATGACTTCTTTTAAACTAAAAAAGAAAATAAAATAAAATAAACTACGCATCCAACAATCATAACTTATCCTTTTTAAAACTAATCATTTATCTTACAGTAGTATAAGTTAAAATCCATCACTTTTGTATGGAGAAGCTCGACTTAATACTTCCTAAGTCCTTTTGTGACCTCCAAATGCAACGTTAACTAACCATTTCGCGGATACAAAATTGAGCTGCTAAGCAACTGCTATTGACAACATTGAAATCTAAACTTTTACTCCCACCAGCAGCAGTTCGAAATCAAAAACTTAATTTCACATGCATTTGCAGCTCCGACTCCGAAATTGCGGAAACGTAACTAGGATAAACAAAATTCGCCGAAATTAAAACGTAAAGCTGAACTGATTAAAAACCCTAACATTTCAAATAAAGCTAATTGAGAGCAAAAATAGCAAGAATAGCAAGAAAAAGTACTAATTTAAGTTCAAAATACAAGCCCAAAACTCACCTCAACACCGAAAAATCGAAAAGATCGCAGAGCTGAAGTTCATAATAGTTCTTCCTTCAATCAAAACCACAGATTTTCGCCGTTGAAGTCCAACTGAGAGATGAAATCAGATAAATTATGAGTAAAAGTCAGGGTTAGCCGCAGTACTTGAGAGACAATGGGGATTTAGGGTTTTTAGTCAAAAGATTGAAACTGGGAATGAGAGGGAAAATTGAGGAAAAATGGAAAAACAGTTTGGGGAGAGAAAATAAATAAATGTAATATTTTTTTTGTGCGGAAATTTTTGGGGAGATAATCTATCGGTCTTCATAAATTTAGGAGTCTGTATTGCCATAAAGTGCTTATTAAGTTGTACGCGCGATATAAAAATCTGTTACTTACTCGCTTCAAATGGCGAACATATGTGCTAAAAAAAACAGTGACTGTTAAAATTTGTAGGGCGGAGCGAGCGAGTAGCCTACCAGCGCTTGGGTCCCTACTTTCTGCTTTTCTGCAATTATTGGTTTCTGGCAGTGGTTTACCACACTGTTTTATTAATTGCAATGGGAAGCATCTACTTCCTGAATTTATACTTTAAGCTCTTTTATTTACTGATTTGCAAATTTTACCCACTTTAGTGCAATTCATTTTCCTTCAAAATTATTATAGCTATATTAGAGAAATAGCATGAGCAAATGACTTATATAGTATCACTCAATTGAAAATGACTCTCTCATATACTATCCCATAAACAAATAATAACATAAAAAATTTGCACTTGGTGTTCACGGGGTAATTAGATATAAGTACTTTATTTCCTTATGCTAAACTTTTATTTTGTTTTGGACTTTTAATATAACAAAAGTAGATTGAAAACATATAAAAATGATTTGTATGGTGAAGATTGTCGTGCGTTGATATTCAAAGCTAATTGCTATTTTTAGAAATAATATTTTGAATGCAAAACTAGTTTAACAGAAACTTTTCAAGATGTCAAATTTACATACCAAGGATAGCTAGAGGAGACAGGAGCAATTCGCACAATGTAGAAGGACTCGTTGGCAATGTAAATCATGAAATGGCAATTTGTCCACATTGATGAGGTTTCCTCGTGGGGAGAATCTTTAGAATTTGAAAATTTTAGAAGGTAAGCCACTCAATAAAATTTCCCTCAGTCCAGGTGCGTGCTGTACCAAAGCTTTGTCCCCCGGTTAAATGAAATTTGAATTTGAATTACAGGTATCCAATGTGCCCGGCGCCAAGGTTTCGTCGTTTTTAATTTTGGCTTTTTGCTGTCACACTGAGCTGGGCTGCCTACGAATGGACTTGTAACGATATGATGCTCTTGGGCTTCACGAGATCTCTTTCAAAAGTATACACGGGGGTTCATTTGATCGATCAACGGCGTTAGTGATTGGTTCTGTAGTATCCGTTATTAAGCCTTGCGAGTAAATTGGCCCTGAATGGACTAGATTACAAGGTTTTGATTGGCTTGATTACCCTTTAAGTGAGTTTTTAATAGAAATAAATTACTATTTGAGCTTGAGTAACTTGGCTTTTATAAGTTTTTTTTTTTATATCAACTTGCCTTTTATAAGTTGTCATCAAACTTTTATAATATAATAAATACCAAGTTTATTATTTGGTTTATAAATCAATACTGTTTGAACGCTTATTGAGAGCTTTGAGTAGTCATGAGTATGAGTTAGGATGGTGTTCTCGTTTAAAGTCTTTCCATCATTTCTTTTGTAATTGGGCAGACCTTTAAAGTTTGGATGACGAATAGAATAATATGCTGCATGATTTTGTGTGGTAAATGGAATTGTTTGTAATTCTTTTCTTTTTCCGCTTAAATCTGACATCTGTATTAGTTAAATAGTTAGGTTTGATTAAGTTTTTATACAAGAGTGTAATAGAGTGGGACCCCGGTACTAAAGTTCAAAACACCATATATTTAGGCCTTTTATTAGGAGAAATGAAGATATTGTGAAGTTTTCTTTAAGGTAGGAAGAAAAGAATATCAGTAGAGAAATGGAGAGAATGAAATTGAGAGAAATTGAACTGAAAACCCGTAACATGTTTTCTAGTGCCAATTGTCCCCCCAACAAATGATTAAGAACAAATCCGTAAGTACAATGCATTTATTTCATGAACATCTCAGTCTCTCCTCCTCCCCCCCCCCCCCCCCCCCCAAAAAAAAAATCTGGGGCTCTTAATTTCTTTCCCAAAACTCTCAAACTAAGCCTCAGAGAAATGCCATGATTTATTAAATGATAGCAGTGGTATAACAAACGTATGTATTACAGACATATGTTCTACCTTTATATGAATGTTAGTTTTATGTTAAAATTTCGTAGGTTAATTAGGAGAAACATGTTTTATTTTGTATAGTTGTATGGTGAAGATTAAACTATAACTTGATTAGAAGTTAAAGTCTGTGATACTTTTATTTTTCTTTTATTAAATTACAAAGTGAATTGCCAAAAACATCTAATCATTTTCAAAAGTCGCTTGAAGATTGAGGGACTGCCCTTACAACTTTGTTAAAGCAAAGTGGATCAAGATATTTTGGAAAGGCAAAGCTACTTTATCCATGTCAAGACAACTATTATTATTCAAGGCATCCTTTTTTTCAACTAGAATAATTGGGAATTAATTATCCAAATTACCTTCCATTCATTCATTCGACAGGAAGCAAACAATTATGAAGTATATGCATTAAACTCGTTGTAAAATAAATGAATTTTCAGTTCAATGTTGGATTCGTTCGCAAGGATACACTCTTTAACCGGATCTCTCTAGCAATTATTAAGCAACTCAAAAATATTGCCTTAACCCTAAAAAACATATCGCTATCGGTCTTTTCGTTTGAAAAACTAAAATTCGATGTTCTTAATTTTAAATACCACCAATTTCCTTTATTTTTAAATAACGATGCTGCTTGTTTTTTAAATTTAAGCGATGCCAAACTCCTATTTGTCTTGAAATAAAAAAAAAATTTTGTCTACATATTTTGATAATCAATCTTGAAATGAAAGAGTATGGTATTTTTACACAGTAGTGCGTCTCTTATGTTTAAATTTAAGTATATTTTCTGCCATTTTAAGTTAAATATTTCTCAACATCCATGGTCATTATTGAAATAATATTTTCATTTTGGACTTGAGATTCGATCTGGCCGAGAAAGGGAAAAAAAAAATTATGTTGACATGACAAAATAGCATGATGTTTTTCGCCCTTTAATCATCCGGATTCCAATATGAGAATACTTTATGTGTGTTCTTGGCGGCTAGAAAAAAACAGAAACGGTGTTCGATTATTTTGATGTGACTATCACGATCGATTTAGTTGCTTATTTGCTTTAGGGTTGGTTATAGTTTAGCCCCTGAACTTGGGTTTAATAAAACTTTGCACCTTATACTTTGGATACATACAGTTTATCCATGTCAGGCTCAACATTTCCATCCAAAAATTCGATGAAATGATGTGCATACCCATGATAATTATAATTCGGTATGAAACGGTCAAAGGAGATGCATGAAGGGATATTTTGATTATGTAAAATTCGGTATCATTTTGACCTACTAAAAAGCACAATCGTTAATTATAGGAGGAAAAACGGATATATCTCAAGTACACGGGGGCAAACTGTAAATAACTCTTTGCTTAATCATTGCCATGAGCTGGACCAAGTCAATTCCCACAAATCACATACGTACGGAAAAGTCCCCGATCTCAATCATATACGAAGAAAGCTAATCCATTTGTTCAGCTTTTTAGTGCAACAAAAACACACCTTAAGAAAGCTAATCCATTTGTTCAGCTTTTTAGTGCAACAGCACACATTTGAGCTTTTCCTTTTATTTTATAAAATATATTTTAAAAGCCGCAAGGTCCCGCACTGATCATAAGTCAGGTAAATTGATTTAGCTCAATATGTGATCTTAAAATGACTTATTTGTCCATTAAAAAGGCATATTATGCCTTTTGCTTGATTTTTTTGTTAGGTAACTTTAAAATATTGAATAAAAGATTATTTTGTTTTTGGATAAGCAAACATTGTTCCAAAAAAGTATGTGCTTTCTAAACTTCTAGCAAGCTGGAAAGATGAGTCAAAATTAAATAATAGCCACAAACAATTTTTAACTGATTCTAGTAGGAGAACACGGCAACTGTAAGGTGATCAGGGGATCAGATTGGAATAAGAGAACGAAAATTTAATGTTCGTGGAGTAGAAATTCGATTTCAGACCAAATGGAAGAGAAACACGTACAGGTTATATGCAGCAACTGCTAATTGATATAGCAAAAGCATGCTTTCATGTCAGCACTAAAATTTTATGCAATAGTGAAAGATGGCTAATAATCGAACAACAGGTGTCTGAATTTTAAAGAGCTTGAAAGTATTGGAGTATGGGTCCCAACTTGAATAACGAGTTCTTAAATCTGTGGAGCATTTACTTGGTAACTAATCTAATGGATTAAGGTAAAGCATTGAAAGGAAAACCTTTGCCATCATGCATGCTTGGAGTTGGGTAAAGAAGAACACTTGAATCTGAAAAAGCCGAAACTTTAGGTCTAGAGTCCAAATATCTTTGGCTCGTGATACCATTAAGAAAAACATTGTGTCACACTACTACATGTAAGCAAATCATAATGATCTTCAGACTAGGTTCTATCTTTAGGATATCATTAACGTTGGATTTCGTAATATGGAAGGATGAATGGAAGAGGGGACCCTGATTCCTGTACATGAAAGAAATTTTAAAGGTTGCATGCAGTTTACAGATGCATATTGAAGCATCATCAAATAAAACGACAACTAGAGATGAGATCAAAAACCATGGTACCTTTCATCTTGTAATTTCGTATGTATGTACTATTGCTTTTATCTCGATGTACGTAGGGAGTTGGTAAACTGTGAATCAAGAACAAATAAAATACTTGCTAAATTTATGATTAACTGTCCCAATTGAACTAACTGTTGAATCCATGCTGCTTATATTTGAATTGTTTTGATGGCACCATACTGTGATTTATACAGTAGATCTACAACAACCAAATGCTACATGCTGCTGCCCGTTAATTATATCCAGATATTCAGTTATTAACAATGCAATATCAAGTTTTACTAAAATTATTGTTCATAATTCAAATGCATTTAATTAGTCCAATACGAGATTTCATACTACTTATAAGTTCAAAAGTTCAAGAATTGAGTGCCACGCCAACCATTCTTCTTCGTAGCCTCAAAAAAAAAAAAAAAAAAAAACCATTCTTCTTAGTTTACACACTCTTACATTATCTAGTACGCACACGCATACAACGATACAATAACCGAAGAAAATATTTAGAGCGTATTTATTTCTGGCACTTAGTACTTTCACTTCGCTGACGAAACAGCCTGAACCCGATTGACTGCACAACATACTAATGGATTCTTCATTTCAAGAGAAAGTTTCAGACATTCCGAGAGATCAACTGGCTGATCAGATGATGATGGAATCCATTTGAACTCTTGAAGTAGCCGTGCAAGCCATAGTTGCACCGTGGTCAACCCTAGCATTCTCCCTGGACAGACCCTTCGACCTGACCCGAAAGGAGCAAGCCTTAGATCCGAACCCATGATTGACACTTCCTCCTGCGTGAACCTTTCCGGCTGGAATGTCCCTGGATCTTTCCAAATGGCCGGGTCATGGGTTATAGCCCACATGTTGACCATGGCAGTTGTGCCAGCTGGGACAAAGAACTTGTCCACGTGGACATCATGGATTGCTAGGCGGGCCCACGAGAGTAATGGACCAGGTGGGTGCAAACGGAGCACCTCTTTGACTATAGCTTGAAGGTAGGGAAGATTTGGGATATCTGAGTCTTGCACGTGCCTACCTTGACCAACGCAAGTGTCAATCTCTTTCTGCGCCTTGGCTTGAATGTCTTGATGTAAGACCAGTCTTGCCATGATCCACTCAAGAAGAATAGCCACTGTATCTGTTCCTCTAAATACCATTTCCTACATTAAATTATATGTAAAACTAACGTTAACATTACGTGAAACTGAAGCAAACTAATTTATTTTCCTCAACAGAATCATAGTCGTTTATAATATCACGTGCACATACTATACTAAAAGTGTGAATATTAAAATTCACATGCATGCAAAATCGGATTAATCACTTTCAGTGTTAATTTTCTGAGTCTTATGCCACATAAATTGAGATTTATGGGTGTAATATACAATTTTATGCATATGTAAGATAAGAAAACAATGCAAAAATCTAACATCATGCCAGCATATAGATAATCATCTTTCTTTATTCAAGTTGGTAGGTTATATCTAGATGAAATAAGCCATGATGGAGGAATCACCGTAAACTTCGGATTAATCGATCCACAACCCACTTCTCAAAAGTAAAGATATTTTCTCATACATGATTAATTTATTCCCAACTTTATTTGACTTTTATCTATAATGATGAGCTATAAAGTCACAACCTAGTCCAAGGTCTTCCTGGATTCTGTTTTCCTACCAAACTAAACCTTTTGACTCCAACAGTCCTACAGTTAATTCCTAGTTCTGTACCACGGATTGGATCATCTCCTTTAGTGACCATACGGTTTTGACTCCTATCCTCCTAAACGGAAAAGCTATAGCATAGAGCTCTGATGGAGGAATAGCGGAATACTACAGTAGGTGTTCCACAGCATCACTAAATACCTGTATAAAATAAACAAAGTATAAAGATAATGCATCGGATTGATAAAAACATGGATGAAAATTGTAAAATCATCCTTTTCCTTAGAATGACGATTCCGTTCACTACAGGCTTGAGAGATATCAATTAAGGAACCATGGAGATATACCATTAAAATTCGATCGAGTTAACACTACAGATTTCCTAATTATGGTCAGATGCTAAGTTAGTTGTCTAAGATGGAGAGATTTCTTACCCACAAGACAGCTACCAAGTCTGCATCACTAAGTTGATCCTCTTCAGGCAAAGACAGACAAACACTAAGAAAGTCATTCTTTGTATTAACATTTCCCTCTCTTTTTCTTTCTTTTATGATCCGATCTATTAGACAATTGACCCGTCCTGCTAATTTGTGACACCTTTTCTTCACCCCACCAAAGTCCAGAAATTTTAAAGGAATATAGTCCGCCCAATTGAACTCTGTAACGAGTTCATATCCTTCCTCAACCATTGATCCTAATTGCTCTCCTTCTAAACCTAAATTACTGCCAAACACACTCTCTAAGACATTATTCAAAGATCCCATTTTTAATATCGATTTCAACTCCACCATACTTCTCTCGTTCATCTCAACATGCACACTATTTAACATATCATTCGCTACTCGCTGTCTGAGACCCTCAAGACTAGAAATTCTCTTAGGAGAAAACATATGATTTGCAGCAATCCTCCGGAGGTGGCGCCAGTACTTTCCTGATGGAGCAAAACCAATGGCACGTTCAAACATAAGTGTTCGAGCTGATTCTTTAATGGGACGGTCCGAAAATGAACTCCCACAAAGAATTTCTCGAGCTGTGTCGGGGTGACTACTAATGATCACCCGAGTATTGAAGCCAAGACTGAATGGCATTAGACGAGTACTCCCCAGTGAAGTTGCTAAGAATGCTAATTTTCGATGTGCATGAGACCCCATTTGAGGTAGGAGCCCCACGAATGGCCAACATATAGGACCACCGGGCTTTGTAGGGTTTCGATAATGGTTTCTCCAAGCAAAACCACCTGGTATTAGCCATAGATTAAGGAACGAGGGAAGGAAAGACAATACGACTAGTAAAACCAGGCAACGAGACCATGCACTTAGGTGAGTGACTCTGTAACCGGGGACCAAGACTAAGATAAAGAGATTGGCCAGCCAAAAAGCGGTTTTCATTTTGTAAATGTGAGAAGGAGATGAGAAAAGTTTTTAAGGAAATGATGTTGGAGGCGAACTCTTCTCGTTGCAGCGCAGGCTTGCATGTTTATATATAGTAGGAGAAAATACTTAGATGGATTGGATTCATAGATACAGCAGTGGACTTTGTGGCACACATTCAACCACATCAATCACTTGTGAGATTTTTTGTAGGCCCCTTGTGGATTCCTAGATACTTGTGGCTGATGTGGTCATATCTGTAGATTCGGACCATCTAAATATTTTTCAGTAGTTGGTGGGCAGTCATCTTGGTTAATGATAATAATTTGATCACTAACTCTGGTTAGTACCCAAAAGAACTCTGGTTAGCATGCGTGCAACCATATTTAATCTACGAGTATGCTATATTGCAAGAAAATAATAAAAAACTAAAAATCAAAAATAAAATAAGATTTGGTGGGGTTGGAATTGGATCTAATATAAGGAGAAAGGAGATTTTTATATGTATCATGTATATAACTTTATTTGTGCACAAGTAATATTTACTAAAGTAATTTTTGTAAACGTAACAAAATAATGTAAAAACAAATAAATGACACGAGATTTCCCAAGTGGAGTCATGCATCACGTCCATTCCCAATTCAAGGCAAAAGCATTGACCAAAAACCAAGCATAGGAATTAGACAACCTGAGAAACATCTGGAAGCCGGGATTTTGGGGCCGCAAGCTGCGCGCTATATACAGAAGTGAAATTAAAATTATGGGTAAATATCACTTTTGATCTTTTAAAATTTTTGCTCCGCAACATCTAACACCTTGAATCTTTATGCCTGATCGTTTGCATCCTAATGTTACGTAGGCGTTCGAAAATCCGATTGCTCAAATTCTACTAATTTCTGGATGAAAAAGGCCGTGGTGTTTCAAAATTAAACCGACATCGATCAATATTTGTCCATGAGGGTTGACTATACCATCCACGACCCAAAAAGGGATTCAAGGCCGGATAATAATTTGTGGAAAGTTTCCTAGGAAAACAATAACACAACATATCTAATGATCACAGGAACAGCTGCATCTTACAGCCACAAACATCTGTCAAGTGTTTAGCGATTTCAATTTCGAATGATGGTTAAACCTCGTCCGCAGAAGTGCAAGAAAATTTTTTTACACGGACTGATCCACTCTACATAATAGACCTTTTTCTTGATCACGAAAATGAAGATAATTCACTATTTCACCATGCACCAAAAGTGTTAGTGGCATGAATCAATCGTCATACCCGCTCGAACAGGGGCGCTTTCTTCTTTCTTCTTACTTTTTTCCGGATACACCAAAGCGTGTCTCAAGAGGTCAGAAGAGATTGCTTTATTTTTCCAGCGGACCTCCGATGCCTCGGTTAAGGAATTCCTAGCCACTTGTGCAAAAGACACCTGTAAATTTAAATAGACTTGCATTTCGCAATTAAAAGAGTCTTTTACTGTATAAACTGTGGTATTCAATCATGCTTTCTTTGCCTGTGGAACCACAAGGCTAAATTTTAGAGGCTGCTGCAAGTAACACCAGTATGCATCAAACATTTGCCTTTCTAGTTAAGATTATGATGATCGGTAAATCTTTATCTTGTAGTTTGTGTTGGGATTTGAAATCACAACTGGTAATGATAGGATAAGTTGATAGTTGATACAGTAATTATTCATTAATGATTTATGCGATGTCCCGCCTGTACTCGAAATGATGATAAATGTACTCTTTTATTTGTCGGTTATACATTAAATCAAAGGATTAAGCATTGGTATACACATTAAATCAAAGGATTATGCATAATATTATTATCTTCTTACACATTATACACGAATTAAACAATCATTAGCCTAACCACTTGCACTCATTCATATTGATTGATTAAGCCAGGCATCATGGTGCCAATATATTGTTCTTATTGCGAAAACGATGGTAAAGAAGAAATTCGGAATATGCTATCTTCATCTGTGAAGTTCTGCCAACTCAACTGTAAAGAATTTGGAGAGGAAAACGTATCACGATCCATTAAGCTATTGCTAGGCGGATGTGCTATAGAGTTCGATGACAAAGCAAACACAGGCAAAACTGTCATGTCAAGACTCAATGGGCACATTGGAATTCAGAGTCCTTGTAGCGACAAAATCACACTTATCGTTTCAATTTCAAGCTCCGGGAAGTGGGACGTATTTGAAGGAAGGGGAATAAAGCTGGTGGTTTGGTGTACATGGTGAAATATCTTGGTCTAGCGATGGCACTTGTAGTCTCATTTGTGAGAGTTCACCACTCATCAATTCTTCAAGGTACATAACAGTATAGTTGTGTGGCCACGAGTTTAAGGAACTACTGGATTATTCCTTGCATTGGGTAATATAAAATCAGCTATTCAAGTAGTCCACAAGTCCCAAATAAAAATTAAATTTTGTAACATTATATATTATGCTTATTCAAAATATGCCTTTTAGCAAAAAAGACTAGGGCTAACTAATTAATATTTTACCTATATATGATGATTGTTAATTAGTGGTCATATACATAGCATCTTTATTTGTTGTAGTCTCTAGCTAGCTTGTAGCTACTCGCGTCATTTGTCCCAACTTCATTTCCCATTAGTGCCTTATTATCTCCTTTTCCATACAGCTAGAGGAAGAAAAAGATTATGGTGGAAAAGTCCTAAATACCGAGCTTTACTTATCAACCAACCCATGAATGACTAACCATCATGTCACACATCCTTCCCAAGTTCCAATAGTTGTTATGTTTGGTCTTGAACGTCCAGTGAGCTTGAGTTTATGGTGATGCAGCATGATGAGTTCCATGCAACAACATAATCTTGATTACAAAAACAAGGGAACTAAAAGCAGACGCGTGGACAACTAACATCCGCAAAATCTAAGTACTTTTTCCCTTTCCCTTTCTCTTTACATACTATCATGAGAGAAACTTTACTAAAAAGCGTGGTCCACACAGTCAAAAGCTTCCCACTAACTCTAGTATTACTTAATAGCACGGCCTTATTAGGCATTGGAGGAGACACCCACATAATGGCGTCTTAAAATACATAAAGCTCAGACCAATATCACCAATGAATACGAGAGGAACAAGGGGTCAATGTAGAAGAGCTCTATTATATTCATGATATGGAGATCAACCAAGTAAACTTTGCGGCCAATTTATGTATAATATTCGATTTGGTTTTTCTTTTCACGCTTCTGGGCATGTCCTGGAATGCAACCGGAAAAGCTCGCTCTAGTGGAGAACGATGTCCATTATTATCATTGCTAACCATTAATAACACAAACTTAAATCTCCATAATATAAACTGGGGACGGTACTTAAAAATCTTTAATTTTTTGCTAGTCGGTTTAATGAGATATCTTTCCACTAATGGCATTGTGATCCTAACGAACCTGCCAGCTTGATAACCACTTAATTCCAATAAAAGAAAATGGCAGGTGGGAGTGGGACAACTAGTCCGGAAGCAGCAGTAACAAATTACTTGTTAGGATCTTTTTTTTTTTTTTTTTTTTTTTTGGAGTTATGAGTCTTCGAATTTGGGCTTGATTGTGGCAATTGTGTCACGTTGACGGTTGCTCGAATTGCTTAGATTAAGGTTCAATTTTCAACTGTCAAACCAGTTTTTTTTAATTTTTTATTTATTGAGCTTCAGAAAATGGGTTGAAAGCGGGAATGGAAAATGAGGATGGTGAAAAACGTTAATTACTTCACTTCCCACCTCAATCTTCCAAACAATTCCAGCATTAGTTTGGTGTCCTTTCCTAATCGAGGTGATCAAATCCAGTCTGGAAGCTGGAGGAGCTACCATACCATACCCTAAGCTGTGAAAATGTTACAATAATCTATCCTGGCTTTTGACAAGGAAAAAGGATCCCAGGATGAGACAGGTATCAGAATACTGTGATGATAAAAGAAAACATGTGTTAAGCTAGCAGAAGAAAGAATTTGATTTGCTTAGCATGTAAGATTCCACTTAAACAGTTGGTCCCGCCATGGCCGCCCAAAAAAATCCATCTCTTTTTCTAGAGTTCTCAACAAGATCGAGAATATTTTTCGCATCTAATCATTAGGGAAAATCGTACATCATGAATTTAATAGTACGTTCAGTTGTATACATCTATCATGTGATGTGCCGTAGAAAGTCTTGGTCATTAATTATTTATCGCATATGCGTCTTCTAGTTGAGAGGGGTACTACGGCAAAATATTCAATTTTGAACCATGCCTTCATATGGGACCGTGCGTATTCTTTTTTTCATTTCTCTTCCGAAGAAGAAGAGTCGCATTAACTAGTTTTCATGCAAACGACCGCTTAGATATTGCATGTCTTGCATACACTTTTTTTTTTTTTTTTTTCTCTCCCTCTCCCTCTTAGAGAACACATTTTATTTATGCCAGGTGCAGAACAAAATCCTTTAAAGTCAAACATGTAATTACTTGTAAGATAGATTACGTTAACTATTCATAAACTATCATCAATCCTAGAGGTGCCAATCGAATCCTATGAGCGAGCCTTTTACAAACTCAGACTCAATTCATATATTTAATTGAGTTATAATCTTTGAACTATGAGCTTTGAACTTATAAATGTAAAATTCATACTTGACTCATAAACTATTTAGACTGTGAGCTTATGAACCTAAAACTATTAAAATATTTCTAAGATTCAATAATTTTACAAAAATAATAAATGAAAACAAACTAATTAGCAAATGAATATTACCGTGTATAACTACAATCCTCCCGTGTAAAATTATTTTTGAAAAGTAAAGCAAAATTTTTTGAAGCGATTAAGTAAAAAATGACTGTCTCAAAATGTATACTAACATGTATTCAAATAAAAATTTCACAAAATACATCTGCAAGATATTACTACTAAACATAAATACCTCATTTATATATTGACGTACGTATTTAACTAAAAAGCAAACGAAAATTTTATGATACAAAATAGTATTATCTTCTAGATTATTCTATCAAACAAGTTAAATGCATTACATCTATTACACAAAAGCTTTACTCACTAATTCATTAAGCTTATAAATACTAAAATATTACTATAATATACAATAATATATATATAATGTGTGTGTACATATATGTGTGTGTGTATGTATGTGTATATATGTGTGTGTATTTATATATATGAGCCGAACCTATAATGGGCCTGAACCTTGTAAAACCCAAACTCGACTCAAAAATATTTTAAACTTAATATTTCAATCCAAGCTCGGCTGGACCTGATATAAAATTAAGTTCATGAGCTTTTTCAGACTGAGCTCAGACCGGCTCGGCTCTATTGACAGTCCTAATCAATCCTTAATATACATATAAACTAGCAATGAAAAGAAAGCTATGCACATTTATGCATACCAAATGTTGATGCACAGGCCCATCTAGATTGACCCTAATTGAGGAAAAGCCGTACATATCTTCAAAACACAAGCGCAATAATCCAAAAAAGGAGAAAACCAGGTGAATTGGTAGCGTAACAGTATGCACAAATTTCACGTCTCAGAACAGGCACGAGTCCTTCTAGCATCGGAAGGACTACCAATTGCAAAGCAACTCAATATTGTTATAATTCCAATTACACTTTCCTTAGGTAAAAGGAAAACTGATAACAATTCAGACCAATCCTCACCTCCCCAACATCCCCCCCCCCCAAACAAAAAAAAAAAAAAAAGCCACTTAAAAAAAAAAAAACCCCCCACCCGTCAATACTAGAAAGCAAATTACCAAGATGACTTAAACTGCAAGCCACATCTTAGCAATAGATGGCATTCTCATACTTCCACTAACTCATCAACTTCCAATTACAAAATGATGTCATAAAGCTGTGGATACGAGAAACGATCTGATGCGTTGTAAGAGCTCTGCTTTCACTGAGTCGGGAATAGATGTTGCACAAAAAACAAAAAAAGCACATTTATAAGCAATAGTTGAATGGAGTAAGACGCACTATGTGACATGCCATATGATGCATTAAAACCAATTATACATCGCCAAATAATACAAGATATTATTCACTATCGCCATATAACGATAAATTATTGGTTCTAGTTTACCACGTAACAATGCACATAGTGCATTGAATACTTTTTCAGTTGAATGCAGTTCTCCTCTGTAGTTTTGGTAATTACATCAAAATGGCATTTGTGTCGTCACGTACACTTGTGATCATTGAAGAATTTGCAATGAGTGAGCAAGATTAATATTTATTCATCCTCCTTCAGTATGTGCATCTTACAATATGCATAATTCTGCAACTCTCGTATCATCCCCCAAATCCTCACCCCCCTCTCCTCGAGGGAAAGCCGGGCAAGGGGCCACGGGCGGGAATCATTATCAGCAGAAAAAGGAGAATGATAACCACAAGAATTGTAACAATATCACCCCATTCTTGCTCTATAACTTTAAGCTGGAGAGTTGCAGTAGTTACATGGTAATTTATACAGTTCCCGGATCAGATTGGTTACATAAATTTCTCATTGCCAATTGCAGTTCTAATTTGGAGATCCCTTGAACAAATAACATAATAGTAGGCTTTGTAAATAGGTGCACTAAACAAGAGTAAATATTTTATAGCCCAATAGTCTGTGGTTGTTTCATTTTCATGTTTTACCAACCTTTTTGTCCCAGAAAAGGCAACTCTACACATCAACCACTCCCTCCCTCCCAAAAATGCAAGGGTGCAAGCACGCACAGAGGAGCAGCTAGAGACTGAGCCACACTACTTATTTGGGTTGATGGTGGGGAGCAGAAACCCCAAATTGACTTGAGAGAATTTCATTTCCTTTCAGTTTTTAATGAGGTTTTCTTTGATTGCAGGAGGGGAAGCTAATTGCAAGCTGGAACAAATAATAAGAACAGAAACAGGTTTTTAGAGGAAGATATTGCCCAACGAAGTGGAGGACTACTGAACAAAAAGCACAATTTGACAAGTTGGTGAATTCATTCAGCTTCAACATTTTATCCGGAAGTACTATATTATTCAGGTGAATAGATTAAAAACAAATATCGATTCCAACCGGAAGCCACTTACAGCATCACAGGAATGAACTAACTGACAGAAGAATCAAAAGAAAGCCACAGAATGCTTGAGAATTTTAATTCCTATATGAGTCTAGGTAGAAAAAGGGAATTCAAGGTCAAACTAGAATTAATAATTCAAAAATAAATAAGAAATTAACTCACCTCTTCCCTTTGGGGTTATGACACGAACAAGATCATCCACAGTTACATTATTCCTTCATTTCTTCCCTGTAAATGCCCTTGTGAAAGAAATTGAAAGAAATTGGAGAAATGGTTTTTCAAGTACAGAGGCATTATGAGTGCAAGAGAGATCTAAATACATCCCATTGGACTAGAACTAAGTATCAGAAATACAATATTAGACATCAGAAAATTCATCACGATTAATGAGCATTATACTCAAAGTTCAAAAATTAAAAGAACTTAACCAATTTGTCAGAAAATAGCTGCTTTCAATTTTCAACAAAACATGTAAACCTAACTAGCTAAAGAACAATAGCTTGTCGCTACAGTCACTAAATCTTTACATACCCCAACGTACATTCTCATGTAGTTTTCACTCGCATTAAATTTTTGAACCCACCAGAAAAGATGTTAAGTCAGTCTTCTCACTATTTTTTCCTCGTTACATTTTGTCAATGAAGACATACAATAAACTGAATTATACCTTTTTGGTGATTAAAACTAACAAATGCATTATGATGCCACAATATAGTTTTTCTGGACTGGTTATTCTCTATTTCTGGAACTCTCAACCTTGCCAAAACTGGGCAATCACACATACATGCACATAAAAAGAAAGAATTTTCACACATTGCACACTTTATTCCCATGAACTAGAATTTTAGGTTGTTTCATGTTATAGATCTGGAGATTATTAGATTAAGTTACTAGGCTTAAGATGGTGTACAATGGAGACCCATAACTTTTGCATTCTCAGGCATTTGATTTAACAATCCAACAAGTGCTGGCAAATACTCATCTGAAGCTGAAACACCTCCTACTAAAGCAGGCTACCTGACACGTGAAGGTTTAGATTCCATCGTATGCAATAAGAAACACCTTTGAAACGGTGCCAACAATCTCTGTAGACTGGAATCTTACATCAGCAGGTGGCCATAGGTTGATTCTGACACCTCAATTACCCATCTCACATGAGACCCATTGAGCTTGCCAGTCACTGTAACATAAGGAGGACTACTAGCTTTCCAGGGTTGAACAGTTCTCACTAGTGGTTTAAGGCTCAACAAATTGTTATGTTCTCTCAGTGATTACTTAGTGCCCATTCATCCTAGACATTATATTTAAAGGAAACTCAAAATCAGATCTCGGCAATTTGTATTACACAAACAATATGAATTTGTAATTCACATTATTTTTTCCTTCATTAAATTCCAAAGTTTGAAATCTAGTGTCTGTAGCTCTAAAATTTCATTGGTAAATACAGGAAAATAACAATGAGAATGAGGGGAAAAAGATTCCCCTTTTTTCAGGGAGCAACCATAGAAATGCAATTTAATCTAAAAATAAAGAAATAGGAAAGAGGGGTTGCCACAAAAACCTGCAAAGAGCTTTCATTTCATCATTCCAACCACATTCTATAAGCCTTTCCCTCAAAAGCTCCTTCAATCTTTCCTTTTCTCCACTCTCGATCAACTACAAATGTCAATTCAACGACTACAATTAACAATTTATTACCCAAACTAATAAATCAGTTTGCAAAATTGAGACATAAGCCTAAACTTTGTTCCTAAACTAATGACCTCAAACTAAGAATTATGAAATAAAAAATGAAAAAAAGATAGGAATAATAATTACCTTGACGTTGATAATTTCTTGAAGGGTAGGCTCTTGATCTTGCACTTCTTCTTCGTTTGGAGTTGGTGGACGTTTTACTGAAGACCTCCTTTATTTTCAACATCAAAAAGTTGCAGCAAATGAAAAAACAAGCCAGCCAAAAAAAAAAAAACATATAACCAAATAATAAAAAGGAAAGAACAGCTACTTTGTATTGAATACAGCATAAAAAACATGATAAATAGTTACATAATTAAGCGATATTGGTGGTTTCAACGCTGGTGCTGAAGGTGGATAATGTGTATATATACTGTATAGGTAGACCTTGTATGAGTATTTGTAACGTATACGTGAAAAGTCTTGGAACCTTAATCGTCTTCATTTCTACACATAGATGATGAGGAGGGACATGGGGCGGCGATTTTTTTCTTTATATAACTGTTAGAATTTCTCCGTATCGTAGGAGACGGGGATTATATTTTTCATATCTTCAGTATACCCTTTAGGTTTATTGAAATTGGTGATAATCACGAAACTTTTAAAGTTGTCGCAATAAACTCCAAGAGTTAATATGTTCATCCATAGTAGGATAATAGTTGATGTCACTTGAATATGCCTTAAAAAAAAGGCAAATTGAAGTTAAATTTAATCTAATTATGCGTTATGCCAATATCAAAAAGGTGTAAACTTGACTGCATCATAAGAATGAAAAAATAATGAAACATAAAATAGCACAAATGATTCGTAGCCCATTAATATATTCGAATAAAGTGACACGATGATAAATTATTAAAAAATCACTCCGTTTGGATAGGTTATTTAGAGTGTTTTTTTAGCATTATTTGAAAAAATTATTTAGAGTGTGTTTTTTGTTGACTTTTTTAAAAATGTTAAAAGTGAATCAATTTTTTGTTGACTTTTGTTGCAAATGGGGGGAAAATGTTTGAATTTTGAAAAACTTATTTGAGATGTATAAAACATTCTAATAACTTGTTTCACTTTTTATACAATTATTCACGAAACACGGCATTTTTTTCAACAAATTTCGCTCAGAAAAACAGAAAAAATTGTGATGAACATTTTGAGCTCCATTTACAATATTAATGGAATTGTAATACAGTATCGAGCACTGGCACCGGACGTTGCTAGCGCCCGATGCTAGCATCCAATGCTATGAGAAAATTGTTGAGAGGGAAAATTGCATTCAAAATTCAAAAAATAAGAGAGAAAATTTTTTACTTTTGTTAAAAAATCTTCAAATAATTTTCACTCATCCAAACACCTTTGAAAAAAAATTTCCAAATAATTCTCAAATAACTCTAAAATAATCCTATCCAAACGGATGTAACATGAACTTCTGAAGAAAACAAATACTATTTTTTTCTTCCAAATAAAGTATTTTCGTGAACAAAATTTAGCAAGCATCTCAGTAAAATCAAGTGTGCAATACAATTATTTAGAACATAATGCCCTGTTCCTGATCGATAGGAAGCTGATTCAACTTACTCTTGCCTCCTTTAGCTATTTCCCCTGTTCTCTTCCCTAGCCTTATTCATTGTATGACGAGCATACGAAAGGCTTCTAGCTTGTTTGAAGCAAAGTTGACCTTTGAATGGATTTGGTTCAGTTAAATACACTACGAGCATGGAAGAAAATTTACATGTATATATTTTGATTGATTTGTTATACAATGTAACTTAGGAGAATTTGGTTTAAAAAAATCGGGGAGGGAAATAAGTTTCAGTAGTTCAACGCTCATTATTAATGTTTGAAAAATAACTATTACTGTCATTCAATTAGATTGAAAAAATAATAATTTGGATTTCTATGATTCTCCTAAAATCCTGTTTTGGAGGAAACAATACATATTTCATTAAAAAAAACCAAATATATCAAGAGGAATTGTCAGAGTCCATACTCATAGTAAAGTTAATGATATTCATAATGATAAAGATTGAGAAATTTGAACCAAAAGTCTCCTTAGTCAATATGGAGTTATTGTGATGTATTTAACAATTACAATAATAAATTATATTAATTGAATTAATAACTCATTGAGTTCCCTCGTATATGTTTTCACAAAATTCCATCTTACGGAGAAAATCATAATCTCGATATATAATAAAAATATTTACAGGATATGGATAAGATAAACAATGTATAATCTATTGTCATAAAAAGATTCCAAATTATTTGAGATTAAGTAAATATTGATGAAACATCCATAATATATTATAATTATCACAAAGGTGCCACACTGGTAAAATAACTATAGAATATATGATTAACCATTCTATACATTAACTATCGTAAAATTTAACTCTACATTTTTATTCATTGTTAGCATAATTAACCCCATCTCATTGGGTATTAAATATGTTATTGTAGAATATTTTGATAATATAGCTCAACTATTTTTTTCTATTTTCTTGGACAGGCTTCTAGTAATTGGCACCACTCAACACAACCATAACTACATGAATGCGCTCTGAATCTCCTGTCATGGAGAGTGACTTTATTCGTTTGTCTCGCTTTTATACAACAGTCATATGTATTAATTTATAATATTTTTAAAAAATTTCTAAGTTTTGTAGATTATTTTGATAAATAATGCAAAACAATACAGGTGGCGGAAGAGTGAGAGGGACTGGAGCATTGATAACGGATTTGAAGCGCATGATTACTTCCTTTCTGCCGGCAACATCACCCAAATTTTGGCGGGGTTTTATCACTAAAATGACAATATAACCCTCAGAAAGCATGTCAATACTTTAAAATTCTCCCCCCGCCCTTTGTCTGGCCATAGAAATCGACGACTTGTCATTTCCCGCCAACTCTCCAACAATGACAAAGCCAGAAGAACAGAACGCCACCGAGGAAACCCGCCGACTCGGAATTCCGACTCACCGAGTTAAGAAAATCATGAAACTCGACAAGGAAGTGAAGAAAATTAACTCAGAAGCCGTGTTTCTCATCTCGACTTCCACCGAACTTTTCCTCCAATTTCTCGCCGAGAAATCAGCACAAGTTGCCCTAGAAAAGAAGAGGAAGACTATAAAGCTCGAACACCTACGTGTCGCCGTCAAAAGGCATCCGCCGACTAGTGATTTTCTCCTTGATTCGCTTCCTCTGCCTGCTCAGCCGCAGTCCGATCAACTGCCGAAAGATCGGCCTCGTCCACGGTCCGATAAGAAGCTTGCCCCAGCTGGCACGCGTAGAATTGATGCTTTCTTTAATAAATGCAATTAGACTTATGTTATTTTTTATTTTTGTTTTAGTGGAAGGATTGTAGTAATTATTTGCAAAAAAGAGAGGACAAATGAGCAATCTCAAATTTGGTTTATATATGTCGAATTTCTGGCACGGATTTTTTTTTTTTTTTTTTTTTTTGCAGCTGATATCTGTATAATTAGGTCACAAACTAGGTATGGTCTCCTACGGTGGCTGTTGAATTTTTTATTGATATGTTTTAGGATCGGCAATTTAGGGTTAATTTAAGAGGTGTCATGAGCTGCAATCTTGCCACTCAATGTGTTTAAGGTATGAATATCTTTACTAGCATCTCTTCTTTTATATTTATAGCTCATCCAATTCTTGTTTTTGTTTTCCCCTTCCCCACACGAAAATTACTGTTATAACTTGTAACTTCATCCCCTGAGAAAATAACCCATGATTGTTTAAGGCATAGACTACAACTTTACATCGGCGTCCTTAGGTATAAGTTCTAAAGTTTGTTATCATTAGATTGTGCTTTCTATATAACTTGTTCGCAACTTTATTAATAATTCTTAGAATACGTATCCTGTCCTGCCAAAAAACTTGCACTGTCTGGATGGTGAACTTCAGTGTAACAAGCTTAAGGCTGCGAGATCGAATTTATCTTTCCTTTTTCTGATTGAGGCCCGCTGGCATGCTTATAAGAAAGCTATCAAATTCATGGATTTAACCGGAGACAGGTCAGGCAGTTCCATTCACGCAGATAATATTGCATGAGTCTTTTGTCTGGGTAGTAAAGAGAGCTAAAACAATAGAAGTCCTTTTGTTGCCTTTTTCCTGTTTGAAGTTAATGCAAGTTAAGCTATTTATGATTATTACAGCAATAATTATTTAGTTTAGACTCAAAAGATTTATAGAGTAATAAAGTCAGAGCCCAACACAGGATCAATTCTTTTTGTTGCTCATACTGTTTCAAGTTTTACATTTTCTAAAATACTACTTTCAGAGGGGGGCAAGACATAGATACTTTTGGAAATGAGAAAACCCACATTATTTTGTTTTAGCACAGCCTACATATGTTTCATGTTATGCACCTTTACCCAACTTCTTCCAGTTCTTTTAGGTCTAAATAAATTTAGCTGTCATAGATCTCACACAAAATCTAAGGTGACTTGGGTCCAGAAAATGACGAGACTACAGAAGCTGTATCTTCTCTTAGATGGGAAGCAAAGCCAGTTCGAGCAAAAGATCTTTGTGCACGTGCTTTCTTTCCTTCTCTGATGAAAGGTATGCCATGAGTTGGGGAATTCAAGCTATTGGGTCCCTGGCCAGGCTGTTGTATGCCAAGTGACAGCCTTCTATTAAGAGGGCTAGTATTGCCAATACCTCCATTTGCGCTTCTATCAGAGAGACGCCGACTGCTAGTGCCTGGGCTTGCCCCAAAAGGATTTCCTTGCTCAACTATTACTTGGCTTTGCATTTTCTTCTTTTCCTGCTGGTAAGAAAGTGTAGTTTATCTTTCTGTGAGTATACATCCAAATCAGATTGAGAAATATAGCATGACAGAATGTAATAATCAATCCTCTTGAATGAAGCTTAAAAGCGACTTAATGAGGTGATACTAACCCTTTGCCTCTGTTTCTCCTCTTCTTTTTCCTTCCTCGATATATCGTATTCTTCCAACATTGCCAGTAGGGGAACCTAAGAGGAGAAGATGATTGAGTATATAAAATTTGATGACGATCTAGAAGAGTGGCCAGTGAAATATAACACACACTTCGGCATTAAAAATATGCATGTTGCATTTGCAAATGTCTTTGTTATGGTTCTGATGTTTGTGTTGGAATTGGTAGATTTGGCCAAACTGTCATGTTGAGATAACCACTTTGTCTAAACTAGTGGCTATTTTGTTTTCCACTGGCTGCAAGCTTTTCTTTCTTGATTCCTCTGAGTAGTAAAGAGATTCTTCATAGCCTTAAATATATTTATCATGCAAAGGATACCTTCGGACTCTACCGTACCTCATCATATAAGAAAATATTCTTTCTTTCTTCTTCCCAGGTCTTTGTCTTGTCTATCAGCAAATCTACAAGACCTGCAGCCAAAAATTTAAAAGGTAAGTTGTGAAAGGCATAATTTTGTTGTGGGACAAATGTGCCATTGAAATCAATTGAACTGTTAAAGACTAAGGGAATTCCTGTTACATGCTGATTTTACATTGATACCTGGTATTTTGTTAACCATCACTCTGGCACGTTCTGCTCTTTTCAGATTCTTGTGAGCACCTCTGCTGACTGAATATCGATTCTCATCCTGAAAATATTCATGATGGGAAATGAGGTACTTACACTGGTGATGCAGAATAGGTCTTTATTATAACAGGGAAGCAGCTTACCCTGCTATACTCTTCCAACCACCGCTCTTCTTCACATGCTAATATCCATTTTTCTACCTTCTCCATTATAGGCTTTCTACTGGAAGCTTCTTCTTCTGCTCTAGATATCTGTTCATCCATGCTCATCAAGAGATCAGCATGGTCAATCTCCCCTATTTCATGTTGTCAGTTAGTTTCCAAGGTAATATGTAATCAAGAGAAAAAAATGCTGTGTACTTCTAAAATACAAATAAAATTTCCTCAATCTGACCAGAATTTATTTGATTCATTATAGTGTCCATCTCTGATCTTGAAGGAATTTCCATGTGTGATTGGTTGCATATCTCCTCAAGCTCGAGTTGTTTTTTGAGAAAAAGCTCTTTCATCTTGCTTGCTTTTAATTGATCCAGTCTATTGACTTCAATCTCGGCCTTAAAAAAATTTCATACACTGTAAGTTTTAGTTACCAAACTTTTCAGGCGTTTCATCTTATACAAACAAACCTGCTGGATTATGTCGAGAGTGAGGCTTCCAGGAGTAAATATGTCGGATGATGAAATAGATGATAGACTGGTGACATGAGAGAAACGTTCACAATCTTGATGGTGAGTGTCCATGAGATTCCACAAGTTTATCAAAGCTTTACTAAGTTGGTGTAACTGCAAAAAGCATACTCAATCTATGAGGAAGATATTTCTGTTAGAGAATTCATCTGAGCTGTTGCATTGCCGGTCTCTCTCTACACCCCACGTACAATTATCTAGAGAGATATATGTATTACATGTATCTCCGCACCCCAGTAACAGTGAATTTGGTTTTCTTTTGATTTCATTCAATTTACTTTTTCAGTTTGAGATGCAAAATATGTTGATTGCTTGCACCCTTCATGAGTCCAGGTATCTTATAGGACGCAGCAAATATGCAATCTGCTATGAACCAAATTTTAACATCAAATTAACACAACAAAGCAAGCAAGAGAGGTAAACTACTAAACTTTACCTTTTCAAGTCGTTTTTGCTTTTCTCCTTCAAGTGACTCTACAGTGCTGTTTAGTTTTGCCAAAATAACATCACCTATATTTTTTGACAGACCAGACAATGCATTCAAGCTTGGATGAACCTTTGTGATAATCATGGAGGAATCCACGCCCAATGTGGCGGACAGGTTCTGAATTGTACTTATGTATTTTTCTACCCTTTGGAGTCTGTCACTCTTTCTTGTCAACAATTCGGGACAAGAAGTAAACAAGAAGTCAGGTATGTTAGTTGATACTCATTAAGATACTAATTGTTTATCTCTGCATAAAATTTCGTCACTGATCGTACCTTCTCATTGTGAAGTCTCTGAAGCTCATTTTGGTACTCTTCAAGCTTTTTTAGAGAGAGATCACTTTCATTTACTACAAGGCTTGATGATGTATCATTATATTCCGATCGACCTGCTATTTCTGCTGAAATCTTTTGAATTTGTGATTGTACAGTTCGGAATTGCTTCACCCTCTCTTCTTTTCTCAACTGCATCTCCCTGAGAGCCGGAGTAATTGAATTTAGCTGCTCCTTTAGTGTTCCAGTCATTTTCTCTGGCTGTTCTTGACAAAGATACTTGAATTAGCATATTTCAAGCAAGTATTATCATGCTAATTACAGTCTGGTTAGATTGAACTGCCATCCTTTGACTCCTGCAAATGGCATTGGTTTCAGGTTGGGATTTAATCACAAGAATTTTGAGTTTTGAAGAAGTTTTGAATTTTGCCAATCTTGGTATTTTTGATTGACTCAGAATGTAAAATAGCACATGTTGATCTTATTTACACCAGTCATCTTTCGAAGTTTTATTACAATTCTATGAACTTTAGTTGCTTTTTTGATTCCCTGGAATGTTTGACTTCATAATACTCCCATTAACTTGAAACTAACCTATTCCATGCTTTGGAAGCAAGCGTCAGCTTATCATGCATGAGTATTTGTACTGACTGCAGGTACTTTATATGCATTTTAATGTTTCATTACACACGTTAGTTACCAAATGTTGCAGACTTCTGAACCAATAAATTAATTAACTATCAGAAAGGAAAAGGAAAAAAGTTACCCGTAGAGGGAGGGAACGTTCACCAAGCGACAAAAGCAGATGGGTAAACTCTGCTTGAGCATCTGCCAACTCCTGATGTAGTCGAGCTCTTGAGATGTTTGCATTGTCAACTTTCTTTCTATAAACCTCCAGACAATCCTGTTCTATGTCCAGCGCAACCTTTTCCCTTTCAAATTGATCCTCTCCAACTTCATCCCATATCATCTGTTATAACATGGTGTATGAATCCAACCATAGATTTAGTACAGAAAACTTGACTGCTACATGGTTTAGGAATCCAATATAGACTTAGTACAGAAAACTTGCCTGCAATTCCTGAAGCAAATATCCGCAAGACGTCTCCAGTAAAACAGGACATTTTGTTCCACTTGGCGTTTGACAGGATCCCATTTTTATGGTTTGTTGTATAAGATGGAGGAGCACAAATAAGTCCAGGCTCCCAGATAGAGGTTTTGCCTGGTAAGCAACCAAGCTTTTCTAAGTTCAAGTAAATTTTAGATGTGACACTTGAGAGTAAGATGAGAGAGGGACAATGATGAGGTGGAAACTGCAGGGGTGAATTTTTGCTTGAAAGTTAAGATTGAACAAGTGGGTAACACTGACAGTGAAGCACTAAATCTTTAGTTTCAAGAGTGCCCTCTTGCTTTTGTTCTCCAGGATCCTTTACCTCTTTAATGGTTTACATTTGATGCTAATAAGTTAACTTGTAATCTTTTTCGCTAAAGCGAAAAGCACATTTTTATTTTAGATGTTATATCAATGCTTAGAGCGACCCATCTTGTGATGCTCTGAGGCTTCAAAGGGAACTTGATTCCTAAGCAACCTCTACCTAAAACGGGAGATGTGCGTAAAATAGGTTGCCCTAAAAAATCAGTCTTCTGTGCCTTGAAAATGGTTGTGACTAAATGACATTAGTGCGCATGGTGCATGATGTCTAAATATTATTTCCAAGACCATGATTGATCACCAGCTTGAAGTAGTAGCTGGGTTTGTATTTAAATTTTATATAGGAAATTTGTACAAGCAATTAATGCATAAAGGTACAAAGTCATTTCTGCTGTATATCCGGTATGCAGCTGAGACTTCGTTAAGACTGGGACATGGTCCTTAACGCTAGAAGGCAGCCTTCAGTTAGTTCTGTCATAACGGGAGTCCTTCATCTTTTAATCCTTTGTTATGTTCTTTTCCGTTGGCCTTTCTAGATGTGTGTCAATATTTGTCTTAAATATTGTTATTTTAAGTACTTTTAAATACACGAACTTGCTTTGTTGAGGATGGATGGAACTGGTCTTGTTGAGTTAATACTGGAAATTTTTTGAGGTCTTGATTCTTTGGCATCATAATTTCATGATTAGTAATGATTCTTATCTGAAACATAACTTCACCTTCTTCCCCTTTATAGTGATGCTTATGTTAAAAGTCATTTCTCTCTCTGAAAGCCCCTAGTCTCCATGAAGCTTCCAGTGAAATGAGAGTTTACCTTTCTCTTCACATGGGTACTGATTAGTTCGTTTAAATAAATCGAGACTTCGATTCTTATCAATTTTCCTTTCCCAAAAAACTCCTTGTAATAGAATAAGAACTGAAGTATGCCACAATGGCTGAACGAGACTTATTTTTTTAAGTTAGATGTAAAGTGTTCAAGAAAAAATCACGTGGTTTTAACCATTTACAGTCGTATGATAATTTGATATCTATTTCTAGATAACACCTCACTTGTATTACTTCAGAAATCTAAAACAAAATCTCCTTTACTAAGTAAAATTTATAATGTTATGGTAAAATTCTACAAATATGATATAAAGTGACATTGTATATAAGATTACTATAGAAAGAAAGTAAATTGTATAAATTTCACAATGTGACATCATCTGGAAAATAATAAAGAATTTGAAGTGGAAATAAATGCGGTAATAGAAATTCGGAGAATGACAATATGGCAGAAAATAATGATGTACTGAGGAAAATTTATAAAAAAATAATATATTTTGTCGAAAAGTACTAAGGGGCTGTTTGGTTCAAATTTTCTAATTTCTATCATTATAGGTATCATTAACCCTACTATAAGTATGGGTTTTGATGATTTCCCCCAACATGTTTGGTTTAATAATTAAATGGGTATCATTATAAAAATACTTGTTTAGTTTACTGAAATGATTTTCAAGTAAAATTTAAAATTTTTAAATATTTATTTATGATATACATATTTTTTAGATTTCTTATTTTGTATTTTTTAAAGAAAATTTCTAATTTTTTTTCAATTTTAAATATAAGCCATGCTATAATTTGAGTTTTATGCAAATAATAACATTAAAAAAGTCATTTTTATTGTATTAACAGATAGTACTATATATTTTTGATTTTCAGTTCAATTTTTTATAAAAAAAAAGAATGTAAAAAAATTTTATTAAAAAGAAATTTTATAAAGTACTAATAAAAAATTCAAATCAAAAGACAAATCAGAGAGAGAGAGAGAGAGAGAGGGAGAGAGAGAGAGAGAGAGAGAGAGAGGAGAATAGTATATTGGGTGTGATAACTCAAAAATATGTATTTTTTTAGTGAGTGTGTTTTTGCCCTTAATCATAAGGGTTGATGGGTTTGATAGAATAATATTTTGAGGATAATCATTAACATCTCAATTAATCACTATCATTCCTATTGAATGATAGTGATAGTTGTTTAACAAACATCAACAATGGGTATTATTACTTATGATACCCGTTCCCCTCCTTGATTCCCTTAAACCAAACAACCCCTAAGTTTTTATTAAAATTTATTAAGAGAGCTAATTACTTTTTTTTTTTTTTCATGGTTCAGATAACTATTTGTCACTACATCATTGTATCTATTAACTTGGACCGGGAAAGCATTTAGGCCGTGGATTTTTGAGACCTAAAAACTCAAGGATGGATTAGAGCGTCGCATTACACTTGGACGGTTTTGTTTAATGTTATTTGACCCAGCGGCACTGACGGCAGATCAACTTGCCAAATTGATACATGTAAAAACCCTAATTCATTGATTAGTAAGTGGTAAACTCGTGCAATTCTCCATTTCAATCGAAAACAGAACGAGGTATTTGAATATGACTATTGACCAGCGGCTGTTTAAATAATACTCGAACATTCAATGAATTAGAGTAATTAATGTGGAAGTTACTTTACTCTTCCTTTTCTTTTCTTTTTTTTTTTTTCCAAATATTATACTAGTTCCCCCTTTTCTTTTTTTTCTTATCTTATGTTTTTGATAAGTACAACTCGCTAGTTCCTTATTACAACAGTCAATTGACACGCCACTCGTGATAGATTCCATGATCTTTTGATCCCATTGTTGCATAGACCAATGCATGCACTATGGGGACCAAAATGGTAAGGTAAACTCATCTGTAAACAAACACTTCTTCCCAGAAGCTGGAGATAGATCTACAATCTAAAATTTGGGCCCTTAAGAACGGTTCACAATTTTTTCTTTTTTGGAGTTCGGAAACTAGAAAGCCTATTCCCAGAGCCATAAAATCATGACCAAGTAGAAGATCCAGCTGAAAATTGGAACCCCATAACGAAGTTGCATCTTTACTCCGGGTGAAGGACGAAGAACAACATTGTCGATAACAGGGCCACACAGCACATTATCAATCCTTCGGGATTCATTGAAGCTCACTATACTTGTAGGATTCAATCTTGTTTTTGCCTCAAAAGTCATAGAAAAGTTCTGGTGCGAACCCTTTCCGCTACTTCGCATTGTGAAATTCTGTACAAGTGTTCCCACTCGGGCATAAACAATGAAGTCTGCTACACATGAATCATTTGCATCCCCCATTAAGAACTCAAGAGTATATCTAGATCCTTGTGTAAGAGTTGCATTTCTTAAAATCCCAGAAGGTTCACCAGAAATTAATTCAATCGCTGCTTTGCCTTCAGGTACAGAGTAGTGTTCGGAGTCTATATACTTCACCGTTCCAAGTATGGACCATTGTTGGAGTGGGGATTCAAGTAAATCAGCTTCATCAGCAAGTAAAATTCCCTCAGATGAGTTCTTAACAAACGGTGGCCCAATTTCTAAGTCGCTGTTAATCAGCATGTTGCCTGCACTACAAGCTACAGAAGTTAGAAAAGGTCTTCTAATCTAAGTCCAAATGGCTGATTGCCATTTTTATTTACTGTATTTTGTATCATCGATGTTTGTCATGATTTAAGAGACTTCTTCTCTAATTTTTGATATTACAGCAATTTTCACTTCAGATTTCCCTAATTTAGGACGTACTTACCCGAATAGCTGATGGGCGCCCCATATGTTTGTATGACAAATGTGTCGACCACAGGCCAACAGGTTATATTATTAGGCTGGGCATCTGTTTTCACGCTTTTGATCTCAAGGTTGAAGGACTCTACAATACCACCCCAGGGTCCCAAGTAGAAAGCGTGGCTTTCCCACATTTTTCTACTAAAAGATTTGCTTTCCAAGGAGAAGACCTTGGACACTCCAGGAGCAGAGACATTCACAGCTGTGGAGTTATTGTAACAGTTCTCGTTTTCAGCTGCAAGAGTGAGACTGACAACATAATACGAGACATCGTTATTCGGTCTAAATGTCTGGTTGATTTTGCCTTTTTCACCTAATTTAATACCATGTCCGTCCCCTGGCAACGAGTAATTTGGACTGGAACTTACATACCACACGCTGCCACTATAGGACCAACCAGGAATGGTGTTGGCTCCACTAGTGAGGAGGAAAGCAGTGGTGGAGCTGGTGTTCGCTGCCGTCATATTCGTTGGAGGAATTTCGAAATCAGGATTTTGAAGTATGTCTGTCCATGGAGATTTGTGTACAAACGTTAGCAACAATTTTGTCAAGAATGAAAGTTTGGGTATGAAGTTATTCAAACAAGATAATACCTGCAGATGAGTGCATTGCCATGTTAATGAAGATAAAAGAGCAACGGAGAATTCTCAGCGGAGCCATGATTTAGAAAAAAGCATATGCTCACTTCCAATATTTGTAGAGCAGCAGTACGGGCACTTTGTTTTTGAATGATTCAAAGGTCTGGGCACATTGATTTCAATTTTCAGGTAAAATCCAGAGTTGTGAAATAAAAGAATAAACAATTGCTCAGTTTCTGATAATAAAGTACCAAATTTCCGTTAAGATTATTGCTTTACAGTTGAATTTCACTTATGGATAGCATTGTTTAATCTTGTTTGACCAGGGGTACTGAACATTGAGATCAACTTGCGCAATTTCAACTATTTAAACTAAAATTCCAGGATACTCCAACGATATCCTTTGCGACGGTAAAGGGGTAAAACGATCAGCCAGTGGATTAAGAAATTAGTTGACATTTGAAGTTGCCAGATACATATTCCAATGAATATGAAGTTCCACACGTAAATCATCATGTTTTCTTTCAATTGTTGCACCGCTTAACGCACACGAATTGTTTGGTTGTTGAGTGCTCTTGACATTTTGTCTTCGATTGAAAATGCACCTTTATATGAAGGGATATGACTTTTTTCGTTCCTTGTTCTTTTGGCACAATTTACAGTACAGGGATGTCAAAATGTTTCTAATTTTTTACGGTTCAAATCTTCTATTCTCAAAATCCTCTCTATTTCCTTTATCCCTAACTTGTACAATATTAAATCATGGCATTTTTGAAAATTTATAAACTTTAAAAGTTATTTTAGTAAATGCATATATAAATTTATATACGTGACTAATGTACGAGTTGGGAACAACGAAGATTTTGAAAACAGAGTATTTGAACCGAATTTTTCAAGGCCACTTCACTTTTTCTTCCTGGTGACAATTGGCCGAATTAGGAGGATCACAGGGTAGAATCCTTGACTTGATTGTTCAGCATGCACTGTACAATTCTTAGTAAAACAAGTGCTGAGTTATTAGAATGAAAATCAGACACCCATGAGGAAGCAATTCTTCGGCACATTTAATCAATGAATTGACAGGATATAAGTACTCTAATTTCTCAATAGAAATCGTACTACGTTGTTAAACACGAACATTACTTACAATGGAAACTACAGATTCAATTATTCAACACACTGGCCGCGATTCAGAAGTTCGACTTCAGAACTTCTCATTCAATTTCATTGGAATTCAAACGTTGAAACTGTCAAAAGTCAGCGTAGAATTTCAGGAAAGAGTAAACCACATTGAGGAGGCTGACACGTTAATTAATGATGTTAGGAATGTTATTACCAATAAACCAAGACTTCTGTGATCCGGAACCTACTCAAATATATTAGAACTCTGGAATCAGAAATTTTAAAATTTCATGTTAATT
This sequence comes from Mitragyna speciosa, assembly GCA_024721245.1. Classification (NCBI taxonomy): domain Eukaryota; kingdom Viridiplantae; phylum Streptophyta; class Magnoliopsida; order Gentianales; family Rubiaceae; genus Mitragyna; species Mitragyna speciosa. Next base: position 737,735 of record CM045570.1, read on the forward strand.
ACAATCAAGAGAGAAGGATGTATGAAGGCATGTCCTCAATTCGCAGAACATCATCCATTAAAAGTTCTTTCTCTAGCTGAGACCGTGTAGATCTTAAAACATCCTGCCAAATACATACAATTGGTATATGGGAAAGTTTTTTGAAGGGAAATGCTAACAAAATTAGGATAACATGGACATTAAAAACCAGAACTTTGGATGCATGATGTAGTTAATGGACTATATGAAGTCAACTTGGAAGCTTACATTGAATTCCATGTATGTTGCATTCCTTTCCAACCACTGTTTATCCATCACAACAAATGCCACGCAGTAAAGTAGGTCGAAGGCCCACTCATTCTCTGCAAATACAAAAAAGCTTCTAATTGGTTATAAAATTCTACAAATTTTGTTAAGTTTGTGAGCCACTGAATGTGTGGTCAATATAACACTCCTTTCTCGTGTTTGACCAAGCAGCACTTAAGTTCTCTTTGAAACACAATAGCGAATAGAAACCCAAGGATGCCAAAGATCTTACCTGACAACATTTGTAGGAAAACTGCTCTCACAAATGTTCTGGGTTTTACTGCAACAGTTGATATGAGCTAAATTAGCCAGTGGCCTAAGTTGCACGGATCAGTCTCATTGAATTTCCTATAACATATGTCATTTATATACTTTACAAATTTGACAAAATTGTGATATTTCTTCTCTTACAGGCATCCAGATCAAGCATCTGCATAATCATGAATGTTATATTTACGCCAGCAACAGCAAATGGATACTCCCAGGTAGCTCTTTTCCCCCCTTGTTTTTTCAATAGACGTTGAAACGAAGTCTGTGGCAATAAAACAAAGAGAAAATTTTTAATTCATCAATGCAAACTTAAGCTTCTCAAAGAAGTATAAAATGCAGGAAAGACTTGAGGCCCTGTCCAGCAGGGTAAGACTTCCTCAACATATGGGTTTGTAAAGGTAGATAAACAAAGATAAATACAAAGCCACATGAAAAGACTTTTTCAGGCCATATCCATAATTAACAATTTATTTTGCCTGAACCGATGGCAAGACTAGAATCTTACAGAAAATGTCTTGGCAAAGAAAAGTAAGTTCTCCAAAGATATGAATCCAGCTCCCCTAGACAAAAAATCACCAGCAAAATCTTGTAAATAAGAAAGCATGAGAAAAGATAGAAATGAGAAGTAGAACTAAAAATGATACTCTAGAGAGAGAGAGACCTGAAATCAGTTGATGGATCTCTACCCTGCCATCCCATTTCTTTCCACTGATCCGATACCAAACTATGTAGCTCCTGACCAGGGTATGTGGCATGCCATAGAGCTCTTAAAGCTTCCTGTGAGCATAAACAAGACAGTACAAAGTCCTTCAAGTTGTGAAGAAACTCTTAGCCAAAATGGAAGAGATAGAAAGGCACCCAAGAATAGATTTCAAGTAGCCAAGTGGGCCAAACTCCGATAGTGTGCAATAAGCCTAAGGTCAAATTTAGTTGAATAAACTCCTAACCTAATAGACTTGTCTATGTGAAAACTCGATATTATTTTTTGTTTTAAATCATGGGGAACAACACTATCAGTCATAATTCAAAATAAACTAAAACATGAACAGACCTGATGTTCTGCTTTGGAACCATCAAAACAAATCTTCATCCGATGTTTCAACCTTCTCAATCTCTCTTCCTGCTAACTACATCGTTAGATGAAACCTATGACAGCTTCATGCGATTGCAAAACTCAACAACTAGCATCCTTTTAGCATTTGCAACCTTGGAATTTTGATCAAGATTGAAAGCCAAAAGATGGCTAGATGAATGCAATATCAGTCAAAATGATCAATCCCAACTAACACAAGAAAGATCATGCAAAATATGATTTAATTTTTTTTTTATTCCCCTTTTCCACATGTTTTTATATACTTGCCTGCTGGGGTGTCAGATTGAAAAAAATACGTTCATAAGTCCCCTTTCGCTTGAAGCAAACACAAGTGAGGCCCTTCCCCATCCACACTGGTGCACCACAAGTTGCATCATCTGCATTCAATGGAAGGGTTTTCACACTTAGTCTCCCAAAGTCAGCTGTCTCATAACTAGCACTGCTGTGTGGTGACAAGTGAAAATCAACTACATTTGTAGATATCAAATTTATGATCAATTGCACACTAAAAAAGACAGTCAGATATGGATTATCAGTGAAACAACATAATCATGTTATCTTTGAATTTGATCCATTTTAGTGCAGGAAATAGTTGCCGTCAATATGATAAAGGAATTTGGATGTAACACAGGCCAAATGATGGTGACATATTAACCCCCACCATTCATGAAGACAGTGTTTCTGCAAAGTGATGTCTGGCACAAAGACAGAATAATTCAAAACTCTGAACCATAGGAGCCAGGCACATTGCTTCACCATTTAAATTTACCTTCATCTTGTCTATCAACCAAAAAAGGCGAGGCGTACTGATAGCCCTGATCATTATGCACCACAGATTGGCTCTCTTTCATTCACATGTAAATACAACAGTCTTATCAAACAATAAAAAAAAAAAAAAAGGATACCACATGTAATTAATAGACGTAAGTTAACGCAACAAATGACAAAATAGTTCTGGAAGAGATGAACGACTGAATTTGAAAGAGCTCTCCTTTGAAACAAAACAAACCTTAAATCCTTAAAATATGTTAATCCTCATTCATCTCTTAAAATTCATGCATACAACCGACCCAGTCTTAGCTCCATAAGCAAAAATATAATCATAGAAAATTTATTTGTAGTACCATCCAAAGTTGGCAAAAGCTGGGACAAATTATCTCCCCTCTCTTTTATTCCCAAACTTTCCTTCGAAGGCTTGCCATTGCATTCGAAAAAAGAAGACTTTTCTATTCTCTAGAACAAATTCTGTGCAATTTTGACGGCGGCCTCTAATAGCAATATCTTCAACATTTACATCAAAAATTCGGACTTTTTGCCTTTTTATACAAATTCAGATAAACAGGGAAAAAAAAATCCAAACTTCTCATAGCAACAAAGGATGCTTAAAAACCAGGGGAAAGAACATATATTTTTCCAATTTAATCCAAAAACATAACAAAAAATTGCATCATTTATCCAATACAAAATTTAAAAAAAAAAATTGAAGAAATATTATCAATGTGACGAAAAATCTCAAACTATTAGGAAGAAAAAAAGGCCTCAACTCTAACTGAATCCAACCAACAACCTCACGGATCGCAAACGCATGATCACACACACACACACACACAACTATACGCATTGCACCGTAATGTAACAGACTACAATAAAATGACTATACAAAAACACTTTAGTAGTAGGAGTAGTAGTAGTGCAATTGACTGCTTATGTGAAGCGACGTCGTAGCAGAGCGTGATTGATATTTGACCTGAAGAAGCAGAGGAATTGGAAAGAGAGCATCTGGAGACGGATGAAGAAGACGGCGACGTACGGATGGAGATACCGACGCAGCTTCCGTGAGTGCGCAATGGACTCATTTCGCTCTCTTTGTTTTTTCGAATCAACTTAAATCACGCCTTCACTTCACCAACATTTATCACACACACTACACACATTCTAAAAAAACACGCAGAGAAACTGGGAGAAGCGAGTAGGGACTGTGTTGGAGGGAGAATGAGTGGGGGAGCGTGGTGTCGTCGTTTTGTTCGCGAGAGAAAAATTTGGGGGACGGAAATACCCCTCTTTGCTAATTGTATTGACTATTATGTCCCCGACGACTGGATGGGGCTAATTAGTTTAATCTTACCCTTTCGATCACAATTAGGGGGATTATTAAACAAACTCCTTAATTAGCGGCATCTTCTTTCCTAATTGGTTAAGAATCTGTATAATTAATCAGTGACGACATTTCCTAGGAAGGATTTTCTTTTCATTTTTTTGGGTGATATTGACTACTTTAATGTATAAGAGAAGAAGACTATTAGGATGGTGTTTTATGTGTAAGAGAGTCATATTGAAGATACTGACATAATCTATTATTCAAATCAAATTTTTTCTTCTTTCTGGTCGCCAAATATTTTTCTTGTTTATGTGAGTTGGAAAAACAAAAAAATGGTAAACCAAAGAGATGTGATTGACAAGGGACTGATTAAGATCATAATACTTGTAAACAAAATTAAGTAAAAAAGGAGGAGGACCAAATTTTGAGAGTTCAATTGTCTTTCATCTTTGGTATCTACATATTTGTTTATTTTATTATATCTATCAATATTTGACCTAGTTAATGTGAGAATTAAATATAACTTGTATTTGCCTTAAAATTGTAATATATACATGTCATTTTGTTAAAACATGCCAATGTTGAAAGTGAGTAGGAAGAGACAAAAGTAGATCAACAAGTTTAAAAAATCCCTAATCTACAAAAGTTGATTAAGTATATAATGAAGAAGTTAACTCACAATTTTTGTGATTTAATTATCATCTGTTTTTATTGTTTTGTATATTAGATCACATCAACTGTAATGTACGTTCACTCTTTTGTTAAGGGAAACAATAGCATATCTGTTTATAACATGTTTTTACTTTTGTATGAATGTTAATTTTCTACTAAAAGTTAGGGTAATTAGGTGACGTGTGTATGAACTATAAAACGTACCCAAAGATACTTGCGTATGGAAACATCTTACTTATCAACAATGGCTAAAGATAAGTTGAAGATTATGGTGGATTGGTTGAGCAAAGGAAGGAAGGAGGATACAAGTGACATAATAAATAGAAAAGGCCAAAGGGCAGCCTGCAGTGAGCAAAGATGCTTTGGTGGTCTGGAACTCAATAAATAATGGTACTAGTAAAAAGCTAAGCAAGGATAGAAGTCTAGAGACATGTATGCATGCATGGAGACAAGAAGTCCACAAACAGTCATCAGTCACCACATGGCAGTCGGCTGATCGGCTCTCCCAACCCCGACCGTTTACATTCTTTAATTAAAATCCCCTTCAATCCCAAGTCCCAACCCAACAGCATCGTGCGTGGGGAACTCCGTCTTAGACTTTTTAGTTGTAGCACAATGTAGCATCTGGCATAATGCCAATATTGCCATTGCTACTCTCTCTTTGCCAAGTGAGGAACACCTCTACAGAAATTCCATCGAGTCTTTTATTTTTTTCGAACTTTTTCCCTAGGGTAATAGAGGAAGTATCGAGTGATTTAAGTGGACATGAATTCGTTGTTTCTTTTAGTCACTGTATATCATGGATTCTGTTATTTACAACCCCCCCCCCCCCCCCCCCCAAAAAAAACAAAAAAAAAACAAAAAAAACCACCACCAAAAAAATATTTACAATCTTGGAATTTAAAATCAGTGACGGAATTTAGTTGATGACAACCACTTCCACGTTCAAAAAGTGCTTTCAAATGTTCGACTAAACTACCATTAACGAAATAACACAATTACTTGAGAAGATAGTTTGTAATTTTTCTGCGGATTCAATTGCAATGGATAGCAGGATTAGTTTGTAATTTTCCTGCGGATTCAATTGCAATTGATAGCAGGATTGCTGAATTTGCGCGTGAAGAGATGCATACTTGTTGTTTAGGCAGAAAACATAAAAAATTCGCCTGGTACCAAAAGCTAGACATAAAGAGCTAAGTGTTTGAAAAAGAGCTACAAATGATGTAATATTTACTACCGAACGTTGTCCACGAGATCAAACATGATAATCTTTGTTTGTTGCTTCAAACCTCAGTTTCCGACGGCCACTTGTATGTATCTTGTTACTGTTAGACCTGCGTATCCATTCGATAATCCCAATGAACCAAAACCTTAAGTTCAGGTGGCATGATTGCAGGCAGTAGTAGCTAGCTCCAATCATTTTAGATTTTATGTTGTCACTAAGGCTTAAAATTTAGATTTCATATGTATTAATCTAGTGTATATTTTGTTGGTTATAATACTTGATTTATTTTTTATCAAAAACAAAAAAAAAAAGCAATTGACGTCATATTTTTCCAACTAAACCTTTTTTCATGTGCAACGGGGGTAGGATTTCCATCTTCGTGGAAGAAAGAACAACAAAAAGTTAATTACCTCTATCCACAGCCTCTCTCCTAATAATCCTGTCCATGGGTAGCTTCTTCTTTGGCCAGCATAATCACGCAAATGCAATAATGTGTCCTTGCAGGCTTTTTGGACTATATGTATTATCATCCTTTTGATTCAAGTTTGCCTCTGGACAAAGTGAGAAATATCCTATATCTTTCTCGCACACTTACACAAGGACAAGATTCTTTACAGCCAAGAAACAATAATGTAAATTCTGCTCTCATCTCGTCTATATCTCAGTACACAGTTCAGTCATGATCAATCATCAATTCAAACTTCAAACAATCCAAGGGCTCAGAATATAGGCAGGAAAATTTGATATATTCGAATTCTCATTACATTTTTCTTTAGTTCTCATAACCTAAGCAGCAGTCGTCATTTGTTATTCTTTTATTCGATTTTCAGATTTTATGGAAGCAGCTGCATTGATTGTCTCTCTTTTGGCTATCCAGAGATGTCGCAAATTCCTTGACCTTACTTTTTAATCAGCTTTCTAAAGGTGACTAATGTATATTGATGATTTGTTGGTACTGCCACATGATTCCGCTGGTCGATGTCATCAGTCGTCGTGTTCACCCGTGATGCAATTCAACACAAAAAAATTACTCAACTTGCTGGGTGATTAATTGATCTTAGTGTAGACTTGATGAGTAGATGAGATGATTTGCAAATTGACCAACAAAACTCTACCTCACGCTCACACAAACAAAAACATTAATAACAATAATTAATCCTAAGGAGTCACAAACCCCTCATCCTGAGCTTACCACTAAGTTTTGATGAAGGAAAGAGCAAATTTGTGCTGTACTTTTTGCTTAGGATGAGTTTGGTTCAAATTTTTCAATCACTATCACTATAAATATCATTAATCAAACTGTAAGTATGAGTTTTGATAATTTCTCCCAACATGTTTGGTTTACTAATGAAATGGGTATCATTCGTTCCAAAAAGGTTAATGAGTTTGATAGAGTAGTATTTAGGAGGAAATCATAAAGACCCCAATTAATCACTTTTATTCCCATTCAAGAATAGTAATAGTTATTTTTCAAATATCAACAATGGATATCATTACTAGTGATATTCATTCCCTTCCTTGATCCCCTAACCAAACAACCCCTTAGTTCATTTTTGGCTCGTTCAGCATTAAGGATCAGTTCATTGTCATGCACCTTTTTTTTTCTGTTCTTTTTAATAAACGTTAATGGTCACGCGCCTTGCAGAACACATTTGACCTAAGATACACCGGAGGATCCCAATAAAAACTTTGTACTCTAAGCTGTATCCTGGAAGTCTAAAGACAAAGATTTAGGAGAATTAGGGATAGTTTTTAATTCGATAATGCATATATGTTTGCAATAGTGTGCAAATACCATGAAAGGCAATCTTGAAGTGGTTTTTATACAATTTAGAGTGGAATAAAAACACATAACAGCATCCAATGAAGTTGCTAAATAAAAATTTGAAAGCGACAATGAGGAGCACTAAAGCCTTTAGTGCGCCCGTAATGAATGATTCTACTCAAATTTGGTTGTACAAAGTCCCGCATAAAGAATGCAATGTCAGTCTACACTTGCAAGAGGGAAATATTTAGATAGATCTGATCCACGGAATAATTTTGTGGACCCCTTGGTTCAGAAACAACCACATCATCCATACGGTGGGCCATGAGTGATGTGACTGCTTCTGGACCAAAGGGTCCACGAAACTATTCCGTGAACCGGGTACATCTAAGTATTTTCCCAAGCAAGACTGCTTTCAACTGCCAAGGGACTAGCACTGAAGGTACGCAAGATATACTCCCTACTTCTGTAGCTCTAGACAAAAATTATCGTACAGAGAAAAAGTAATGATAAACTGGGAAACACTTTCTTGTACTATACAACATTTCTGGCCGATTCCTCAATTGCAACTGTCCCTGTACCCCTTATCACCCTTCAAATGCCGCTGAATTCACATTTGTACAGAACAATAGTATTTATTTTTAACTATCTCCACCAATCAGGCACTTTCAATCTCCTGCTTCTGTGCACAGCAAGATTTGCGGCAGGAATTTTGTGCTTCACCTCTCTCCATATCATATTGACAGCATCTTCCTTCCTTGGCGGGTACTGGTATTCAAAGTGACGGGAAACGTTTTTTAGTTGCCACCACATTTCAACCCATCTTGCCTTCGAAATTTTGCGGAGCTTGGAAACCATGTAGTCCGGTTCTAAAGCCTCCTTGACAGAAAAGAAAATTGAGAACTTGCTGTAATCCAACTCATCCTCGAAGGGAAGCTCAATGTAATCACTCACAATGACGGGAACACAGTGGCTAACAATAGCATCAAAAAGGCGGCAAGATGATGGAGTGTCCCCCGCAGGATCTAAGCAGAACTTTGATGAACGCATTCCTTGGATAGACTAGTTTAACAATCAGGATGTAAGTGTGAGACAGGGTATATCTTAATATGCTTGCACAGATGTAAATTATCAACATCTTTACTGGGAAATTGCAGCAAAGGACGAGCTTTACTGTTGATTGGACTTGAACTATCCTTTTTAAGTAATGATAGTCGTTTTTCACTGACATTATATGCATGAAACAAAAACATTCAAGAAAAGGGGAAAATGCCTACAATATCCCTTTTCCCACCACTATATATCCAATTATGACATGAAAGTAGACTACAACAGACCAACTCTCTTTGACTGAAGTAACAAGAAATTATGTATGATTATCCAACCGAATTCCCAAATGCGCCATTCCCGTGAAATAAAAGACAGATTGAAAAGCAAATTCAAGTCATCAAGGTTGCAAACTGTACAGGAAAGAACAAAACATTGATCATAAAACAAGGACTTGCTATCTTATCATTGAAGTTAAAAGAAGACCTAACTACATGCTGCATCATATACATTAGTCATTAGAAAATTTTCATTGTTTCAACACCTTTCAATACATATGGAACAATTATAACACAGAAATACCAAATACGCAAAAAACTTACAGCATTTACACCTTCCCCTGTTGGATCGCTCTTTTCGTAGATGATATCCTCATGGTCAACTAATATGCGTTCCAGTTTTGCACGGACCTTTCCCTCCTATCACATGCATAAAAGAACATTATTCTTCTTTCTCCACACTTCCATCTCCAGAAAGTTACACTGGATAATATTCAACTATCAAACTAACGTACATCTTTCCTTACGGTCTTTCCCCGAAAGAAAAGAAGTGTTTTGCGAGAGGCATAGGGATCAGGAGAGTTATCATCCACAAAAGAATCAACTACGTGTACATAAGGGGCCACAACATCTTTCCTCAGATTAGCCAAGCTTTTGTTATAGCGACCAAAATCTGCCACAATGAGAATTGAGGCATTCACCTGATCTCGGTGAAATCTGAAAGCGTTTGGATGATGCATTGGTATCACATGGTCCCTACCTGCAGATCTCTGCCAGTAATGGGACTTTCTTAAAATATTAAGAAGGTCAACCTGGACAGCAAAAATGGCAATCAGAACCAGCTACAAACATATAATTACAGTGTGGCAGCAAACAAGACAAATAAATTGCACTCCATCTTGAGTAGAAGGGTGAAGGGCTAGGGTGAAAATGGATACTTAACACACTTAGAGAAGAACATTGAAACACATCAGGGCAGCAGCAGGCAAACAAGTAGTACATTCTGAAAATGGATAGAAGATGCATATTTTCACCAAAAGTTAATTACCACTCAGCCCCAAACAACATCCTCGCTTACTGCAAAACCAGTTCGCAAAATGAAACTTTTCTCAAAGGCCCTTTTGGAGGAAAGAAAAGTATGCAAATGAAAATATGAGGAAAGTTGGAAAACATACTAGAGAAAGGGAAACTTAGATTCCAACCAGAAAATGACTATTTGGTCTGGAGTTGATCTAGGATTTAAGCTTAGGTTTAAATTGCCATTTTAAGTACTTTTACTCTAAAGGAACTTAGTATTTCTGTTTAAGGCTACAGGTACCTAATTTCACATAAAAACATGAAAGATATAAATTCCAATAGGATTTTGATACAAAACCAAGCACATCTGGACGAAATAAATAGACAACAAAATAGTACAATCATCCGAGCAAGAAAATAGTAAAAAAATTGATCTCCCAAATTTGCTTTTCAAATGATCAGTCTCAGACAAGCATCTAACTCAGTAAGTCACTAAAGGGGGCAAAAAGCACAAGTATCTTAAAAAATATATATTTGCTTATTGTTCAATAATCATAACACTATCAAACTACACTCACACCAAACACTGAAAAACATTATCCTGCTACAATTCCCAATTTTATGAAATATTTCCGATTCGATCAATTATTCAATCAACAATCTTGACACATCTAGCAAAACATTACACACGGCACTTAAATTTTCAAATTAAAAAGAATTCAGCAATCGATTCCCAATTAAAACAACCAATTCACGTTCTCCGATGGTTAAACCTCATAAATTCAATTTACCTGCAATTGCTTATCAATTTCCGTTTCCGGATCAGTCATCATATGGCCATGAGTATTAAAACTCAAAGAAGAAAAGAACGGCACGAAGAACACGTCAGCAGACTCGGGATCCAAAACCCTAACAGCCTCGCGCTTCGTGGTTCCATTCTCATCATCATCACCACCACCGTTATCCAACAACGAAGCCATCATCCAATACTCCACGCTATGCTGCTTCCTCATCCCCGACCTCTCCGGCCACGGCGGAAGATTCTCCACCGTCACGGCAGCTTTATCATTAATGCGCTTCCGTTTCTCGATCATTCCGACGTGGAACCTCCTCGGCAACTCGTACATGTAAACTTTCAACGGCGATGATGATCCAGTGAGGCAGGATGCACTGTAAATTGCGCGGAGATCCAGTACTGGCAATCTTGATTTGTAATCGAATTCGATCGTATTAGTGTACAACAAAAATGAAAAGCCGAAAGCGAAAAAAATTACTAAGCAAATAACCGTTGTGCTAGTGCTAAATGTTGGCTTCATTTTCTTTGGCTCTATAACGTGTGTGTTTTTAGTGTGTGTTCTTGGTGTGGAATTATTACATGTAATTGATCAAAGGGAAGAAGGCCGAAAGGGGGAATTGATTGAGAAAAAGAATCATTAATAAATTGAGATGTTTAAAAGAAAGGAATTTCTTGAGCTCTAAGTTCGATTTTTGAGCTGTGATTCGGGAAGAGAATATATTAGGAATGTTTACTTGTGTGGCTTAATGGAGTGTGCTTGGAAGCTTTCTATTATTTTCTGTACTTCTCTGTCTCATTTCCTTTTCTTTAAATACACGTTAGAGAAACATTTTCTTCTTAAATTTTGGCCAATTTGTGAATTATCCCTTGATTGGTTGGCCGATAATATGCAAATTCAAACAGTATTTTTTATAGACAATTATAATATTTAGGCATCTTGAGATAAACTGAGTTAATTATTTAAAACTTTTACTAAACATCATTATCTCCTATCTTTTGTTTTTTGAGAATTTAGATTGATAAACACTATATCCTCAATTGGTCGTTTAAATCAGATGTCCTAATCCGATTGAGTGGTGCATGGTAAAAACTTAAATAGACGTATAGAACTTTGTGATCCTTCTACCTATCATCAATGCAACTAATTGTGATATAATACCTTCTTTTAAGGGGGAGTTCTAAATTGTGAATGGATCAATTGAGATGATGAATCAGGTAACTATCTTAGGATCGAATTGCAAATGATTCGCCTCTTCTGGGTTTTCAATTTGCAAAATAAGTCCACGGTCCCGTGCACACGTGAATGAATTTATTCGAATGGTAGGAAACATGTAAGTGGGTATTACTAATAACTCAAACACTTGTTCTCAATAGTTTATGATTTTTTTATAAAATCTGATTTTAAAAAAAATTAAATAATCAGTTGCTCCTGATTTTAGTATAAAAGGTTAAAAAATATAGTAAAAAAAGTAGTTGGGAACATTACAAAATAAATTTTTTAAAAATCAAAAACTAAAATCAGGTAAAAAAAACTATTGAGAACATACCTCTAATATAGTAATCAAACACAAATTTTATTAGATAAATGCAGAAAAAAAAATCACATATTAATGGAACTAATATAATTTTATGAAAACCTAGCAACAATCTCCATTTTGTTTTGTTATTTATTTTGGTGATTAATAAATTGAAACGAACAAAGAAAGAAATTCAAAGAGGATTATATCTTCAACTTTAATATCACAATAAAAGAAATAACATAAAAACTGATATAGAAAACAATTTCTTTCTATTTGACATCATATAATAGCATCATCTGTTTAAATTTCTTTTTGTCAAAATAAATCCAGCGTCTTGTGCTATGGTTTAGAAAATTCTTTAATATACAAATGCAAGAGTATATACATGCATGCTATTTTTGGTTAAATTGTTGTCTCACAATATTTTATGTGTAAAGGCCAACATATATGCTTAAATATATTAAATAATTTGGAGGAAACGGAAAGTTATCAGAGAAAACACGCACTAGTACAGATTATCAGTTCACAAGGAGCTAGAATTACTTCCATATTCAAGGCCATGCAATTTCTTCAAGTAATTATGCAATAACTTCAAAGGACTTGGGTTATTACACTCAGCTTTGGTAATTATTTTTTAACCCGTGCAACATACAGGCTATTTTTATAATGGGATTTTAAATGTTAATAATTATAAAAATTAGAATGTCGCACTTTATATAATGGTGGATATGGAAATAATATGAAACTCTTAACTTATATTACCAAATTTTAACTATATGATAAAAACGAATATATCTCATAAAATAATAATTAAGGTATATTTGAAAGTTTAAATCCTTGAATAACAAAAAAGAAAATCAAAATTTATTATAGAATGATTTTAGGAATGATTCATGAGTTAGTACTTGTATTACTTCAATTAGTAAGACTATATAAATCAACAATTATAGTAGTCACACATTAAAGGGGATCCTATAATAAATGGATTCAAAATTTATAGAAAGTATTGACTTAAAAGAAATGATTAAATTTAAAGAATGTCCTTTTGGCAATATCAAGAAGAAATTATAGAAGTATACAGAGATATGAGTAAGTTTACTAATATATATTTTTCTCAAATTAAAATAAAAATAAAGAAATATATATATATATTTGTATGTATGTATGTATGCATGCATGCATGCATGCACACATTTTGGAGAAGTTTTGTACGTTTTGACAACTTTTGTTGTACATTTGAAGAAACCAATTGTACACTTTGATATAAGTTGTTGTGCATTTTCTCAAAATTTTCCAAATTTTGGAAACAACGCCTCTTGCATAGCCTCGCGTTGAACTCGGGGCTACATAGTTTTTAGTTCCAAATTATTGGAAGATGTGGGTAAATATATAAAAGGTTTTAAATAAACTAAAATTCTGTGCTAGTGTATACATATTATCAGAAATTTCAAGCTGAACTGCAGTGACAGTAGGGGTGTCAACGGGCTGGGTTCGGGCCGGAATTGAATGTTCCGGATCTGGACCCGTTTTTGTGTTGAGGTTTTGGACCCGGACCCGGGACCCGACGGGTCTTGCATTTGGTTTCCCGGATTCGGGTTCGTTCGGGTCCGGGTCCATTCGGGTTCGGGTCCGGGTCCGGGTTTTGAAAATATAAAATATTTTTATATATTTTACAATTATTATTTATTAAGTATTGAGTATTAAAATTATAAAATACGTATGTATGTATATTATAATTGTTATTTATTGAATATTATGTATTAAGAATTTAAAATACGTATATATAATTTATAATTATTATATATATATACGGGTTCGGGTCGGAACATGACATTCCGGATTCGACCCGTATTTTTACTAAGAAAAAACGGGTCCGAGTCCGGGTCCGGATAAACGGAATTTTATTCCTATCCGGACCCGGAAAAAATCAACGGGTCCGGGTCGGGTCCGGGTCTAGACCCGGACCGTGACAGCCCTAAGTGACAGGACTATTAAAAATGTACACACAGTGACAGGACTGATTCAGATAATTGATTTCAAGCTAAGGTGTTTTATCAGTAGGAAATTTTCCCATTATTGGTAAGGAAAAATTTATGGCCTTTTGATGTGACAAATGTAAATATATAAACAATATATTACTTACATTAATAGATAGTAAAAGCAATCAGATGTAGATTAAATTTTGTTTTACTTTATATTGATTGTTAATGAACCAATCTCCACCATTTCAAGTCAAAGAGCTAATATTGGTTTGAGAATTCCATGGATAATATTGGCTTGACATTTCCATGTTTTGCATAAAAGAAATTATAAAAAGAATAATGGAGATGATTTATACACACTGCATTTTTTTTATCCACACATCTAGCCTTTTATTTTTAGACAAAAAAAGAATATCTTATCATTTGACCTTACTAATTTTTAATAAAATTTGAAATGATATAACTTGATCAAAATGTTATAACTTGAATATGTTAGTGTGGGTGAGGTGTACAAATCAAGAATTATGGTTCTATAGTCATTACTCAAAAATAAACACGGGCTTCGTTTGATTAATATTTTTCTTTTAAAAAATCATTTTACAAACATTTTTTTTACATATTTTTTTATTTATCTCATAAGCATATTTATTCAAAAAAATAATAACGTATTATTTTTCTAGAATACTCTTCAAAATATTTCATACAACTTAATGGCAGATTGGATTGTTGCAGCACAAAATCAAAATCCAAGACATAACAGTCAACGGCCCACGAAATTAAACTAAAGAAAAATTAATACTACTAGTCTACTGAGCCACAAGTACAACTTGCAAATCTCAAGCTAATATCTATAATATAATGATTAAGTAATAACCAATCAGCCAAAAGATTAAAAAACCAAAATCTGGAAAACAATTACCAACAACTAAAGAATATATAGTTATAAAAAAAAAAAAAAAACTAAAGAATATTAACCAAAAAAAAAAAAAAAATTCTCGATAAAGCAGCACAGTCAATCCGAATCAGTTACCAACTGAATGCCTCAAGGTTCAAACTCCGCGTTCAACGTCCATCCCTCGAATATACCAGAAGCTCTTGTCTTATTCATCTGATTCGGTGACTAACCCCGCAGCAAAGCAGTCGAAACTCACGAAAATAAAGTCCAGCATCGTCTCAATTCTTTGGTGCTAATGTAACTCAGATCTTTTTAAGCTTGGAAAACAAAAGATTCTTAAGACCGTAATGCCGTTTTTCAGGCCGAGTGCCGGCGATGTCGCCGGATTCAAAGTCTTGTTTACCTTGGGAATTATGTATGGACTCTTTTCCTTGTTGGTTTACTCCGTCATTCACATGAAGTTCATCACGCCCCTCGGCTTGGATGCCCCTCTGGATCGCTTCTCCGAAGCCAGAGCTGTCGAACACGTCCGCGTCTTGGCAAAAGATATCGGCGGCCGCCAGGTCCGTTATATGCTACTAGTTCTTTATTACTCTGTCGCAGTATTTGTGTGTCGCGTGCTGGAAATGGAATCTGAATTTATTGCTTTTATTCCTTGTTATAATGAATCATTTTTTTGCCCTTCAATTTTAATTTATTGTTTTGATGTAAATTATATGGTACACACGTGAGACTATGATGAAAGTAGTAATTATGTTGGTCCCCAATAAAATGGACATAAGATTTCATTTTCACCTTTTTAGAAAAGAGGGGGGCGGGGATGGTCGGGCAGGGGGAATAAAACAAAATACTTACCCAAGAAAAAAAACACACACACACGCAAGCACGCACGCACGGAGACACACAGCGAAGAAAACAGTAGAAAGAAAACTTATATGCATTGGCGCGTAGGACTGGATTTTTTTAAAAGAATTTTATTTACTTTTTTTTTTTTTTTTTTTTTTTTGTAGTTTATAAAAACTAGTGAGCATTTTATCCTAACTAAGGGGTGTGCTTATGAATTTCTTTTTTTCTTTTAATGCTTGTAGAAGGGATATTCATGAAAGTAGTTGTATGCTTATTTGTAGGAAGGGCGTCCTGGTTTGAGACAAGCGGCTCAGTATATTAAGACAGAGTTGGAAAAGATGAAGGAGCGTGCTAGTCCAAATGTTAGGTATGTATGTACTGGGACTGTAGTTTCTTTTATGTTTTGATTTTAGTCATCGAGGAGTAAATGTGATCCTTTAAAACCTGTTTGTGACTTGTTGTTCTAACTATTGGTTTGGAACTTACTGCATTTGCAGGACAGAGATTGAAGAAACAATAGTAAATGGATCGTTTAATATGATCTTCTTAGGACATAGCATATCTCTGGCTTATAGAAATCACACAAATATTGTTATGAGGTGATAAATGATCTCTCTCTCTCTCTCTCTCTCTCTCTCTCTCTCTCTCTCTCTCTCTTTGCTTTCTCTTTTTCAAATGATTGTGTGATTTTGTCTCTATTGGGGCTGCTTTTAATCAATTAAAATCGAGTCTGACTGGTAGAAATTCCAACTTCTTGAACTCCTCTTGCGGAATATGTCATACAACACGTTTTAGGAGAAGTTTTAGCTCTATGATCTTGCATTTTGTGATAATAAAAATTTATCAGTTCCTGGAGGAATAATATGATCTGATTTCATGTTCACTAGGATCTTTTTGTGCATGCCTAATTTTCTTTCTTTCTTTTTTAATTAACTTTGATATTTACGAAAAGTTAGGCAGTTGTAGTTGATTACTGGAGAAGGTGCGTGATTTACTGTTTAAGATTACGTGTACTTGAATAAGATAATAGTCCACCATTACTCTCTCTCTTTGTTTTTGTTACTTCCATAATTATCCCCAAACGGAGTTGGAGGACTATCAGTTTTCAAATGAATAGATTCTTTTTCCATTGCTGAGTGAGTGAGGTTGAAAATTTTGGAACTTGTGTCCTAGTTGTCATTATTAGTAGCATTTGTTTTGCATAATTTGTCCTACATTGTTAACTTTGTTAAATTATAAAAAGGTAGTCAGATGGTGGAAATACTGTGTAGCAGTCTAACCACACTTTTTGATCATCCTGTTTAAATAGTCACATTTGAAGTTTGAAAGACATGATTGAGAGAGTTAATAAAGAAACCGTCACTCAGTAGTCTTTCTTTGGACACTGGGTGTAGCTTGAAGATTGAATGAGGTTGAACATTGAGTTTCCGTAACAACTTGCACTGCCTTAATCTGTTAGTTCTGTGGTTGCTAATCACCTCATAACTTATTGGGGTGTTCATATATGAAACTGAGAGATGAAAGTCAGTCCAAGTCCTAATTGGAGATTGAAAATAAGTTGATGTAATCAACGCCTCTGTATGTCTTTTAGCCTACTTGTACTAAGGCACTTGAACATATTCAAATTGAGTTACAGGATTGGTTCTGTAAATTCTCGCGACACTGATCCATCAGTTTTGGTGAATGGCCATTTTGACACTCCACCTGGTTCTCCTGGAGCTGGTGATTGTGGGTCGTGTGTTGGTGGGTGTGTAGACCACAATCATTTGTACTAAATGCAAGTATCAATTATTTTACCATGACTCTATTGTTTCTTCCCTTTCCCCAACCAACGAAACAGCATCTATACTTGAACTGGCTCGGGTCTGTGTTGATTCTGTTTGGGTTCCTCCTCAACCAGTTATATTTCTATTTAATGGAGCAGAAGAACTTTTTATGCTGGTAAGAAATTCGTCATAACTGGCTCTTTGCAGTGAAATATTAATGAGCTGTGCTTGATGGACTTTCTTGTTTGATATGTTTTGAGGATTGGTGACGAAACTTTTTGCAGACATAGAAACAAACCCTTTATAGAAATATCACCAGAAACTTTGGGTGTTTTAGGACATTATTGATCGAAAATTGTATATTTAAGCTATTTTGTCAACTAAAAGTTTGAAATTAGCAGAAATTATCAAGCACTGATCTGCTTTACGGTATTTCAGGGCTCACATGGTTTCATCACAACACATAGATGGCGTGATACCATTGGAGCTTTTATAGATGTTGAAGCTTCTGGTACAGGAGGAAGTGGTAGGTATCTGCTGCTGTCTGCCATTTTAGTTGGGGTAACATCCAGCTCAAATGATGAAACATGTACTATTTTCATTACGTTTTGCAAGCTTCCATCCTTTTCTATTTTTTGAATTCCATTTAAAAGTCAATATGTATTAAACAACAAAGTTGATCTGATCAGCAAATAATTTTATATGTTTACAAAAATTACTTGTAATATGTAGTTGAAAATTCAGTTATTTTTGTTGAAGTAATTACAGGATGTCGATAATATTAAAAATCAAGAATCTCAACTCTCGATGCTGGTGTTATATGGATTTACAGGAAATAAAAAAGAAATCTAAACTTGCTTGGTCATATCATTCTATTGCTAAATCCATACAGTTGTGAACTTGTTGATCAAAGATAAATTATAAAGATTCAACATAGAAATGGCTACTATTTTCTGCTTGACAGTTGAAGTATTATTTGATATTTGCGGATTACCATATGCATTGCTGAGTGATCAATGTCCAAATGGTGGCAGCTTAGAATAATTGGAAATATTCTGTAGATTTCTACCATCCTTGATTTATATGCTTAGATCTTTCTTGCCTAAGACTATTTTTAAGCTTTAGTCCCCATTCCTAGCATGACATGCATTTCTTGTGGAGCCGAATTACACTTGCACATGCATTGTTCAATTAACAGACCTAGTATGCCAATCTGGACCTGGCTCTTGGCCTTCATACATCTATGCTCAATCAGCTTTATATCCTATGGCAAATAGTGCCGCTCAGGTGAGTAATTTTTCTTCTCTCCATTTTTTCTTGAATTTTTCTATCCTAATTTCTTTCTACCAGCCATCCTCTCCTCACAGGCAAATAGAAAAGAACTTTATATTCTGTCTTTTGCATGTCTCACTTCATTCCACTTTCTAGGTAGTGTTAAGTAACCGGTCCAATTCTGTCTGTCTCCATTGCTTGATAGCTCATTAGGCAGCATTTCCAATAAATTTGTACCGCGAATAATCTTGATATAATATAGTTTTAATCGTATATCCTGTTTCAAATATCTTCTGCAATTTTTCTTCTTCTTTGGTTGACAATGATTACATTTCTCCCTTCTTGTTATTGCTGTAACTATTATTTTTTTGCAAATTTACCTACAGGATGTTTTTGGTGCTGTTCCCGGTGATACAGATTACAGAATGTTTGCCCAAGACCATGGGGATATTCCTGGGCTCGACATCATCCTTCTCCTTGGGGGTTATTTCTATCATACTTCCTCTGATACGGTGGAAAGACTATTGTATGAATCATAATTGGTTTTTTGGCATAGATCACGTGGTTTAATATTCCTGTCTGTTTGTTTACTTGTGTGCTTGCTCTGATACATGCAATTTCTGTAGAGCAAACCTGGAAGCATCCAAGCCCGTGGGGACAATTTATTTAGTTTGATTAAAGCCTTCACTAACTCCTCTATGCTACAAAATGCATATGAAAGAGAAGCTCTTAGACCTGCTGCAAATCGATCGCGTGACGAGCGGGCAGTTTTTTTCGACTATTTCTCATGGTTCTTGGTGTGCTATACTTTTAAGTTCATATTAATTCTGTTTCACTCTATTCTAATGCAAATTCTTGAGGGTTATTGTTTTAAGCAAGGAGTCATGTCTATTTCATCTTTTCTTTCGTTTTTTAGTTTTTCTTTTGGAAGAGTAGGAGGGTAGGTAAGTGAGAATAGGTACTTTATGTAATTGGTTTCCCGATTGCATTCAGGTATACTATCCAAGACGGCTGGCTGTTCTGCTGCATAGTATTCCTCTTGCAATCTACCTTCTTATGCCAATTTTCTTGAGATTTCCAATTAGAGGCTTTTCACCTTCATTTGCGACTCCCTTGGACTTTATTAAGGGTAATGCAAATTCTGTTGAAACTGATGGTACTATTGTGGAAAAAAACCATTCTTCTTTCGTGTCTTTCTTGTTGATATTTTCACATTTTTCATGTGCAGGAATGTTACACCATGCTTTAGCAATTCTACTGGCTATTATTTTTCCTGTTATTTTTGCCATCTTGAGATTGCTTTTCTCAACACATTCCATGAATTGGTAAGAGGTTATTACTATATATGTCCATGATTAGCGTATTTGTATACGAAACTTATAGTTAGTTTTTCCTTTAGCATAGAATAATGCATTTTGGGACATTGCTTCTTTTTTTCATGTAGGTTTTCTAATTCATACTTGGCGTTTTTGATGTTCATACCTTGTTTCCTTGTTGGTCTGTTAACACCAAGATTTTTTTGGAGAAACTTTCCTCTCTCTCAAAATGTTTCAGTAGTCAATTCGTCAAAAGAGGTACCTTTCCTTCTGATCCTCATTCAACTTACAGTTTTTTTGGTGGTAACCTCTGTTTATGTTGGTCTTTCCTCTCTTTAAACTAGAGTTAATAAAAGAGAATTTTGTTATTGAATGTAATAGAGTTGAACCAATTTTTTTTGGTAAAAGAAGATTAATTTTTGGAACTATGAAACTGGAGTTGGCATACAACAAGTGCTAATGATCTATTGATTTCTTTTTGCATGTTAACATGTGAATATCTTGTTTGTTTCTATTGTATTCTGAAAGCTGTTTTTTGTGAGTGTTTGGACCATTGACATGGGAAAAAAAGAAAGCAAAATTATAGATTTATTTTGCAATAGATTTGGGATTTAAGAATCTGATTTTTGCAGGTAGACATGCATTGTTGTGATATTGAATATGTCATATTATTCCAGCAAATTGTTGATCTTATTGGGGGCTGTCTTCAAGCTTGAACTATCTCTATGTGCCTCCTTTTGTTATGACGATTAACTGTTACGTGGGTCTGCATCCATTAATTTTGCTGTTCCTCAGGCTTTCTCTAGCTTTTCAGATCAGTGCATGAGCGAGAAAAGGAAGGAGAGAGGAAAGAAGGAAAAGAGGGGGGGGGGGGGGTGTTTCATATTTCTATATTGCATGTTTTATTGCTAGACATAGTCTTCAATGTCTTATTGCTAGACAGAGTCTTCTACTTGGAGTTCATGGGATCTACTTTTTCGAATTGAACCTTCAGGATCACATACTTCATCTAATATAGAAGGGTTTCAGGAACTGGCAGATGAAGCAAGATTTTGGGGAGCATTTGGAATGTACTCCTTGATGACATTGGTGCGTGATATTTTTTATTGTAATGAAGTGTTCTACCTTTTGTTGCTATTCTTTGGTTCTTAATTGTCTTAAAATACCACCAAGGGACCCCAAAAAAAAAAAAAAAAAAAAAAAAAAACTCCAAAGAGAAAGAGAAAGAGAAAGTAACACAGGAAAAAAAAAAGGGAACATATTTTGAAAACTCACTATGCAGATTGACCCTCTGAATTCAGGGATATCTTATAGCTGGCTTGAATGGAGGTTTCATGACCTTTTTGTTGGCACTCTTCATGCTTCCTGCGTGGATATCCTTCCGCCTATCTACCAAGGCCTTTGGCCATGAATCTCTTAGGTAACAATTTGAAAATTTTTGGTACTTTTTGTCTGATTCTTTTGTATACGCGAACCCGAGAAAACATCTTTTTCTAATTCTAAGAAAGAGCTGCAGAGGTCATGTGCTCTTTTATGTTGTCTTTGAATCAATTAAGGAGTAATTTATTGCTTACAACCATGTATCTTTTAAGGTTTATGAAATCAACCTTAATGATGATTATTTTCTGCATAATGGTCTAATTAGAATTTGTTCTTTCAGGTCAACTGCATGTTACGTGATCCCTTTGGTCCCTTGCTTAATGTATTCTGTCTACTTTGGTGGGTTCCTTGCTGCTTTTTTGATAGAGAAAATGGGCATGACTGGGTCTTTTCCACCTCCTTATGGTTAGTCTGCTTGACTTTGCATCTGCTGGTTGTTCACCATGACATGTTGATGCTTGTTTGAACTTTCTATTTACTGATCTTCAACAATCCTGCAATAATATTCCGTACAAGTGTGGGAAAGTTTGTGTACAAATTCTGATGCTTGCTTTAGAGGTTTATCATGATGACTTTTTTTTTTTTTTTTTCCTCCAGGATATTTTATTCCGGATATTGTAGTAGCAGCAACTATTGGAGTTGTGACTGGTTGGTGTGTCGGACCTCTTATACCTGTTGTTGGTCGTTGGTTAGCTAAATCATCTGTTATGCACTTCTTGCTACACGGAAGCATAATTGCTATGGCTCTGTCATCACAGTTCTTTCCGTACAGCACAGATGCTCCAAAAAGGGTGGTTTTCCAGCATACCATTAGAACTGCAGGTATGAAAAAGGCAAAGGTGTGCAACCATAAAAATAGTGACAGTTAATTACGGTTCCATGTTAGATATAAAGACAGGAAAGTTCACAGGATCTTTTGGATGAATCAGTATTAAGTACAATAGTATGCTTGGCTACCTTTTTTTAGTAATATATGTATTCTAAGCCGAATTCTTGTGAAAAGAGTACACTAGACTCTTTCAATTCTCTTTTTTTCTCTTTTTTATTTGCTTATTCTTTACTTTGCCAGGAGAGGGGGGTTGGGTGTTATGGGTGTTGCAGCTGGTTTGAATGTGCATTGCTCTTGTTTACCCTACAGCTTATTTTTCATGATACATTTAATTGTTATATCTTGGTTTATACATTCACTGTTTGCATCAGCAGATTAAATGTCATTGAATATGCTAACAAGTGATATTGTCTGTCATGAACAGGTGCAAGTCATGTTTTGGATTCCAGTTATGAATTTTCCGTAGTTGACTCAAACTCTCTTCCTTTTGTCTTTAAACATGCTCCGGAAGTGGCAAGAGAATTGCACATTGGTTCAGAGTTATCCTTTGATACTGTTAGTCAGTCACTGCAAGAGACTTGGATGGTACAAACCAAACGAGTTTTAACCACTTATGTACTATGTCTCACGCGTCCAAATTTTGCAGTCTGATCTTTTTGAATAAGATTAAATACACTATTTATTTGAGTGGAAAAATTTTATCTCAACATGGAATTTTTGTCCTTTTGTCTGCATGCTTGTTTTCTTATTCCTTCCTGCCTAAAAAGACTTTGGGTGAATGCAAAGAACTGTGATCATCGTACCATTTTGTCTTATCTTCTTGTTTAGCAGTCAACTGGTGTAATGGTACTGAAAGTGACTACTGTGATAGACCATGGGTTGTTAATGGCAATTCTGCTTTTGGTTAGCTGACACAAATTGCTTTGATGACATAAAAATGTATGCAGTGCTGGGTTTCTTTATCCTGAAAATGAAGGGAAGCAAAAAGTTGTGAATATGTGTACAAAAACACACACTATCAGAGAGGACTATGGTTTTGTCAGGTGAAGAAATGAAACAGAAGAAACAGATGCTAGTCTAAAAAAGTGGAACCAGGCAAATTCAAAAGTTAGTCTGGATTAGCTGAGCCATAAAAATTCTACATGGACAGCATTCTAATCAACATTTTTGGATTCAACCTCCCTCCTCCTTTCCTGGCCATGAAACAAATCTAGAAAATAGTAAAATATAAGGCCCTCCTCCATTTGTTTTTCTCTTTGGGGAGAGAGAGAAGGTGGGAGGGAGAGTGTTGAGAGAGAGAGAGATAGAGTTTTCTTAATGTTGTTGAATTTTGTGTTACCTTCGAAAATTAAGTTTGCACTGCATAGATACCCTTGTGCTTTTCTGATTGCAGTAACATGGCCAGAAATGGTTTGTGACGCTTCATTAACATATAATTGCTTTAAGTTTGAGACTCCTTCAAGTAAAAAATTAACTTAAATATGTTTCTTTGCAGGGGATTTTTCCAATATCTTACTTGTTCTCCAGAAGCTTGAAGTTTCCAGCAGATGCAGATGATATCTTGAAACAATACAAAT
This sequence comes from Mitragyna speciosa, assembly GCA_024721245.1. Lineage (NCBI taxonomy): Eukaryota > Viridiplantae > Streptophyta > Magnoliopsida > Gentianales > Rubiaceae > Mitragyna > Mitragyna speciosa. The sequence goes on from CM045570.1 coordinate 761,664, forward strand.
ATTTTCCATATCTAAGAACTTACAGGCCACAAGATTTATTTGATGGAGGGTCCCGCAGAATCTACTTGGAATTTGCAATCGGGTAAATAATTGATATATGAGATAACTGAATCATCTTATAGTTTGCTGTGGGATTTTAGATTTACTTGAATTTATATCCCTTTTGCTTTCAGCTCCTTAAAGGACGTATGGGTTTCAGTGATTAACATTACAGGTCCATTATCCAGTTGGTCATTTGCTAATAATGTACTACCAGGTGGTGTATTTTTCTCCAGCTAAGATGGAGAAAAATGTTTTTCTTTTGGCTATTGATCCTTGTGCAATTGTTTTCAGCTCCTGAAACGGTTGATAATGGGCCACCATCATCAACCGTAGACTTAGTGGTGCAAGCCACAAGAACTGGACCTTTTGGTTGGAGGTAAAACTTTAACCATTGTGTGTTACATCAACCTAGCTTTGTTGTTGCTTCCTCTTTGTTGCGTTTATGTTCCTTCATCTTGTATTTTTTTAATCTAATATGGTGAAATATGTTAATTAGTATTGCTTTCTGCATTGAGATGGTTAATTAAACATGTTAAGATATTTAAATATCTGCAGTTTCCACCCTCCATGTCCTTGTAAATGGTTAAGGATGTGTGACTATAATAAGGTGATTGTTATTTCCATTTCAAGAAGCATTCATCTCCCCCATCCCCTCCTCCTTTCTCTCTTCAAATTCTGGCTTCATTTTTATACCTATATATATACAACCATAATGAATATAGTGAGGACAATTCAATTCCAGTCATAACCGTCTACAATGTTTGTTTGGATCAACCTCAAGTGTATATATGCATAATGAGTGACTTCTACTCAGTTTTGTCTTAATGACAGGCAAGAAATTCAGAACCCTTGAGGATTGAAGTTGCTGTGGTGGACCAGCATTTAACAGAGCCTGCAAACAAGTTGAAAGGCCTTTTTCCAAATTGGATAGATGTTACTGCTTTTTCAAGCTTTATGTCCAGCTATGTCTTCTAGTGATGGACAAGCCGTCCTTCTTCCTTGGGCAAACATGTTAGCTGGAACTGTTATTAGGATTGCTTTCTGCATTGAGATTCTTTTCTATCAAAAAATGTCACTATTTGTTTTTCCGTTTCAATCTTTGATGCCACCATTTTCCCCTCTAGTTGGTTGACAGAGTTGCATCATGAGAAGTTTTGCCTCTACCGACAGGATTCCAATTTCATAGGCAGTGACAGGTCAGTAGTAGCAATGGACAGCATTTTATATCGACCTCACATATGTATTGGACCTTCGTATCGAAAGTCCAAGAACAAAATGAGAAGTTTTTGTTTTCGACTTGATTCTACTGCAAGGGAAATAGCAATTAGAAATAATTGTGACTACAATGTCTAAGAAAATCCTATTTCAGAACAGAAAGGAAATATTGCAGTGGAACAGAAGCTAGTTGTTTTCGGTTTCTTATTTATCAACTAGTTTCCTGGGATATGCTTGGCGATGAGAAAACGTCAGTTGTCAGAATGAGTTGCACAGCAATTAAGATCTTCCTGTAAGAAGCTTCAATTTTCATCTTTGAAATGCCGGTAGTGGTTTATACAATCTTCATGGAGTTGAGAAGGTGCAGAAGAGCGAAAGTAGGAACGATATACCAGCCACGGTTACTGGTTTAGGTTCTCCTATGGCATCCTCTTCTTCTGATGTTTTCGGTTTCTCCTTGGTAGTGTATTGTATTGGCCTTAATACGCTGATCTTTCTCCAACTAGTAATTTAGAGCTCAAGCGTTCGTTCTGTCGTATGTTTTTGGTTGGGAGTCTGACTGCATAGCTTTTATATGTGGAACCATGTGGATTTTGAAGTTGGAGGTCAGGGCAGTTGAGAACGGATCATTGCTTGAATGGTTCTAGTGTTTCAACTAATGCCAACAACGGGCTATTATCAATATTTTGAGAGTACGAGTGTAACACCTTGAGGTGTGAGAGAGAGTCGAGAATAGTATAATAAATTTTATTATTAATATAACGCGAGAAAGGGTTAAAATCTTGTGCATTTTTGCAATTAGTTAATGCATGGCAATTTCCCATACAATAACCCCATTTTTCTTTTTCTAATTTTTCTGGCAAGTGTAAAAATGGTTTACTATTCTCCGTAATCTCACAAGCTGAGCAAACCTCTTTTTCAAGTTTTTCACTTTTTGACCTTCGAAGATACTGATCCAACGGTTAGTACTACTTGCCTCTCGTTAAGATCAGATCGATACAGAAACGAACGGTTGGCATATTTTCAGATTTTTTCCTCTACAAAAGCAGCTCTCTCTCTCTCTCTCTCTCTCTCCATATTTTTTTCCACAAAAGAAGAAAAAAAAAGAAAAGAAAAAGAAAGCAGCAGCTGTTTCTCTTCCGGTAGAACTGCAATTTTCACATCTTTTCATTCCTCCGAGATCGTCATTCCTTGTAAGTCTCTATATGATACGTATCTATGTATTTATTTGCGTGTTTTGTATTTCCTCTTTTTCTGTTTCTAGAATTTCGTAAATACTAAAAATACTGATAGAGCGTTGAAATTTAGTAGTAGGTTGAATTTATAGTTGTTGATGAGATCTAAGTTGGATGCATAAATCGTGTATGAGTCCTTTTTTTTTTTTTTTTTTTTTGTTGTGCGATATTTTGATCGCTGGCGAATATTTGCTCATATGCTTCTCTTGTTTGCAGACTCCAAGTATAATTATTAAGATAAGAATTCAGATATGGTATGTTAAATTTGAAATTTGATTAATTGTCTTCTTTTTTTGGGCGTCTCGAGCAGTTACTGACTGAATTTTGTAATTACAAAATGAAATTGCAGTCTGCGCTGTTCAATTTCCACTCCTTTCTTACGGTAGTGCTGCTAGGGATTTGTACTTGCACTTATGTGAAGATGCATTTTCCAGCTCTTCTTGAACAGAGGACTGGGTGAGTCTTCTCAGTTGATACAGTACATTCTTCTCATTATTCTATCTAAAATTGCTTCTTAATGTTTATTATGTTGGTTTAGTCTCACTTTATTATGTTTATATACATTTGGGAAATACTTAACCAAAGTTTGTTTTGTTTAAACTAATTGAATAATTTTTCCGTGCTTCTGTATTTAATGACGATACAGTTGGCATTCTGATGATCTTATCCTTTGATTAAGTTTGCGTCGGATTACGCAAAGATGTAATCAGCCAGAATCAGTGTTTAGTAATGGAATAGGTGTAATGAGCCAGAATTGGTATTTAGTAAGGGCATAGAGTCTAAATGATTAAAGAGCTTCTCATGTGAGTACTTGCATGGGGGGGCTGAAGTATAAAGCCTTTCAGGGAGTGTTTCTTATGAAACAGATGTGATATAGAATTAAAATTTTCTGACGTGAATCAAGAATGTTATTGGTAAATGAAAGAGGAAGCATGTAAGATCGGATGAGGGTTTGCTGGGTAAAATTATAAAGAATGCCAAGCATCTAATGGGATATTTGTATTCTGATAGAATTATTCTTGTCAGATTCAGGATATCTGTGCATGGAACACCCTGGCTGAAGCCATCTAATTCAGTGGAAGAATTCAGTTCTAATAGTTTCGATGCATGGATTTTCACATAATGGAATACTTGAATTACATGATCAATTGATAACTGCTTGGGTGCAATATTATGGGATTGAAAAGGGAGACAAATATTATTACTGCATTTACCTAATTTCTTCCTGAACATCTTGTGGTTAATATTTCAATTCACTGATTTTGTGATGTATGTAACACGCATACTGATTGGTTCACTTTTTCCAGGTTTCGAGGCTTCTTTTGGAAGGCTGCTAGAATAGGTGAGTCACCATTGCAAATATGACATTTCTGTTGTAAGAGTTGTTGACAACTTTATTTTTCATAATCTATGGAAATTGGGTAATAGCTGTAAATTTGAAATCAGTTTTTCTTGTGCAATGAAGTATTGAAAAATAAAAGCTATGAGCTAGAGGGAATCAGCTTGGTGCAGCGAGGATGAATTATGGCTATGACTTGTGCATGGAAGTCAATTCTTGGCTTTATCCGTTTGATTTGAAATTGGATGCCATAGGATTCCTTGTTATACCGTTCATTTCCAAGTTTACTTAGATTCTGTCCCTGTTGCGTGTTTCTGTGTTGTTTGACTCTCATAAACTTTTTATGAATGTGTCCTTTTCAAGGAGAAGAAATGAATAAATCACACAACCTGCTTGATGAAAATCACATGGATAGATCTCAATGTATTTTCGTGGTTTTTGTTAAATCCTACCTCTAGTTAGATAGCAGTTTCTGTTTGGTCCCAACCTAGGTAAATATCTTATGCTAGACAAACTTCAACGCTTAGACCGCTTTAAGGTCACTATTTACTCATTTGCAGACAGAAAAAAGATTTTTATGCTAGACAAACTTCAACGCTTAGACCGCTTTAAGGTCACTATGTACTTATTTGCAGACAGAAAAAAGATTTTCTCAATTACTTTTTGAAGTTAACCATGAAGAATTCCTGTACATATGCATTCCTAAATGGCTTTGTCTACCCTTCCCATTGATTTAACCAATCTGTTAATGCAACACTCGTATTGTATTTATATAGGAATTTAAACAGCTGCAATCTGTTTCTAGAACATTTTTTATTTCATTTTGTATGAAATATATGATGTGTTGTATATCAAATTGACAGAGCTATATACATATAGTATACGCTGGTTTTTGGCTTGTATATTAATATCATGCGCCATTGAGGAGATGATGTTTATCACTCTGCTTTTTTATTTGCAGGAGAAAGATTGAGCCCCTGGGTGGCGGTGGGATGCTTCACAATGGGTGTGTCTATAATTTTCTTCTGACAGAGAAATGTACCAGTGTATCCGCAAGTAATTCCTAGAGAAGTTCTTTCCCTAAAGATTTAGTATTACTATTTATTTTTGTGTTATTGAATTGTTGAAAAAGATCAGATGGCAAATCAAGAGTATGTTATTTCTCTCACACAACTGGAGCCTTTGTTTGCTCACATCTTAGAGGAAGGAATTCTTTTCTCACTTTTTGAGTCTGAATAGGATTTGTTTTCACTTTATTTTCTCCAAGTTTGCATTTTATATGCCTGACAAAACCCTAAAAAAAACAAAAAAAACTGAAAACACTGAATCTACTTTTAGGTTGGTTTTCGATGCATAAGTTTGAGGATATATAATCGAGCTTTTAGCAAAGTCAGTAAAAACCTATTGCTTATATCTGATTGAAATTGTAATCATACAAGATCTTGACCTCATTACGTGTATCATGCAGATACGGTTACTCTTATATAGATGAGCATGGAATGAAGCCTTATACCTCACCAAACATATTAATCTCCTGAAACGGTTTTCTCATTTTGTAACAAAATGTTGGACTAGACAAACATCCACATTTCGCTGCAAGATTGAACAGGCCATGTCTGCCTTTCGAATCCCGATTTTAATGGGTTGCACAGCCCAAGATCTTGACAACACAACAGGCCCAGCCCAAGTCCAACCTTCCTCTCTATCGGTCTTCTTCCGTGACTCTGATTTTCACTTCTGCATGCTGTAATCAAAACAAAACATTCCAGAATCTAATAAACCCTCGCTTGCAAAAAATGACCGGAAGTTCGAGAAGAAATAGTACTCGAAGAATCAGAATAAGACCAGCGACCATGATGTGGTGACGGGACCATGATGTGGTGACGGGACCATGATGTGGTGACGGGACCAATAAAATCCATTTGATTTAAAAGCAAAACTTTCAGCAAATAAACGAAAACTGGACAGACGGCAGCAAAATATTTGAAAAGGTATAGCTAATTATCTGACGTCTCTGTTTCCTCAACCATGATGATCTCCAAATCCCGCATATCTCTCTTCAAAACATTGCCAAGCCTAGCAATGGCCTCTGTCTGCTGTTGTAAGACCTGCGTCCAAAAAATAAAAAATAAAAAATAAAAAAGAAGAAGCAGAAGATAAAACTTGTCCTTTTGATATTGCATTATAATTAACAGCATATCAAATTGAATGAGTGATCTGATTTATTTCAGGCTGCAAATACATTTATGAATCATGTATCACCTTTTCCTGAAAGTGTTTCCTGAAGTAGCATAAACACGAGAAGATGCACAAAAAGTATGAGATAAATAACATGGGGTACAAGCAAAGGATAAAACGTCAAATAATGCATATGTTCATTCTTTTTCCCCCATTTTGGCATTTTCTGGGTGATTCTATAGCTATCACAAGCAAACAATGAATGTTATGCACCGCATCCATGTCAGCAATGCTTATTCTAAATGACATTTAAGAATACCTCCTGCATGTCCAAAAGAGACTGCTCGTGTATTTTAGTTGATCCTGGTATATACACAGAACCACCACCAAGGCCATTGGCTTGAACACGAGAGAGGGTCAACAGATTTTGAACCCTTCTAGAAAGTTCTGCTCCAGATCCTTTTAACTGTCAGTTTTTACTTGTTAGTGTAATATCCAGCACAAGCCACATTGCAAAACATCTTAAATCAGATAAAAAGACATGGATCAAAACCTGTCGAGTTATTGCAGCCAACTTCTCTGCCAATTCAGCTTCTCCCTTCATTAGAGGTAATCGACAACCTTTGCCTTCCAATGCCTCTATAATTCTCATTACCTGTTGTTCATCATGTTAGACTATTCTCTTTATCTGTTTGCATATCAAAGGCATGAGCAGCAAGCTAGTGTATTGAACATTTAATTTTATTATACAAAGTTTAACAACTTCATCCAGCATGGTATCCTTTAGTTATGTTTATGAAATAAATAGAAGAAAGTAAAGATTACAGAATTTTACAAAAATAAATTTACATCTCCAACCAACTACATTAGGATTTGTGTTTTAGCAGAAAATGCTAACTAACCAGATCACCAGACAAAAGCCTACTTTCTAGCACAATAAAATAAAAATGAAGCACAACACAGTATAGATGTCCCACCCTTAACAGGCGCCTTTGGAGACCCTGCTCCTTTTGTCTCATTCTCTGTATCCAAGGAAAAGTGTCGGCTTGGAAATGCCTTTGAAGCTGCAGACATGTAAGTATAGAGATCATGTCTGCCAACCACCACAAGTTAAATATATAAAAACAAGATAGCAAGAGATTACCATTTTCACATTGCTCTGTGTCATTCGCAATCTCTCAGAATCTGAGAGTATGACTTCATCTTGTAGCTATATGAACTCAACATAGAAAAATAAAATAAAATAAAAAGAAAAGAAAAAATAACACTCAGTTATCCGAAGCAACAAGCAGATAATGTAGATAGAAAACAGAAACAACAGAATTGCAAAGTTTCTTGAAGACTAAAATACAATTACCAAAAACTATGACCAAAAGGATTAACAAACTAATTTCTTGCCAAGAATAATAATATAATATGGCAAAACGACACACACAAAATTCTTGACAAAGAAACCATATGGTATATTTAACATGAGGAGGGGGGGGGGGGGTGGGTGAGGAGGAAAGATGCAAAAAGAAAAGGTTAAGTAATGCCCCTATGATGTTCTCTATCTACTTGGTCTCATTATATAACTTAAATTCATGAAATAAAGAACTGCGTTCTTCAATGCACATATATTTGGTACATGGAGATAAAACCAAATATGAGTTGAAGAGAACTCAAGAATAATATTACAAACAAAACCCACATTTATTTAATACCTTGAGGCGCCGTGAAAGATCTTTAAATCCCTGAACAAGCTGGGGCCACAGCCGTTCTCGATCAGAACTTTCCATGCTTTCAAGCTTCCCCATGGCCTCTGCCCACATTACCTGACAATCCAAACTAATCCAAACTAATTCACCAGATTTACTAAAAAGCCTCTATAAGTAAAAGCAAAGCAGAAGAAGCACCACTATAGATGCCAAAAATATAGGATACAATCAAATTGAACTCACATCTGATACACCAGCAGGTTTCATCCTATATTGAGGTTCAGTCACACTGAATAACAAATACTGCAAAACCAACACAAACATCTTAGAAGCACCATCTGATCGGTAAATTTTTAATACCGAGAAAGAAAAAATTTTCATTAGTTACTTCAATTTATGAACAATTTCAGACCTGCCTAACCTAGAAAAAGAAAAACTAACTAGTTAAACTAGCTGTCAAAACCCAAATGAACCTACAATAACTAATTGGATACAAACCTAAGATCTCAATTTCACCAACGGCTTCCACAAATTAAACAAAGAATTAAATCATCAAGCGTGCTGAAAGCCACAGAAATAAGATCAATGGGAAAAACGAACCTTAAATGCATAATTAGGGTTTCCTGGCTCCTCCTTGTAAGCATCTACAATAGCCTAAAATAATTAACATATCAAAACCTTTCAACAGAAAAACTAACATAGTAGATTTCACTAGACAAAGATAAGGATTTTCACAAAAATTTGAACAAACGTCATTCCAGATGGAGGCTTACTTGAATATCACGATCGGCAAGAGAGAAAGGGAGAGGAGCTACCGGAGCCATCTGAGTGGTCAATTGAGCATTTCCTAACGGCAACGCCGGAGTCGCAATTGACTGACCAAATGGAGAGGACTGTGCTTGCGTGGCACCGAACGGCGTCGAAAGGCCAAAAGGACTGGCACTCTGAGGCGTCTGAAAGAAAGAGCTCTGCTGCTGTTGAGGCTGCTGAGAGAACGGCGGCGAGAATAGTGAGGTTCCGAAGCCAGTGCCGAACGACGGAGCAGACGGCGTTCCGAAAGCTGGAGTTGAAGACGGCGTTCCGAAAGCTGGGATTGAAGACGGAGTGCCGAAGGCGGGTGTTGAGGAGGGGGTGCCGAAGGCGGGGGTTGAGGAGGGGGTTCCGAACATTTTCTGGTGGTTGTTGAAAAGATGCGTATGGTGATGAGGGTTTTGGGGACGGAGGAACCCTAAACCGGAGTAATAGAGTGGAGTGCGTGGCTGAAGGGGAAAGAAGATTTTTGTGTTTTTTTTTACTGTCACGGTCTTGCCGCCATTTTTTGACAATTGGAACGATTTGCATTTGCTTTTTCGAGCTTATATATATATATATATTTTGCTAAGATTTCGAGGGATGTTTTTGAAGGATGAAGTGGTTAATTAATTTTTAGGCTAATCCAATTGAATCCCCCTTAATTTAATATTCAAAACATTCATAATTACTTGCTATTATCTATATTTACTAATACTATTTTCCGTCATTACAAAAATTACTACAAAACTACACTCAACTTATCCTATTGTTTTTATTTTGCCACCAAGTTGATTTGCACTAAATGGTAAATCATTTTTAATAAATGATTATTTTACTAATTTTACTATTTACGGATAGTCTACAATTAGGCCCAAAGTTCAGTTAGGAGTCGTCCTATGTGCAATCTAGCAAAACATGCACCCGGTGAAGAGATTTGGCTATAGTACAAATCTGAATCAACTTTGCACCATACAAAGAATTAATAGTTAAATGATAATAAAAAGAGTGAGCTCACATGAATTGTTAATTTAATCTATAAATAAACATGCACATATGAGTTGTCAAAATTCTACTAGTTTTTAACAAACTTGTATTGTGTACTATAGAATGACTATAGTACAAAGTTAAGTCAACTTGAATTTTCTTTTTTATTTTTATTTTTTCCTTCTAAAAATAGCACAACCGTCTAGGCCATTGATGAAACTAACTTCATATGGGCTTTGTATAACTTATTCAAAGTCCGTCAGTCAATTTTAGGACAAAAAAAAAAAAAAAAAGGCTATGATACCAGAAATCAAGTTTTCTGAGCAATTTATCAAGCAAATTAACCACATTACGATGATACAATCACGTTGGCCTAAAAACGAAACCAGCTTATTGAAAGACAACCATCATCACTCCTTCTGGTGGACAAGAAAGCGCACATGAGAACATAGGACCATGAGAGGAGGAAGAAACAAGGCCACTGAAGTCATCCGAATCTTTGATGAGAACGACAAATTTATGCCTTGTTTGTCGTCATACTTTATACTTTGATTGTCACGCTGCACACGCACAAACCTGATAGTTTTATATTTGAAGTCTGCCAGTCTAATCCCGGAGCTGCATTAGGATCGTATATAAGGGTATTGGAACCAGGGCCCTCCTGGAGTGAAAATAGTACAAGTTTTCCGTCGAGTATGCCAAACTGAAATCGAATGCTTGAGCTCCCCGTCACCGGAACGGGTACCACCTTCCATGAATTATCCTGAGAGTCAAATATAGCCAGTTTCCGCTGGTTTTTCCACTCAATACAGAAGAGCTTATTTCCCAGCACAGCATGAGCTGTAACCATGACACAGCCATTTTTCATCTCACACCAGGTGTGCTTCTCAGTGTTGTACACATCTACAAACCTTGAATTTCCAATTGTGAAACTGGATCTACCTCCCATTACATAAAGTTTTCCCTCATATCCAAAAGCAAAACATCCCCATCTCGGACGGCGAAGACTCTCAATGACAGTCCACTTGTTAGCATCAGGGTCATACACTTCAGCACACGAAAGGGATTCACCATTCATCCCATATCCTCCAACTGCATAGACCATGCCATTTACCTCTGCACAAGCAAAATCATAGCGTGCGACATTCATGGCTGCTAATTTACTCCAGCTACATAGAAAGAAAACAATCTAAAGTGAGCATGAGGAAAGATAAAGACCATACATCAACAAAGTTTCTTGATAGCAAATGGCAGTACGCATATAACAATCAAGTGGCTGACATGAAAAGTCTCCTCATAAGCAAATACAACGTGATTATGTGCCAACATGATAGGAGATAAAAGATTTTTTTAATGAAATAAATCTTGCTCTTGTTTCTAAACTGCCTGCCCTCAGAAAAGGAGGAAGAAACGTGTGTTCATATCATCTAGTACTGCTGTTATTAAAATTAAGTGTGAAGATTTCATGGTAATCAAACTTCTTGATTCAACTATTATTAACAAAATCGCAATCGTAATTAGCATTCAAATAAACCCTGAAACTTCAGAAACAAAGAGATACTAAAAAAGATGTTAACAACAAAAGAACGAAACAGGATATGAGGTAAAAGTAAACAAACCTGTTAAGGCAAGAATCATATTGATAAACGTCAGCTGAGGGAGATCTACTTCCGTCAACCATGGCATGACCAGCAACAATGAGAAGCTTTCCATTGAGAACTACCACACCAAAACCAACTTTTATGGGACCAGGCATTGCAGGGAGTTCATGGTGTTTCTGTCCCAAACAATCCAAAACCTCCCAACGGTTCCCATTTCCTTCAGGGTCTACAGTCAGGACATAGAGCCACTCTTCAAGCATGCCAGCTAGTTTTCTAACCATGATAAATTCTTTACTTTGGATAAAACACCTCCATCGCTTGCAAACAACACCCATAGAAGGAAAATTAGATTGAGGAACAAGAGCAAGACAGTACATTGCCACATCGTCAGGCAATCCAGGCAAGATGGGACAATAAAAATCATCAGCAAACTTTGAGGTTAAGCAAGATCCTCCTTTCAAATGAGATGGAGTACCCTGTTCGACTGCATTGGAGAAACTCATTTCAATTCAATAGCTCTCTTTTTTCCACTAACAATTCCAGGCATTTTTGAAATCACAATTTTTCAAACATAAAGGTTGACAGAAGCATCATCATTCTCCTTGGCTTTCAACTAGATATATCACGGTAATCGAACAATTAGCTTCTGATTAATGAAATTCATGAAATCCTTCACTTCTTGATATTTTACAAGACCAAGGCATAAAAGATGTTGCAGAACGTATGGCTTGAGCTGTGAAGGCTGACGATTTTCTATGCTCTGTCCAATTGGACTTGGATTCCATTCCACCTCTTTGGCACTTATTGTCCTTGTGCTTAATTCTAGTACCTAGGCTGCTACTCCCTGAACTGTTGCACATTGCCCAGATGTCTACATAGAACAATAGTAAGTTTGAAACAATCCAGTGTAAATCAAAAAGTGAAAATACTCAATAGTACATAGGAATAACAAAGGAAATATGAGAAAAATAAATGATGCCTCAGAAGAGTGGGACTGGTTTTTGGTCCTTCTGGAAAGTGAGAGACATCTTGGCAAGGCCATAGAACCAAAGAGACTTCGCCTCCAGTAATTTCCATTTTGCTTGGGCAAAAAAGTTTACCTGCAGCATATCACACACGAGTAAGAAAACATTATGATAATAGACTAGAAGGCCAAAATTGAAAGTGATAACATGAAACCTCTTAAACTCATTTCCCATATTCATAATTCCCAATGTCAATATTCAACAATACATAAAGAATACAATAAACAGAGTTCTCCGAGCAACAATTCACACCGATATAATAATTGCACCACGAGCTCTTGAAATTCAACCCGCCAAAGTCAATGATCAAAACAAAAAATATATTAATTTAAGTGGTGCCCAAGAAGCAAGATAATTTAAGAAACAAGAAGCTCCCAAGAACCAGCAGCCATTTAATAAACTTCCAAAAATATAACTAATTTTCTCCACCAATGACCCGCAACTACCACCACTAAACACCACCCCCACCACCACCAACCCCAAAATTTTTGGGGAAAAAAAAGAATAGATAAAGAAGATCTTCAAAAGAATATATAGATACATAACTATCTGTCACAAAGACAAAAAACAGTGCAATTCCTAGCCCTCTTATAGACATAATAATGAATATTAACACTAGTAAGATCCAACAACTCCAGCTTACAACAACAACAACAATTAGAGAATTCAGCAACCAAAAATCGAAGCAATCAAAGGGTGATTAAGGAAACAAAATTTAAAGCAGGAAGCATACAAATTTCGGAAAAAAAATGTTGGGCAAGCTGATAATTAGATGAAACGCAATAAAACAGCTCAAATGATCTCCCAAATTTCAAAATGAAAAAAAAAAGAGACAAAAACAGATCCAGAATTTCGGGAATGCGTAGATTAGATATTCAATTATTGTCCAAAGAATGCAACCACTCAAAATTAAATAACAATGAATTAAAAAACCCCGGAATTAATTCGCGTCATCCGCACAAACAAACAAATTATTCCCCAAATTTCCACCATAAAGAAATAATAGCAAAAAAAGATAGACCAGATATAACAGAAACAAAGAAATTCGGGAATTTACCTGAAAATTTGAATTCTGATAGAACTGAAGAATCTATGAAATATAAATAGAGAGATTTGGATAAGAAGCTCCGAAGAGATAGGCGAAAATGAAAAGATAGCGATAATATTATTACATATAGTATTAGTATAAAAATAGAAAGTGCGGTGGTTTGGGTGTGGGGAGGTACTGTTGCTACGGCTACTATGACATTGTCATGAGAAATCTCGGGAGGCGTGGAGTGGACTAGAATATATAGGAGATATGGGCAGAGGGGCGGGGAAAAAGTATATAATACACCATGTGCATTGCTACGTGGTATATTAAAACTAATAATTTATCGTTATGTGATAATAGTGGGTCATATTTTGTATTATTTGACGATGTGTAATTAATTTTAGTGCACCACGTAACACGTCACGTGACGCGCGTGATGCACGCAATACTCATTCGAGGGGCGGGACGCTCCACCCGCTCAAACCCAAAACTATGATAGAATTTGACAGCGCCAAGCCACGTCACTTACCCACTGCATAATTCTACCAGAAATTAGAGTGACCACGTTGGAAGATTAAGCTTACTTGTAGAGATTTTGTGATATTCACGTTAATATAATAATGTATACTGGTATAAGAAATTAATATAAAATTATTTATGTGATACTGTTTTAGATTATGTTACAAAATTTTATAGTGAAACAGTAAATTTTATGAAAAAAAAAGTCTATGTAAAAATTTTACTGACCACACCTGTCCTTTTTACGTTCCAATTTTATTGCTTGCTTGGTTCATTTTTTTTTTTTTTGTTCTAATTATTTGTATCCTTGTCTATTATACAACTAATTATTTTTTTCATTTTTTTAACAGAGGGTAGAACGAAGAATAGGGCTGGCCATGAGATTTGTGAGAATCAAATTCTTGTTTTTGGAATACTTTGAAATAACGGTTCTTAACCATTGATTTGTGTTTTGTTCGATACTCTGCATTTTCATTTGAGTCTACTAATATTGACATAGCTAGTTTGTGTTTAGTTAATTTTTATTTTGTCGTTAATAATAAGTAATTTTTATGGATTGAATGCTTCAAATATTTTAGAGGGCAACTGAAAATATGAAGAAAGTAGAAAATTTTCCCATCCCTGAATGTGGAAATGGAAGGGCGTTTGTGACCAAAAGTTTACCATTCTTTTAAAAAAAGAAAAAAGGAAGATAAAAAAATTTTGTGGAAGCTTATGAATCTGGAGAGATGTGGTACTGGTAATGTGGAAATTTCCTTCTAGTTATACACAAATTAAGAATTTTGCCTTGAAAGTGAAATCTGTCCTTTTTCATTTTGAGGAGTTGGAATCTATTCCGAGAGCGCACCAAATGTCACCTTTTAGCCCAACAAAAGTCTGATATAGACTATCTTATTAATTTGGGTCAATGGCTTGTAGGATGTGACATCAGTGCACCTATAGATACCTCTGCAATTTCTTCGCCACAATTGCATTTTTATACCTTTCAATATCATCCAAATTAACATCGGTGAGAGAAAACAAAACAATAGATATAGACTTGTGATTCTGTAATGCTCTATAAGAATTGTCATCCACGTAGTCCACTCAACAGCAATCAAAGATTCCACCAATCATCCACAACATAAGTTGAAAATTGAGAAGCAAAAGATCCCCAAACTAGTAGTCAACATTTTGCCCTGTTTTTTCGAATTGGCCATTTTCATTCAAACCCCACTTTAGATATCCTCAATCGTATTGTATGGCTGCTTAGGAACCACGCATTCTGCTAGCCTTTTGTTTTGTTTTGTATGCTGTCCCAGTGTATTTGCCTGGCTTCAAATTGATATAGAGACATTCAAATTTCAAAGCTTTTACAATTTAAACATGGTAGGTTTGATGAGTGTTTAGGAGATTCTTCATAAGAGATTTATGATAGTTGCCTACTTTTATCTTCTGACTTGAAATTGAGCGAAAACGAAGAAGGGAAACAAGATTTTTGACTAGTTAAAAAAGAAACTTTTCGTGTGCTCTCCCCATAAATACATACTTATTGAACATAGGGCGTGGGATTATTCGAGCACCAACCGAGGGTTGACTGAGAAATGAAAGTAAGCGAAATTTCACAACTTCAAGCACCTTACTCCACATACGAGAGAAACGTTAACATATTGCTCAACTATATTTGACTCAATGGTTAGAGAAACTGTCACTTGTTCTTTTATTTTAATTGAATCTGTCCAACCAATTTTAAGATGATATAATCATCCACCGAGAAGGTCCAAATGACATCTTTTTATCTTTGGCTTTTCGGTTTTGGTTGAATCATTTTAACCATTTTCCGGATTAATAATCAACTGAGAATGCAAAATATTTGTATGCAAAACAATGAATATTTATAATACATTACCTAATTACTTAAGAACTGAAAAGGGACAAGAATATTAGTGATTTTAAGACGAGCTAACAGCACTTTCTGATCTTTTGACTTCGATAGTTTGTGATTGATATTTCTTACCGTTTTCTGGATTATTAAAACTCTATGTAATTGAAAAAATATATATATGTTCTGGTTTTGAAACTTTCTAAACACTTTATGGCTCTTGATCAATTGAAAACTTTTCTAATCATTTTCCAGCCTTTGATCAATTGAAAAGGCATAGAGATAAAACAAGGTCAACAACTCTAGAAGAGACATCCTCTTCATTTTCATAATAAACTCAAAATCCAAATCAGCCTGTACGTGGAAGGATAATCAAAACGACTCATTCTCACCTTATCTGATAAGCTGCGAAGAAAATGCACGACCTTGTAGCTGGCGTGGAGGAATGCTTTAAATAAAGCTTCATTCACTTGAGCCTTAAATTTGAAGTTTTGAGTTGTCAAACTAAGGAATTTCATTATTATTTCACAAGATGGCAGTTTATTTTTCTTATGAAATTAGACAGGATTGTAACTTACCTAGAACCTTCTCTATTAAAAGAAAATCTCACCTAGACCTTAAGAAAATGCTTGGAAAGTGAAAGTAATCATTCGCGCAATCTTAAAAAATGGCTAGTAATCTTATCCACTTTCTTTTGCTACCATTGCATCCAGTAGAAACCACAGCAAATTGGTTTTCCCCAAAAACTATCGCAGATGGCCACCAGGATTGACTTGCGCGTACATTGAGCCCATCGAATTATGACCAGATTAGACCCAATATACTGGAAATAAACTGAGCCCAAACGAGTCCAATCTCTTAAACGGCCAAATTCTACACCCAACAGTAAAACGTACAAGGGAGTTGCCAAATTCACTTTAGGAATCTCCCACCACCAACGTGACACGCAGAACGCGTACGAGCAATTTGCAGTTTGACGTATGCCAACGAAATAATATAAAGCATAAAAAACAAGAAAAGCTGGGGAGAAAATACTACCTATTTCTTGACTTTGAAAGAGGGTCTTAATACATGCAAATACACAGTCGATCAACAAAGATAATACATGGTCTAAATACATGCTAATGGATAGTATATCAAAAATCAAAACATGCTCTTCCCTCTTTATAAAATTATTATCAACCAAGCCAATGCACAGTATATCAAGGTCAAGAGACAAGATGCAAATGGATTATGCATGACCTAAGCATCAATTGAACTCAAATCAAAACAAAATCAGTTTATAATTACATGTGATCTTCAATGCACAAGGTTCCAGTGTCTAGCGAATTATTTCGTTATTGATTCAGGAACTTCACCATAGATGACATTTCAAACCACAAGTATCCACATCAAGGGAAGCCAAATATCTTGATTATGAGCAATCAGAGAACCGAACTACAATAGTCAAATATCTTGATTATGAGCAACCAGATAAAAAACCTACGATATTCTGAGACGAAGAAATGACTCATATCCGTTGCACCTCATCCTCCTGGAAACCATATACACACATAGAATCTTGCTTGTATTCATTTTTTATTTCATGCTGACAAAATCAATCCCAATCTCCAATTCCAACATACTATCCCAGTATTTTGTACCACACACAGCTAACTGTACGGGCGTAGTCTTTTTGTATTTTCTTTATCTGTTGTACATAGTTATTGAGCCTACTTAAACTCTTACTACATGGTTTCTGATTCAAACATTGTTAAGCATTCAAGGAGATTATGTCATATGAAGATCCAAAAGCTTCAAATTATTTAAATACCAAGACTAAACTGATCCACAAGCTCAAGCCTCAAAATGGATTTCTTAAGGTTAAGTAAAAAACACAGAATCAATAAGTCAAATTCAGTGTGCAACAAAGGAACTCCATAACACTGTACTTCCAAATTAGACCCAATAAATAGCTACAGGATATGCAAGCCTTGTTAGTATACAACCTGGCAACCATCTCTGTGTTGTAACCAAGAGACATAGGATTGTAACAGGGAAAAAAAAAAATCTAAACTGGTTAACCAAAAAAAAAATGTAGAAGCAAGTAGCTAACCCACCACAAACAATAGGCACTGCAACCGGCAATCAAAGGTCCAAATATATGCATATAAAGAGGTATACTAGAAGAGAAAGAAAAAGAAAAGGTCATGTGATAACTAGATTCCCTTTGAAACTGTAGGCATGTAAAATTCAACAAAGAGTTAGTTCATACCACCAAAAAAGGCTTAATACGTAGCTAATACACCATCGCGAATATCTCAAGCAAAATGGTACCCAAGACCAGTCAACTGACCTACTTCTTGCCAGTCTTCTTCTTTGAACTAGCACTAGTAGACTGTGGTTTGGGATGCTTCTCAGTTTCACTTGGATCCAACCATTTGAGAGGATGGCGATTGAAGAACGGCCAGTTGGGAACAGTTATCAGGGAAGTCAATAGAACACCACCAGCATATATCACCAGCATTATCTGAAACGAGCCTAATACATACCCTGAAATGAACGCCACCACAGCAAAGCTCACCAGCATTATCTGCATGAGTTGCTCTGCCAACTTCTGCCCTTGCCAATCCATCTGCCAATGCATAGCAGAAAACATATCACTATTACACAAAAATTAAATGAAATTACAAACAAAGACAAGAATATGTTGTGCACATATATGTAGAACAAAATAGTTTAGGGCTCTGTTTGGTTCTTTATGAGAATTGCAATTATGCTGTTCCAAATAATAACTGTATCGAAATGTAGCTCTTTATTTGAATAGGATACGATTGTCATAGAGAATCAACTAGAGCATCATGCAAAACTTATCTAATACTGTCTAGTAAGTTTTATTAGTCTCACATTCAAAGTTAATTTACAGGAAAACTTGTCCTATAATTGGAAATGGATTCTCATAAAATGAGGATAAATGCAATTAAATAGACAATTACTGATTAAAGCTTATTCAAATTTGTTCCACGATTATCACAATCACTGTATTTCAGCTACGAAAAAAAGGCCTAAAAATTACCAATTGAACGGAGCAAATTGCCAAAATGCCTAGAGTTCTACGGAGGTAGGATATATATACATACATAAAACCGTATAAAAGCATATATATAGAAATGGAGATGAGTTCACTAATTGAAAAGAATGATACAGATCTGCAATAAATTCCGGGAAGTAAAAAAGATGAGAAATGGTGTGTGCGAGTGTGTGAGAGAGAAGCAGAGAGGAGGAGGGGGAAGTGGGGAATGGTTCACCTGAGTGAGGGAGGGAGAGCGAGCAGTTGAGACTTGATTGATAGAGAGAAGCCTGTCCAAAGAAAGAGAGAGCTGCAGGAGAGAGATTGGAAACAAAAAAACCAGTTTCGTATTTGTGGACTGCGAGGAATTATGCTGACTGTTCGATTCAGCGATGACGAAAGATCCCCCGTGATCAACCGTCCGATTAATCTATTTTGCTACATTTTCCAGCGCCACGCATCAATTTATATTTTAGGGCTTCTCTCTTTTATTTACTTTTTTCTTCTTTTTCGGCTATCTTTGACATATGGATCCGGGCCTCTTCAATTTAGTTTGTATAGACGATGTAGTTTTTGTACTTTTTTGCCATATGGATCCTGGCCTCTTCATTTCACCTTGTGTGTAGAATATGGGAATTGCCTGTACACGGGAGGGAATAGCTACTTTGTTTCTCCTGTCCTTAGGCCCAGCTTTGTGTCATTTTTTTGGGCCAATTCTTTGTTAACAGATATCGAAATCAGTCACAATTGTGAGAATTTTCTTTATTGACTTTCTATAACACTCGCCTACCACAGTTCCACAAAACCAGGATGAGTACCGTTGTCATTTTATTTGGTGTTGGATTTGATTAAATTTCAAGATAAGCAAACGAAACCATTCCGAGGGACTCGAAGAACAACATATGAAAGCATGCAATAAGATTTCAAAGAGTCCATCCAAGGTCATCTTGCGCTATTCAAAAATTGCGAGGCCCAACGTACAGGGATGGTGGCAAATTGGGAAATATACCATTGGAAGAAGGACAAATAGATTGCAGCATCTAAACAAATTAATAATCATTACGCATTACCATAGAACATTCAAGCAAAATAGCCATGAACCATTCAGTAAGAACAAAAGAGCTCTGTCTATAAATCAAGTATGTCCTCGAATAAACTTTACGAATATAAACGCTAGCAAAACTTGTCCCCATCCTCTAATGGCACAAAGTAACAAGACACGTCAAAACTTGTAAATCGCTAGACACTTCCACTGACAGCCCCAATACATAAAGCTTAAGCCTTCCTAGACTTGCTGGTTGCCAACTGTGATTCAGGCTGCAAAATGAACAATTATTCAGGCTCGAATAGAAAAACACCAAAAGAGATACAAAGATAGCTTCACTGTTTTTCAACTAAATCAACCAATGATATCTCCTTCCCCTGACAGTTCAAAGGGAAGGATAGCTATGTATTACCTCCTTTTTGACAGGCTCTTCCTTCTCGGACAAAATTAACTCAATATGGCATGGAGAAGACATGTAGGCTGGCAATGAATTATACATTTCAGTTAACAGAGGTACAACAGAGAGATTAAAAACATGAGAGAATAAATACGGATAAAATATTTAATCCATCAAACATACGGTTTATTCTTCCATGGGCGCGGTATGTGCGGCGTCTTTGCTTCTGTGCCTGGTTCACCTGAATGTGAGAAATGAAAAGTGAATCCACATCCAAGCCTTTCACCTGCAAGAAAGAATTATAAGCTACAAATTTGCAACAAAACAGGATGTTCGATATAAGATTTTTCAGGACATGAATAACAATACCTCAGCATTACTTTCAGCATTCTTAAGCAAATCCAAAATAAACCTAGCAGATTTAACGGGCCAGCGACCCTGTCCATTTGAATGTCTATTCTTGGCCTGAGCAGTACGCCCAACACCACCACAGAAGCGAGTGAAGGGGATAGCCTGCTTATGGGCTAAAACATCCTCCAGATACCTCTTAGCCTTCGCTAAAGGTAACTTCCGGATGGCATGTGCTGTTTCCCTGGTGTTCTGTAAAAGAACACAAATGACCAAGGTCATTCTCTGTATACTTCACATACCCAAAGGATTAAACAAAACCAGCTAGGAATTTTGAATAAAACACGTCTAGCATGTACTCAAATTATGGTCTCAAAGCAAAGAAAATTAACTGACATTTCTAGCAAGGGCAGAAAACACAGAGAATATAAGAAATATGGATCACAAGAGCAGATTATCATAGCAGCAGAAGCACAAAAAAAGACCAGAGTAATTAATCATAGAAAGTTCCAACAAAATGCAACCACATATTATTTGTCTTCATTCAATTATCAAAGAACCATGAGTCACTAACCAAGGAAGGGTCACCCACTATAAAAAGGAGATTTTCTTAAAAATCCAGATTTACTCTCAGAAAGAACTGAAGCTTACTTCTAGTCATCAAGACACGCAAAAATCAGATAAGACTAATCTGATAGACAAAGGTAAATGTGGGGAAGATGATTGTTGAAGACTTTCAACAAGAAAATGAAAAACAACTGCCCATCTTCCCAACAATTGTATTTTGCAGAGAACTCTTTCGAGCAAAGTGCACAGACAAATTAGCACAACGCCGATACACACCATCCCTGCTTTTCTTATCTATATGGAAGAGCTAATAACTTGACATTAATAACACTCAAACAACAAACATTAAGATGACATCATGAAAGCATGCCACGCAAACATTAACAATTAACAGTGTATTTCACAACTAATTTCCCCTAAAACATCTCCATTTTGCAATGTTGTCACTACTTTCAGTTGAATAATTTAACCGTAAAGAAAAACCTTTTAGCAATCCAAAAAATTAACAGTACTACATTTTGAATCACAAATTCACAAAAGAGATGCACTCACAGTCAATTGTTACAAGTTGTGATAAATTAAACCAATTAAACTATCTTAAAAACAACAATAAAGGCTCAATATTACGGGCATTATCTAATTATCCTACAGATATAAGACCACTGAGCAATCAAAATGTATCATCATTTACTGAACCTTCATTTCATTGACAGGTCAAGAGGTTCACCCAATAACAATGCAATATTTTATTTCCCTGACGTTTACGAGAGACCCGTTCACAATATAACGGCAACAGGCCCCTGCTTTTTTCATCAGGTTACAACTAACCACCAAATAACATCCGATCCAAACAACTAACACTTGCTAGAAATCACCAATAGAGCTAACAGATATTGAAGAAAATATACCTTAAAATGAACCCGGAGGTCAGATCCCCTGGCCTTGCAGGCTGCATTTCAAAATATTAATAAAACAAAATTAGCATAAAGCATAAATAATTTCAGCAGAAAATTCTCCAAACATATCTGCAAAGATATAAAACGGAAAAAAAAGGAGAAAAAGGACAATTACACTTGGTCAGGTTATCCGGCTCCCTTGAGTACTTCACCTAAAAAACATCAGCCAAAAATTTAAAACGTGTTATAATGCGAGACTATTTCACATGAAAAATCTAAACCAAACACGTCATTACGATGAAAGATATTAGAATTTAGCAATCAAGTTGGTAGAAGCTGAAAGAGAAGAGAAAAGAAGAAAGCCTAACCATTTTTTTACCGTCAGCGGCTGTGGGAGATCTGAAGATGGAGTACTAGGGTTTTTCAGCAGAAGCTCCCTTTTGCCCATTTGTATATATAGCTGCGGGAAACCCTACTTCCAACGCTATTGTCAGTACACTTTGCATCGGGCTAGTTTGGCCCAAAAGAGAATGTACAATATGGGTTTGTCATTTGATGTCTTTAAACCGTCATGGGCTTATAAAATGTTTTAGGCCACTCGCCAAATACAACCCAAAAGAGAGAGAGACACACGCACGAAATTAGAAGACATTGCGATGTTCTACTTCCTTGAATTAGACCCAATTATGCGGAAAACACTTACACAGATCGGATCTGCCGATAAGGCCGTAGATCTTGTAATCCAGGAACAATTATCTTGTTAATTGTTTCTGGGCCACAGGTCCACAGACGGACCGTGTAAGTATTTTCCCAATTAAGCCAATAATTAAGTTTGGCATTCTCCTTATTATGGCATCAGCTTGATCCAGTTCTTCGGTTTTGTTGACTAAGAGGTGATGTTTGGAATCAACTTTTGCACATAAATTAATTGCTTTTTTAAATGTATGAACTATTTCCCAAAAAACATAACAATAATAGTAAAAATAGAACTCGAGATTTAGAATCGAATTGAGGTATTTGGACACGGCGCTTTCCTAGTCCCAATTTGAAGAAAAATACGTAGCATCTAGTTTGCTTTCCATTTTCATCAAAGTTCATTCACTTTTCATTGTTTAACTAACTCACGTTCAAGTAAGAATATATGTGGCTTTTGCTTGTTATCTACTTCAGTTGTGATCAATATATTACCTGCGCCCACATTCATGATGATCAATTATTTTGCCTCTCAACCTATCATTTACTGCAAAAGTAAGGTAAGTAATTTCGTAAACTTTTTGAACTTCAATACATGTCTGAATGTCAGATTTTTTTGGTTATTTTCATGACTGAACCTCGGTTGGATCGGATAGATAAACAAATTTCTGTCGTACAATTCTGTTGCTGAAATCTTGACTTGCACCTGGTGACCATTTTCCTCCTAGCTTTGAAGTAATATGCGGACATATTTCACCTCGTCTTTTATAAGTAGTTATGTTTGTCCTGTGAATATGTTGTAATAATCTAACATGCTTACCACGTTCAACGTACGGAATACAATGGCGGTGGACCGAGCCTTTTATTCAACTTCTTCTCCATAGATTCCTGCTCCAAGTCTTCTAACTGTTCTTTTTTATCATTTGTTTTGTGCTCGTTTACCTTCAAAACGTTATTGTGTTTAATCATTTTCTTGTCTCACGAGGCTTAATTTCATATATCTATACTGAGATTACTAGGTTACACAAATTATTTGCCTAACCGTTGATCTAAAACTGATGATAAATATGAGGTACACAAATATAACAATGTTATGTATATTTTTTAAATATCAATGTAGTACTTAACTATTTAACATTGTGTATGGTAAATTCAAAATATCTACATAAAATCATTGCTTCTATACATCAAATTTGGCATTATCATATATCACGGCTGTACAGGCAACAACGTAATTACTAGAATATATTGAATTTTGACATGGCCAGAGTCCAGAATGTCCTAATTGCGCAATATTTCATAAGGAGTAATTTACTTTAGCTTATGTAAATCTAATTGTGCAGTGACAATGTGAATTTAGTTGTGCAGTGACAATGGATTTCATTGAATATTTGATCAATATTGTAAAATGCATTTGGAAAAGAATCACGAGAAGCATTGGTTTTAGAGAAAGGCATTTGAACAATCCAAGAGAGCTTGCTGCACGAAATGAACACCCCGTGGAGGCCTTCGGTTGGGCTGCCCGAGATGAATCTGGTTTGCTAGCTCCGTTCAAGTTCTCCAGGAGAGCAACTGGCGACAAAGATGTTATGTTCAAGGTTCTATATTGTGGAATTTGTCACTCTGATCTTCACAGCATCAAGAATGATTGGGGTGGTTCCAACTATCCAATGGTCCCAGGACATGAAATAGTGGGAGTAGTCACAAAAGTGGGTAGTAAAGTCAAGAAGTTCAAAGTTGGAGATAAAGTTGGTGTGGGATGTATGGTCGGTTCATGTCATTCATGCTACAATTGCACCAATGACCTTGAAAATTACTGTCCCAAAATGATACTCACTTATAATTCAACATACTATGATGGAACTCCAACATATGGAGGTTACTCCAATATCATGGTTGCTGATGAGGACTTTGTCATTCGTTGGCCTGAAAACGTGCCTCTTGATTCCGGAGCTCCTCTCCTCTGTGCAGGGATCACAACCTATAGTGCCCTGAAATATTTTGGATTCGACAGGCCAGGGATGCACATTGGTGTGGTAGGTCTAGGCGGGCTAGGCCATGTGGCCGTGAAGTTTGCCAAGGCATTTGGTGTTGAAGTCACCGTGATTAGTACCAGTCCTAGCAAGAGAAATTATGCCATCGAACGTCTTCGTGCAGATGCCTTTTTGGTTAGCCATGACAAAGATCAAATGCAGGCTGGCCTGGAAACACTGGATGGTATCATTGACACCTCCTCCGGCGTCCATTCTCTAGGATCACTGATTGGTTTATTGAAGTCTCACGCTGTTCTTGTCATGGTTGGTCTCCCAAACAAGCCTCTTGAACTTCCAGTTTTTCCATTGATTTTGGGCAGGAAATTCGTGGGGGGAAGTGCTATTGGAGGTGTGAAGGAGACACAAGAAATGATTGATTTTGCAGCAACTCACAAAATAACAGCAGATGTTGAGATTATTCCAATGGAGGATGTCAACACTGCCATGGGGCGGCTTGCAAAGGGTGACGTTAATTTCAAATTCGTCATCGACATTGCCAATACTTTGAAGGCTGTTTAATCTCGGCTTTGGAATTCCTTAAAGCCTTTTACATGATCAGAGCAAGTTTACATACTGTGACTAGCTTCAGAATAATATTCATTGAGACGGTGTCAATTCTCAATATCAAGTATATGGATTGTTGCTTTATGATGCTGTGCAAATAAATGTCATGTACTTTCCTTGGTGTAAAAACTGAAAGAAACAATAGCCATTTTCTATGTCTTATCCATACTGCGCACCAACTACTACATTTTGGCATTGAATGTAGGCTGAGCTCTAATTTCATTTGCTGGCACAGACTGGAAACAGCCAGTAATGTATAAAAAAGAAAATCACAGACCAAAATGATGATGGTGATGATGGGCAAGACAGACTTGCATATGGATGTCTTTTATTGGAGGCTCCTACAAAGAAAACAGGACAAAAGATTAATTACAAATTTAGCTAAGCTAACTTTCTTGATATCGGAAGTATTGCCAAATAAACAAGCCGAAACTACAACTACACAAAGCAGAAAAGATAAAATTGTTGAAACATCCAGGAGTTTATGTACCATTTTTGTGAGAAACAGTAATAACAAGAATTTCCTGGGAATCAAAAGGACTATGAAATATGAATGGTGACAGGGAAACATACAAAATTTCCCTAGATAGAAAAGCCGATGCATTTGGCCAATTTCAAAATGTCTGGAATTGCAGAATTCCCTCATTGATTACGTCTGCTCACAATTACAATTTTTTTTTATGTTCCAATCTTCTCAAGGTTCTCAGAGATGGTCTTCATCCTTGGTCGAACCTCAGGGTCTGCCTCAGTGCATGCAAGAGCAACATGAAACACAGCAAGTACTTCCTTCTTTGCATGTACTTCTTTTAGCAACATCGGGTCAACCATGTCAGATAGAGGGTTTTCCTCTTCAAAGCCCTTTCTCACCCACCTTACTAAGTCTAGGATCTCAGTAGAAGTGGATGTCGTAGGAGGAGAGAGGTCTGGAGATTTTCCCGTTAGCAACTCGAGCAAGACAACTCCAAATGAGTAGACATCCCATTTTTGGGTGGGTCGGTTGCCAGGGATCCGAGCTTCCGGTGATCGGTAATTGTTGGGTCGTTCAGGTTGAGCTGATTTTAAATATGGAAGAGCTCCACCTATAAACCCCCCAGAGGACGAAGGGTTGTTGCCAGTGATGTTGATCAGCCGGTTGAGGCCAAAATCAGATATGTAAGCCTGATATTCATTATCAAGGAGAATGTTGGAGGGTTTCACGTCTCCATGAACAAATTTTCTTGGGCTACACTCATGGAGATAAGCTAAGCCCCTTGCTGCTCCCTTCGCAATTTTCAGCCTGGTTGACCAAGATAAGCTTGATGATGCCTGACCTGTTCTGCCTGTATGAAGGTATGATGGGTCAGTCATTTAATTTTAAACTGATTTAGCTTATTTAGAAATATAACATTAGATGTTAATGCTAAGTTTTTGGGCTGTGGAGCAATCTATATTAGAACAAAATTATGAAATGGTGAAAAATACAAGGATATGTTGGTCTTTTGCACATAAAGTGGGCAGAGAAATGGAAAAGAATGTTGGTATTGTGCACATACAACATGATCACTCTCATCGCAACATGTTAATCAGTAATTTTACATCAAGATTGCTTAAATCGGTACATTGACAGATATCCCTAAAAAAAGGAGGAAACAAAGGAATTGACCATGCATGAGAAGAATTCAAGATCGAGGAAATTAAGTAATAACATTTGTCAAGTTGCTATAATATATTTCATACTGGAATTTTGCTTTGAATCACCAAAGAAACCAAAGAATCTTAGACTATTATATGTCTTAATCATAAGCCAATCAACACATATTTTAAAGATAATTTGCTAAAACCATGTTGAAAAACATTGTCCTATATGCAAATGTGTAATTAATAGTTTTAGTTAATAAAAAGGCAGATAGTTATTCAACTATTAGGTTCACTTGTTTAAATATATTATTCCCACTACAGTGCCACTGCTGGACAAATGAATCTTCTAGCAGGAAAAGTAAGCCAATCCTCCACCAGATCATTTCTGGTAACAGATCAACTTTCCATTAGATATTCTTCACAAGGACATAAAGATGGAGAGTGTGTAATTTCACACTCTGTATAGCTTTGTTTTAAAGTAAAGTGTTTTATGTGAAAGATTGCAACAAATCAAACATATTAACCCAGTCAATACTTAGGATAATCTATAATTTCTATTTCCATATCATAACAAAAATTAAAGCAGCGACACCATTCTTGGTTCTTAAGTCCTAAGTAGAACCACCAAACAACTGTATCTTTTACTCAGTTTCAATTGCAAAACACATGCAAATTAAAAGCCAATTCAAGTAAAATGCAAAAGGAAGTTAAATGACACAAATAAAAAGTTGAGGAGCATACCATGAAGAGCAGAAGCCAGATTGCCGTTGGAAATGAAATCACTAATAAGAAGCTTTTCATCAGGAGCCCAGTAATAAGCTCTCAACCTCACAATGTTCGGATGCTTCACCCTTCCAATTGCCTGAATCTCTGCCACAAACTCCTTGTACCTCTGTTCACCACCTTCCCCAAGCCTCCTAACTGCTACAGGCACGCCATTCCCAAGCACAACCTTATACACTATCCCCAATCCACTCTTCCCCAACACATAAGCCGATGCCCTCAATAGCTCATCGAGTTCAAAGTTGAAACCCTTATCAATTGCAACAAGATCTCCTTCATTTCCATTAACACCACTTCCAGCACCATCAATTCCCTTCTCCGACTCAATTTCCGAGTCATTACTAGGAAATCCACCAATACAAGGAAAAGCAAAAAACTCTCTCTTTTCATTCCCTCCAAACTTCCCTTTGCCGGTGCAACTACAACCACCAGAATCTTTCCTCCTCCAATACAAATACACAATCACTAATCCTATAAATGCCACTCCAACAGCATCAGCCACTGCGATTAGTATGATCAACCCCGGCTTTAGTCCTTTTCGCGAATTCATCCCCTCATTATCCTGTGAAGAAGGCCGAATTCCTGGAGGATTTTCTGAATTATTCCTACATGATTTTTGTAAAGGAAATCCACATAACATGGGATTATTCAGAAATGCAGTTGGACCCTGATTAACAAATGAACCTGTTTGCGGAATTTCACCGCTTAAATTATTACTTCTAAGATCAAAACTAACTGTAAGCGGTAAATCACCTAAAGATTTAGGAATATTCCCAGTAAAATGATTGAAGGAAAGATTCAAAGTCCCCGTTAAAGATTTCAATTCGCCTATATCTTCCGGGATTGAACCGTTAAATGAATTGGAAGACAGATCAAGCTGCTCTAAATTAGCCAGCTCCGGGAAAACACCTGTCGGAATCCGGCCGGAAAACTTGTTTCCGGCGAGAATTAGCCTCTGCAACTGCCTGCAGTTTCCGAGCTCTTTCGGGAGGGCTTCCGAGAGAGAATTATTCGAAAGATCGAGGTTTTGAAGACGAGGCAGATTACAAATTGATGGAGGCAACGGCCCAGAGAGATTATTACCGTAGAGAAACATGCTGTGGAGTGAGGAAGCGTTGAAGAGCTGATCGGGTATGGAACCATAGAAATTATTGCCGTGAAGATTAAGTCGCCGGAGATAAAACAGCTTGCCGAGCTCGGAGGGAATGTATCCCCGGAGATTCTTCGCGGAAACGGCGATCCCGACGACTCGAGGGCCGTCAGAAGCAGAGACATTCATACAGGAAATTCCAGTCCAGTGACATGGGGTGGCGTCGTTCACGTTCCAATCAGAAAAGGCTGTGTCGCCGCCGTCGATGGCGGACTTGAGGGTAAGGAGGGAAAGACCATCGGGAGTTAAAGAACTCCCGCGCTTTATTTGTAACTGAAAATGAAATACGACAGAAATTACAATTAATAAAATGCCCGACGCTTTTTGCATTGTGCTTTCTCGGTTTTCTAGGCAGTAATGCGCTAGTAGTACTACTTGTGTTTAACGTTAACTGTCAGATTAAAACATAGTACAAAAACAAAGGGTCGTTTAAGTTGCTGTTTTTTCTCCCTTTCTGTTTTCTTCTTCTTTTTTTTTTTTTTTTATTTTCTTTGATGGGGGGTGGTTGGGAGAAGTCTAGCACGTGAACAGGAGAAGGAGGAGAAGGAGGTGCTGGTGGTGGTGGTGGAGGAGGAGCAGAGGTGCTGGGGAGAGGGTGAATGAGGGTGGGTGGGGGAGGGAAAATTAGTTGAGGTATTTATGACAAAGAGACTAGAGGTACAGGGAGGGGTTTTGATTGGTGGGTCCAACACCCGCTAAGAGAAGAGGGAGAAAGAAGGAGTCTTCTTTGGTAACAGAAGGGAGTAGTAGTAGAAGAAAAGCAATGTAAATACTTATTAATAGTGAGGGGATAGCAAAGTGGAACAATGATGGTGATGTAGTCTACTCGAGTCATTTTTTGATGCATTTTAGATTTAGATAGATGTCTTTGTTGGGATTGGGATATAGACTTTTATCGATGATAAGAATACTTGATAATTAAACAAGATATACAGTATTAATAAACTCAGAATGAAACATTGATAAAAATTCAAAAAAATGATCTTTCAACTTGTTTTGTTTCATCCAAATTCGTGCTTAAATTTAATTTATTAGCTAATTTGAAAAGGTTGGCAATTTAAAAGTGCATTTTTCATTTATGTTTTTATATATTATTAAACCAGCAGTTCATTTAATAGTAGAATAAGTTTCAGGACATCGTGGAAGTTTGAAATCACAGCTGTGTATTAAATTATAGGTTATAAATTTTCAGTAACACATTGGGTTCTGCTCGACTCTAAATTCACAATCATCCATAGGTTCATTCTCTTCAATAAATCAATGTACTCATTAGAACGAAAATCCACTTGATCTTTAATTGCACGGTTTATCATTTAATGCTACCAAATTGAGGGGACACCTGTGGTCCAGATGGGATGACATTGAAGAAGGTTAGGGGTCCTCATTAATGTTTATTTATTAAATATTATCACTAATTTTTTTTTTTTTTTATAAAATCCTATATTGATTTTCCGTTTTCTTTTCTTTTTTGAGTGAAAATGCCGCTTGCGCAAATGTTGGAGGTACAAATTTCCATTGTCCATTTGTTTTTATTTTCTTATAGAAACAAATAAAGATTTATTGAAATCAGTAGTGGTATTTTTTTTTTCCAAGGAAAAGTGCTGGTAATTAATTATATCACCCTACAGAACCCCTTTTATTGAATTCTAACAATTTTTTTTTGAAGAATTTATGTGCCTAAGCCAAGCAATAAGTAGAAACTCCTATTCCCACTTCTATGTTTATATAACTACGTACTAGTGGCTTTTTTTTAAGGGGATGATATTGAGCAATGTTAGTATAACATGATTGGCTTTGTCTTCCTTTTGGAGATGAAAAATGAAAATGTGATGAGAACAAAACAAGGATACTGATATGTTTCATTGCTGCCAAATTGTGATGCTTATTTTGCAATCCTTGTGTACGAAATTTTTTTATGATAATACTATCAAAATAACATATGAAAAATGCTTGATTCTCCATAAAGAAAACAAACGCATAACTATTATTACATACGCAATTGGTTTAGACTTTAGTGGAGACATCAGACATTCATGATTAAATATTATATAGCTCACCCTCAATCATGAAAACATGCTTAGAAGCTAACAAACAAACAAAGACGCTCAGCAGACAAGTTAAAATCCCAGCTTATTATATCATTTTCATTTCTTTCTCTACGTTTTTTTCTTAAAGAAGGGTATCACGGAGCAGTTGATTGTTGGGAAACCCAATACCCGATTGCTCAGTTTGTACCTCCTCCCATTTGCACATGATGTTTTAATGCTACCCCTCAAGTTAAACAATAAAAAATCATACGAAGATAAAAAGAAAATCAGGAACTAAAAGATAAAGGGAATTATTTTTTTCATGAACAAAAGATCATGTTGGCTGCAATGCAACTATTGGACCTACAGTAGTTGGAAAACTAAATTTGGTAAAAAAGAACAAAATCAGTTGATTAGATGATTGGACCCCGAGTCACCCTAGACGATATGTCTGATTACTGCACCTGGTGGGGTTTCAAGAAATTCATCAACCTTGCTCATTGACAGAGAGTACTATGCATATGGGGTCGGCAATTGGGAGGGCTGAGGAAATTTGCTGTGCAGAAAATAGACTCTATTTACCATGGCTTTTGTGGAGAATTGTGGTGGTGTTACTTGCATTCCTCCCTTTCCCTTATTCCCCAATAAATGTCAAAAAAAGAAAATAGACTCTATTTCATGTATAACACCAAGAACTTGTATAACAAACAGCATAATCTCTCTCTCTCTCTCTCTCTCTCTCTCTCTCTCTCTCTCTATATATATATATATATATATATATATATTTTTTTTTTGTGGAACCAAACCAATTTCGTTGTTTGAATTTGCATACACGCATTGCAGTTGAAGATTTTCTCATTTAAAAAACTAGGGCTTTTTCCTTTTTTTTTTTTCTCAAAACTACAAGTAGGCTTTAGAAAAAGGTTATTCCAAGACCCTTTTTTTTTTTTTTTTGGGCCCCCACTCCAGAAATTCAAGATTCAATCAACACTAAGTGAAACATGTGAACACTCAATGGATTGTTCACTTCCATTAAACGAAATAAGTTTGTTCTACTAATTTGGAGCGCACAATGGGATTGGAACATCAGGGGATCAAACCCGAGCGCCTGAGTGTAAATCATAAAAACATGTTCTCGTTATCTTTTTACTCATTACATCAACCTGATTAATTGATAATAATTCATGGTGGGAAATGGATCAGTTGATGATAATATATAGAAGGAAATGATGGAATTAGAGCCTAGCCTGTGTACTTTCGAGGGCCCTAGTTTTCAAGTAACTCACTGCAACTTCGCTAATCCACAAATGACAAAAATTCTTTTGGGATACACCAACTTAAGATGAAAAGAAGCACTAACTTAAGATGCTTTGTAGTGAAGGGAAATCTAACCCCACTAGAGCTACAAATCATGTACTTGTTTGAATTTGGTCAGCAGTACCATGAGGCCCCCACCCTCCATATTACCCGAATTTATATGGCAAACCATATATTAAATTAGCCATGAAGCAAAGGTTAATGCTCTATAAGCGCAACTTTTTCCAGTTCCATGATTATCCAACAGTAAACTATGTCATTTCACAAGGAAAAGACAACATTCTACCTCGTATTCTTTTTTTGAGGTCGGTCTTATTCAGATGGAAAAAGGAAGATTTTCTAAAAGAACCAAAGCTTTACGCAATCGACTGGGACTTAAACCAATTACGCAATCGACTGGGACGTAAACCAAATTCCTGCACAGTTCATTTCTTTGTCTACCCCGACAATTTTCTTCCCCGATTTACCCTCTTTGTTCTTTTTCTTCTCCGTTCCCATCTAGTTTCACAGACACAAATGCCGCCCATCTATCGATGCCTCCAATACAAATGGACAAGATCAATTATTGGTTTTTGCCAGTTCAAGTTAACGCAGCACAACTTAATAGGCTCTCCCAGTTTGCAGCGTTCCGCCTGCTCCACCATCCACTTTTCTCCCTCCAAAGTAGTGATAAAGGTATAATTGATGGGCCAGAAAAATAGTAACAATCGAACAATTCACAAAATTTTGAAATTCTAAAATACTCCTATACATTTTTGTAGCTTAGTACTTCACAATCCAGGACATGCAAAATCACAAACTGCATCACGGAGACCATGCAGGGCTCGGTGCGACGCCTACTAAAACAAACCAGAACTCGCATCCAGCAGAGCCAATGTCAGCCAAAGCATAACGTAGACAGTACTGATGGTTATGCTAGAGAACCAAATCTCAAACCAAATGTTGATGATCGTTAAATAACTTCAATTGATCAACACATAAATCCAAGGAGAGATGTGGGGAGGCAATGAACAAAGCAAGAAACAAAAAACTAGGTAAATAGTGTAACATTCTTAAATCTAATAGTCGGGCGGGGGGGGGGGGGGGGAAATTACTAGAAGCCGTACAAATACAAGGTCTGCCTCAGACTTGTTTGGGAGATTGAGATCAAGTACATATTGTAGAAATATATGAAGGCAAAATCTGCCCCATCGTGTGTCTCAAGAAACTGATACCTCAGCCATTTCCTGTTCAATTGTTGTAGGCTCAACTGGGTAATAGGCATAATGAAGTTCCCCAACATCATCACCAGAGAGCTTCTTCCACCCAGTAGGTCCTACGTGATAAACTGGAAAAAAAAAAAAAAAATGCACGAGTTGAGCAGACACATTTTCAGGTGTAGAAACAGAAAGAAACAAAGGAAGAGAGGAAGCATACCACTGACAACACCACCACTGGCACCATCTCTGAATGTAGCATGGTAAATAGCGCGCCTGGCCAATTCTGCAGCTTCTTCAACAGACATATCAAAATGGTACCTACATAAACGATCACAAACATGTACAAGAAATTAACAATACAGGGCGGCCAACTTTTTTTCTTTTTTGGAGTAAAATAGAAGGAAAATGCAAGCATTACCTATGTTAAACAATGATGCATGCAGATGCCAGTATTCTTGTGTTATCACATCAGAAACATTAAGACATTATGCAACAAACAAGTGCAAAGATTGAAATTAGAACAGAGGAAAGGAGAACACACCCGCTATCCAGAACACCATAAGCATAAGGTGAACCAGACCCAACAGAGAATCTGGTTCCTTTAAGCCGCCCTCCCTCGCTGTCCACGTAATATAGGCCAGGACCCTACACAAACACATAAATAAAGCTTTGTAAGAGCAAGAAGGTTGATGCTAGATCCGCATTCAAATCCATGACAAATCCTTGCAGGAAACCAAAAGTACCTTCTCATCCCATCCAGCAATCATTGTTCCAACAGACAAACCCATTCCGCGATAAGAATACAGAATGTTGGCCAGCAACTTTGATGCTCCGGTAACAGAAATTCGTCTCTTGTTTGCAAGTTCATGTAGGCGGCACTGAAACATGCAAGACAACTAATTTATTGCTCTTCCCATAAATAGACATTCCATAACAACAGAAATAACAAACCTTATTCTTTCCTTTCTTCTTTTCTGAGCACTTATTAAGAACATAAAAACCAACTTCCAAAAAGAAAAAAATGTGTGTAATTCTGGCATGACTGACACAAAATACTACATGGGTGAAAAGAACTCCTAAGCATCCAATTTTTCTGAATTTAGAAACCCCTCTTCCCACGAAGAAAAAGTAAAAGGAAAAAGTCCACAACTTAAGGTTTCCCCTTAATCCGTGATGCTGTGCATTTTTTGTTCCCCCAACTCCTAAAATGTGAACCAACCAGCACATTGCCAATTACCTATATCTAATGAATGAACCATGTGAAATCTGAGGCAATTGGACTTCGGCAATAGAACAATCAAGATTACCAACATTCCTGCAAAATCTTCTCTTTCCTAAGTCAGCTCTTCCTTAAGTGTTTTAATTTTCTTCATCTATGGTGCTGAGATTTGAGATTAGAGGATACTATCAATAAGAAGCATCCATAGCCAAGTTCGCTAAAAGGTGTCAGCTCCAGATTCCTACTCATCTTATACTACCTGAATGCTAAATCAAGTAAACAGCTTGAATGAATGCTCAAAAATTCTGCATGCATATGTTAAACCAGACTGCAATTAAAATTATTAAGGGAGCTGTTGCTAAGAAAAGAATAACCACTGTCCAAATATAGTAAAAATTATTCAGCAGAATGAACCCAAAAAGAAAGAAAGAAAAGCACCCTGCATAGTACCTGCTCTATTGGAAATGACAGTATCAGATGCAAATTGGAGGAAAGATAGCAAAGACAAAGTACCTTAATTCCCAAATTTCTGTGCCAAAACTGGCAGTCAGCAGCACCTCCAGCCATTGTTCCCAGCATGTAGGGATTGATTTCAATGATTTTCTTGACAGATTGTGAAGCTGTAAATATAATATAGACAGTGGAACAAATGACAGTGACCTTCCCTATGCTAACCAAAGACTCAACACAGTTTTAGTTAAATGTGTTCGATACCGGGTTTAATTTTCGGCACAGTTTTTCCATCACTTAATAACAATTAGAAGAACTTAGAAACATTCGAAAATGATAATCATCATAAATTCATATTCTCTTGCTATATAGAATTTTGCACATGTACCAGATAAGGTCGGACTAAAAATATGATTTGTTAATTGAACATTAGAAATTCCTTCAGCAAACAGTTATATTTAGTTTACTTCTCTCTGCCTCAAAAGACAATATATTTAATCTAGGAAAAACACACATTACAGAGCTAAATCAGCAACTTCATTCCTCCTCAAATACAATTCAGTAATCAACTAATGGAGGGTAAGGAAGATGGATGCATACTAGGAATCTTCACAAACAAATGAAGTGTCAGGGGTAGTCGGATTGATTTGTCCTAAAACTATGTATCAGAAAATGAAATTAATAAAAAAAAAAACTACTTTTAGATACTCAGATGGCAAAATATTACAAAACAAAAATGCCTCAACTTTAAAAACACACAAGCTTCTTGACGTACTCGGGCAAAGAAAAAGTGGTCATAAACTCCAAACTATTAAAATTCAATCTTCTTGCTCAAAATCATGAAACATGATACTGCACAGTCAAACTCAACCAATACCAAAGAAATCTAAAACACATTTTTAGCACATTCCTTCAAGTGACGTTGGGACCGACATATGATCACCACATATTATGCCTGGCAACCTCATCCATAAACAAATTACAAACATCAGCTCAATCAAAACATACGAATACTTACATATATAACCTCCCATGCTAGCCCGAGAGTCAGCTGCTACCATGACACCTTCTTTGAAAATGAACGCCAAAGTTGTGGTTCCCTTAGCCGGCTTGACCATTTGCACTGATTCTTTCTGGAACCCATCAAACTACACCAACAACGCCCAACCAAACTTCAATGTTTATTGCAAAAAACAAAACTAAAATAGGAAAATCCCAATTCAACATTAGAACAATAACAAAAATACCCCTTAAAAGAAGAACTCACGTCATTAGTATTTGGAATCTGGAATTCTGGGGCAGTCGAAAGCCCAGTCAGCAATTCGTTAGGGTTTCCCCTCAACGAAGCATTCGGCTCAAGTCCACTAAAGTCAATCTTCATCATTGTATTGTAACTTGCAACAAAACCCCAAAAGATAATCAATCAGGAAAACAGAAAATCAAAAAAAAATATTCGGCTAAATCAGATAAATTACCTTGAAAGCTAAAAATATCTAAAAGATTCGATTAAGAATTCAATCGGCAAAAAGCTCGATCCAGAAAGAAACTCTGCGACGAATAATTTAGGTATAGAGAGAAGGATTTTTTAACTTTACCTTTTCGAAGGAGAGAGCTGAAAATTACGAGATCAATAAATCAGTGAAGTTTTCTTGCGCAAAACTTCAGTGTTTTTTTAATTTGAAGTTTTGAGAATATGTAGCAACCCGGGCTTTTATGAGGATCCGGGTTCAGTTTCGAGATGAATTTGATTGGGTGAATGGGTTGGGCTGCGAACATTTTTTTTGTTTTGATGGCAGTTTGATGGAATAGGGGCTTTAACACACCCACCCAACCCAAACTAGTTGGGTTAGCTTTTCGTAAAAATGGGCCTTGACTCATGGGATAACAACCAATCAAACTAAGTCTGGCAAAAATATACTGTTTGTTGAGTTTTTAAACATGGTTTAAGGATTCACGCTCGATTTGATAAGTTAAAAACTTGAAGTTTTGTGTATAAAAATACCAAGTTACCTTTGTTCGAATGCATAAGAGCTCTTTGACCTTAACTTGAACATTGATAAACCCAAGCTTGGATAGAATTTTGATCTTTCTAAAAATTAAAAAAAACTTAGATATTATAGTGTTTACTTTGATTAAGCTCGTTTACACTCTATTCATGAACTTTTTTTTGTTTTGGGGGGGGGGGAAGGTTTGAGAGTAAAGCAATGTTTACTGCATGATTTGTGAAATAATCAACATCTCCAGTATTGAGTCAAAGCCGGTATTATCTCATTTGAGAAGTTTTGTTCCAAAAAAAAAAAAAAAAAAAAACGGCCTAAAATAGTTATGGAAGACCAAACTATCTTGGTTTGCATTCCACCGTCAAATTTAGACCTTTCTACCCGTGGTTTTGGTTTTAATTGGCGAAACATTTGGACTTTCCAAAATGTAACTCATTTAGCATTAACTACGAACAGCATTACAATTATAATGTCCATAATTCGAGTTCTATTGTCATCATTGGTCAAATAATTGAAGCAAATTAGCATGAAGTGCCTACATAAACAACACCTCACTCGAGAAAAAAGACAACATTTATTATTTATAATTATTGGGAGACTTTAAGAATCAGTATTTGTGTTGTCTTAATATTTGCTTGGCAACTGCCTACTATCACATCATTCTATATGGAGCAGAACCAGCTGAATGCTCGGGAAAGTGAAAAAAATAAAAGAATACTGTTCTGAGAAAATTAGGCGATTCTTATATAATACACATCAAGAAAATAGCAAACAAAATGAGAGTATTTTTAGCAAATCGTCGGGCAACTCTCATATAATATTATTCATATTCAAACAACATAAATAGGATTGCTGGCTATGGGGTTCGAACCCATGCGGCACTAATGTGCAGAAGATCTTAAGTCTTTCCCCTTAAACCTCTCGGGCAAACCAGCCGTGTTATGTTAAATTAATACCATAGGACTATAAAAAGAAAATAATCTCAATATCAGACAGAACATAACAAACATCTTATGGAAAAAACCCGAACGATGTCTGATTCGATTCATTTGGTATAAGAATAATGGTTTTATTTTTACGTGAAATTGTCTATATGACCGCTTTTAAAGAACATCGCCCCCAGTCAATAAATTGATTAGAGGGGAGTAATCAAGATTTCTTACCATTAATGGTCGATGCATGACTTTTGCTTCAAGGAAATAATTTCATGAATAGAAGCAAACAGAACAGTTCGTTTTAAATTGATATTAACAAATTACGATGGGAGGAGTAATTTCTTTAGAAGAAAAGACTTTGAACTTTATAATTGGAAAATCTTAATTTTCAAAATCCCAAGTCCTCTTGCTGGCGAATGGATAAGCATAGGACAATTTTGAGGGAACTTTTCACTCACCGACGTCATTTATTCGTTTTTACCCTGAGTAAGCCAATGACCTTTGATTATTGGGGTCGTTTACATGCAGCTAAAAAGGTCCATGCAACCAACCAACTTTTGTGGATCACAATTCACATGCATTTGCTGAATCTACATTATTGCTTATATCCTTTAGACGGCCATATGCCCAAATTGCCAAACAGACCCCACGAATTTAAACCTGTCCAATTAATCTGCGGCATAGGATTTATAAAAAGTAGAGAAGGGTAAAAGAAGGAAAGAAAAGAGTGGGATCGTACCGATATTAACTTTTCGGTTGATGATTACTGTTTCAACGGGATTCACTACAGTAATTAAATGGCCCGGGCAGCGAGATTAATCATTAAAATGCTGGTAAAAATAGTTTCGCTGTCAAGCATTCTTGATTCGAGTTTTATAAGTTACGGTGTAACTTTAATATTCAATGTCACCTGGTGGTCTTTCTTGCTGCCTAGAGCATAACGTACTGGTGAGCTGAAGAAATGAATCAGAATATTTTCTACACAAGTTAGTAAAAAAAAAAAAAAATTACTACTTGGCTGGTTCTTTCAAAAAAAACAAAAAAGAAGCACTTTGAGGGTTTCCAAGTGAAAATTTTAAATTTCCAACATGCCCAGAATGTGCCATCGGTTGGCTGCCTACATGTTAACTGCTTGTAATTGGAAGGCCACTGATTTCATGCATGAAACTGGTCAATAAAAAAACAACGTGGAAATTGGAAGGGCTTATTCGCAATTATGCAAAACTAGGTAAGCTTGGTTGTGATTTTTTTGGGCCGTGATCAATAGAGAGGTTTATGTTTTGCATTTTGGTGCCTGTAAAAGCAATTAACAATGGAACGACTGGAGGTAATTTTCGTGTATATGTATCAATAAAAGCATTGAGAAGGAAGTTTGTGACATGAAGTTCACATGATTTTGTTTCCTTCATCTTGCCTTTCCGTCTAAAAGAGTTTAGACTCCCACAAGTACCTCGAGAAGAAGAGCACATGCTATAGTACCAAGAGTTATGCAGCTGAGGCAAAAAACAAATAAAACTATTAATTTAGATAGAGAAAGAAAACAAATCCGCCGTTTGATCTGTGATGATTAATGATGCTTTTTATTACAGTAAATATTTCAAGGTGAAAATACTATGTTGTTTGATTTTAGATTATCACAGTCGGTGGATAATTTAAGAAAGATTAAACCACGATGTGATTATAATAATATTTTCTTCCAAATACAAATATGAGATGAGAATAATTTTCCATGTTGAGGAGTGAAAATGTGAAACGAACAATGTAAGATAATATATGTGATTAAAATCCACAATCCGTGCGACGTATGCAATGGGTTTGTAACTCTATTTTAATTTTAACACCCGCCTTTGGATTTTGAGGGTTCAAAATCAAGTAATAATGCATCCACGTTTTTATACTTAGTTAGCAATTAGTAAGATTTAAGTTTGAATTTTGAAATTTGAAGATCTAATTAAGTACTAATAATAGTAGTTGTTAACAAACCCTATTTGACTTTGTCACAATAACTACCTTGGATTAATCTGCAATGCCAAGGTTGACCCTTGAAAACCACCGGCAAAGGGAGGCAGGCAGGCAGGCAGGCAAGATTTAGAAGGAAGGATGTAACTAAAAGCATCGGTCCTACCTATTACAACTATAATTAATCCCGCTTCCATGTTCTGAATATGTCGGGAATATGAAACCGTTGGACTCCATGTTCCAAGTTCCTTTGATATAAACATGAATTAAGCACAATCATGATGGTAGGTCAATCATTATTTTGACCACTTTTATTTCTCCATTAAACTCCATGTTCTTTGCTCTCATTAGTAGTTTCATGTAGTTATTCCGAGAATATATTCTGGTACATGTCTCAAAGGGGAAACCGAAAACAACGAAACAAGATTGCTAATTGGCGATATAACATTACTACCATTTTAGACCAAAGGATTCTGAGAACTTCACAATTTTTGACAAGTGAGAAGGTGTTTCAACCAATTTGAAACTAAACAATATGTAAAGTACATTTGACACATGCACCTGCCAAAAGACACAATTTTTAGCTTGTGCGAGTTGAGTACTTTCTAAACAAATTGTCCTTCTTAAATTGATCAAATCTTTTGAAATTAATTGTTTATCCTAAAGAGTACTCAAAGTTGAAAATGGAAATTGTAACAGCATGTTAGAAATGGTAGAAGCATTATAAGCACCAAACCTTCCAATTTAGTAATTTCTTCTTTGAGAATAGCTACAATAATTGTACGAGTAGTTCCTAGATGGTACTTGAGAGTTGAGAAAGGATCTTGTCCTCATGGATGATGCTACATACATATCTGTTTTGCTCCCCGGAACAGCGACCATGGCACTCTCTGTTGGTCGTCATTCTTATGGGCTGTGACCACATCCATGCATCGCGCTACTGTATATGACGAAGCACTCTGGGCTGCCACCGAATATTCCAAGCCTTTCTCATAATCAATTCCTCTTTATTGCAAAGCATGTGCAAAATTATCATAAAAAACTGTTTACTTCTCAGCCCTACTAATCAAAGTAGTCCGTGCACAAGGAAATATTTTAACAATTTTTTTCTCTTTGCATGAAGAAAGAAAAGTGAGAATTTAAATTCATCTCCAACTTGAAATATTTATTGGCAAATAAGGGAAAAATTATTTGTAATAGAGGAAGTTCATTTGTAGCTAAAGCATATCAATGCATTAATAGATAGTACTGTTAGTGTAGTTTGTAATGTAAAACTTTTGGACATTTGTCCACAGTTGGAAGATAACAAGTAATCCAATGCTCTTATAATTCCTTCATCTTTCTCCTTTAACAAATTTAATTCAAACTTTAGTTTGGAGGGAAAATTTTGGTGGGAAGGCAAATTTTCAATTGGATTTATTCATAAGAATACAATTGAAAAGAAAATAATTTATAATCTTGACAAGGGACACTTGAGGCACCTTGGGGC
This sequence comes from Mitragyna speciosa, assembly GCA_024721245.1. NCBI lineage: Eukaryota > Viridiplantae > Streptophyta > Magnoliopsida > Gentianales > Rubiaceae > Mitragyna > Mitragyna speciosa. The sequence continues at coordinate 802,922 of CM045570.1, forward strand.
TTGGAAATTAATTGGTTAATTAATTAATATTTTTTTTAAATTTGATAGTTATTCAACAGATGTAGTCTTTCATCTATCTGTTAATTTAACTGTCGATGTCCTTGCATTAAGACACAACCTTTCAGACAAAAGGTTATCGTTGTCTTTAAATGCCCAAATTGAATAAAACTCTTCTTACTTAGCAATTGTATTTTAATCTAACTTTATTGTATCCTAAAGGTAATTTGTCTGTTAATGGTAAGAGGCAAATAACATTTTAAAGACAGTGAAATTCACGCCTCAAAGTCGTATGTATTTTCGTTCAATTTTCTGTACTTTCATTAACAAGTACGCATTTCATTGATAAATAACTCACAATACTCTTAAAAATTCATTAATAAATAACTTACGAAACTCTTAAATTAGTAAGACTTGTTTCTTTGTCACAATTTGAAATTAATGACGTGTCTCTATTTGAAAAAATGATCGAAATCACTAGTAAAGGATTCTTAGCTTTCGTCAGAACAAGAATACGGTGGAAATCTATCCAAATATTGAGTAGTGTGATGTGAACATAATAATGACTTGTCCAGGAATGTTATAGCATACTTACCTTCTCACGTTTTGTACAGAAACAATTTCATCGATACAAAAACTTGAAATAAAAAAATTTGCGTCCTAATTTTACATAAATTAAAAAAGTCATTGCATTTTTATTAGCAATACAAAGTTTCCTTTTATGTGTTGGTGGAAACGTGAGCTTGAAGACAATTTTGTCATTTTGTTTGGAATGAAAAATCAGCTGAGCTACAGAAAACCAGATGGCTACACAAAAGAAGTAGATGAGTTCGAAAAATTAATTGCATAAAAATGAGGGAAAAATTACTCGTGCTTGTTTTCATTATAAGCCTAAGATAATCACACACTTGAATTATTTTTGTTCGTTGTTCTGTGTCATTGAATTCTACCTTTCTCTTTGAAATATATTTTTTACCCTCTACACTTGAAAGGGTAGCACACACATGCTATCTTTCCACCGCTCATGTGCTTCTTGTCTTCCTCATCCGGTACGAAACATGCAACTAAAAATGAACTTCATATTGCCTATGCAATAAACTTACTATGCCCCCCCCCCCCCCCCCCACTCCCGCAACAAAAAAAAAAATTATGTACTATTTTCTAATGAATTTTTGGTTGGTTATGATACATTCACAGTGAATTGAAGACTTGAAATATATTATATTTTACATAAGTAACATTAAATTATTTTTTCAAATAGTTTGTTTTTTAAATATCCAAGACTCGAAATATAATATATTTCATAAGTAACATTAACTTATATATATAAAGAGAGAGAGAGACACACACACACACACAAAAGTAACATTAACATATTCATCGCAATATTTTGTTTTTTAAATATACAAGACAAGAAAGATATTATATTTTAAAGAAGTAATGTTAACTTATTTTATATATATATATATATATATATATATATATATATACACACACACACACAAATAAAACAAATTGTTTAGTGTACACATGTTACAAGTGAAATAAATACAAACCTTTTTTTTTGAAGTTATATTTATTGTGTATAAATTAAGGATCTTTGGAAAACTTCTTCAAATCTCCAAAAACAATATAAAATCTCAAGCAAATTCAATTACGAGCCTATAATTGACTTGAAGTTCAAGAGACGGACGAAGACATCTCACATACCTTATCAGCAATTTTGGTGGCTGTCTTTGTCAGCAACTGCCACTAATACCATCTAAATGCCGTTAGTCAACTGCCTAAGCCTACCTAGGAAGTTGAGAATATTAAGCATTATTTGTCTTCCCTGGTCTGGAGCTATATGATTTTCCATACGCAATTAGTGCACACAAGATGCTGCTATTACTATTAGTCGCAAATATTAAAAACCAAGTTGAAAATGACCTTCAACCCACATTCAAATAAAATTGACCGTTGAACTTGTTAACATGGTCTTTCTTTTTAAGTTAATCGACCTGGCAATATCCAATCAATTTTTTTCATTTAAAATATAAATGGTGGAGATATTCAAATGTTCTCCAAGGCAGCTGTTGTATTCTAGCAAAAAAATCTACTTATAAAGGTTTAATTAAAAAGCACATGGTTTGAACAAAGACTTAGTTAGATTAAATACAAGTTTTACTTTTCAAAAAAAGAAAAAAAAAAAAAACACACACACACACAGCTTTTAGCTTTAGCGTGTGTAGAATCAAGATATGCACCCTTTTTTAATTTCGGAACTAGAAATTATAAGACCATTTACTGATCCACATGTCAAATCAAATGGAATGGATTAATACACGAAGGTGTTGATTTACACAATTTCTTTCAAGATGCGTGGCTAGATAGTATAGTGCCTCTGGAATGGATGCCAAAAATGTAACAATTTGCTATTTGATTCAAACCAAATATATTTGTCAAACAATTAATTTAGAAAATTACTTGGTGATTATTTCATGGTCTAGACAACCAGACCAAAAAATAACGCGACAGAAAAAAAAAAAAAAAAGAAGGACAGTCTCAAAATGCCGTGACAAATTAGACCAGCCTTCTGAGAATTTTTTTTTTTTAGCTCCAATGGGAAATAAATCAAGATGAACTACAGAAGACAGCGGTAATCACGGATCTGGCTTGGCATTTCAAATTTTTTTCTATTGTTTTGGGGTTGAATGGGCCGGCAACTTGGCAGGTTTTAATTGCGCGGCAAAATAATTGTGTGGAAACCGATGGCGAGATTCGCAACCACGTGGACTGTCTGTGATCTGAGAATAGATTAATCAGACAAATTTAGATATATTTGCAGTATGCCGTACTCTTCTAATGGCGAAATCTGGCGGTCAGAATTGGGGGATGATAGTTCCCAAATTAAATTTGAATTTACCTATTTGTCCTATCCGCGGTCCTTACCATCATCGTACGTCTGGTTCCTTGTAAATATTTTTTCTTCTTTAGCATTTGTCCTCATTTATTCAATAGAAAAAAAATAAAATAAACATTTGCACATTAAAACTTTAAGAGTCATAGGCTAAACAAAGCTATGATCCATGGCATTAGCCATTAACAGCCATATATGTGTTTAATTATGCACTCCTACTTAAAGAATAATAATCCTAATACATAGTACAGCCGAATGATATAAAGGTTTCATTGAGGTTCGATGTACAATTTTGATAGCTAAGGTCTGTATATTTATTATATAGGATTTTCAATAGTTGATTTTTTTTTCATATTTTCTACCTAATGATATTAGAACTTTTCACTCCTAACCCAATCTGTTAAAGATTATAATCTCTTTCTACCATGATTTTGCATGTTGATATTGTTACCTGTTCACTTGATCTGCAGAATGTATTTGGGTTAAACAATCTAATTTTATGACTCCTCGTAACACTGTTTATTGCATTTTTTTAACAGGTTGTTTATTAACTCCACTTTTGGTCAATTTTATGTGTAAAATATAATTAAACTTTTACACATTGTTGTATAATCTAATAATATTCAGGTAAAGTAATATTTGGATTGTATATGACGTATGAACAGCTGAAATGATATATTATCCAATTCAATCAAAATATAAATATATCTTTACACCATTATAAGAAACACTACACCTAATAATACACAAAATATTTAATAGCGTCAACCAAGTTGACTTGTGTTAACATTTTTTTTTTTTTTTGGTTGTTGGGGGAGGGGGGTGTGAATTAACTTATTCTTTATTATGTTTGACAATCGAGTTATATCAAGAAAGTTTCAACTTTTATCCACCAACTTTATATCTTACTTTTTGTGTTGTCTAATAAGTTTTGAATTTAATAAAAAGGCAAAATATATAAAATCGAACTGCAAAAAACACTACCCTATATGACCTGAGATTGTTTACTTTAGAAGTTATTACATCTTTTTCTTTCCACACGCTTGTGCTTCAATTAAAAAGGTATTTTTTTGTTGCAATAACAAATATCAATAACTGAATGCTAAATGAGATCATCACAAAAGCTATGCATGCAGCTTAATTTTTTAAGTAGTTTGGCACAAGTATGAGTGGTTTATCCTATCTATAATGTGTCCATAGAGATTACCACAATAATCAATCAATAAGAAATCATTATATATACAATCAATGTCCAACTTGTTAATTAGTTATGGTTCCCACGTCAGACCATATTCATGGTGCACTATACTATGGGAGTTTACAGGCAATTAAGAATCACTAATAGGTCCTCATCTTGTGCCTCATCATTCGTGTCAAAGTGCCTCATCATTTGTGAATACTAAAGCATCCCCCATAAAAGCATTAATAATGACTGCTTGTGATCCCATTCCCATATCAGAAATTGCACCTATCAGTGTTTAATTTAATTATATTTATCCCTTAAATCATAAGTTAGAATAATATTATATTATATCCACCTTGCAAATTTTGGGCATAATTATTGATAATGTACCTTATATTACTATATCCCACAGTTAAACGAGGTACAATCTAACACGATATAATGACACAAATTAGAATGGATCCACAACCCCAAAAAAAAAAAAAAAAAAAAGAATGCTCCAATTTTATAAATGGGATAATTACATATACCTCCCCTGAGGTTTATCGTAATTACACTTAGCTCCCCTCAGGTTTCAAAAATTACACTTGCCTCCCCTATTTCCATAGTTTTGGTAACCAAAAAACCCATTTTGCTGATGTCAGCAAAAAAATTAATTGAATACCCTAAAATGCCCCTAGGATTTTTTTTACTAAAACAAGAAAACAATTCTTGAAAAATAACAAACTAACTAATTCAACATAAAATAAAAAATAAGCCATAATATTATCCAATATTACCACTAATGCCCAACAATTATGTAGCTTAATATACCTCTACCACTTAGTGTTCTACTTTATAAATCTTTATCATCTTTTTTATTATCCAAAATATGCCATAAATAAACGAGATAACTATCAAACAAAATGAGATGATCAAAAAAATTTGCAAAATTTGTGCTATGTGAACCTTCACTCTCAAGAATAAATTAAAGTAAATGTTAAGCTTTTTTTTTCCCTTTTTATTTTCCTTTTTTCATGTCTTTTTTACGTTTTTGTTTTTCTATAATTTTTTTGAGGTAATTATAGTGAGATCCAAGGGTATTTTAGTAATCCCAAGTGCCCAAGGGAGGTAAGTGTAATTCTTGAAACCTGAGGGGAGCTAGGTGTAATTATGATAAACCTCAGGGGAGGTATGTGTAATTATCCCTTTATAAATCTCAAATGACATGAATTTAATGGTTGAGATCCATAGTTGTCCTAACAAATCCTTCCGAAACAAACATCAGTACTATGAGTATCTCACTCATCATTGAAGTTTCAGAAAACATCTCACTCACAATTTTTGAGGCTGGAAAAGCTGAAGGCCAAAATCACACTAATTAATTTTCAACCAAAGTTTCTATAATTAGCAAAATGTGGGTGGCAAAATGGACAATTAAGATCACATTTAAGACAGATCTGCTAGCCGACAAACCAGGAGGTCGGCGACTGTCGGCCGGTGAACCTGGGAGACAAAATCGGCCTTTAAAATTCCCATAGCCCCTTCAAAATAATTTTCAAACACACAAGATTAAAATTAACAAAGAAGTACTTTCATAACCAAATAAAAATAAACCTTCCTTCAAACACCAAGATTTGAAATCAATTATTTTATTTTCCACCAAGTATTTGAATAATAATTCCAAATATTCCCTTACCATTTACTCCCCTGACCCCCCCTATCCTCCTGTCTCCACCACTGTAAAATTAACCAAAAGCCTTCTCCCTCTCTCATTTCATCATCATCATCATCATCAACATTCATCCTTATTTGTCTATGTTTTCTCCCTCAAGTCTAAATCTAGAAGCTACACTTTTTCTGTCGCACATATGGTTTGATGAATATCTCTTATCTTTGAAAAAGAAGGAAGTAAAATTTGCTGGTCCAAGAAAGCAATTAATATTTTCATGATAAGGCCAATACACGGTCATTAATTTCTATTCAAGCTTCCTTCAATCATTGTTCAGTTTTTCATTCATGGTATGTGTGTTAGTTCGAACCCCTTTTGATTTTGTCTTGCTTGATCAGTGTTTTGTATCATTTGGACGAAATTAGTGCCTTTTGGTTTCAAGTTTCCATTTTGGTTTTCCATCCGTTTTCTCATTGTACATTGCTTAGAATTTTTTCCTATTTTTTTTTTTTCGATTGAATATATAGATTATTGATGAAAGTCTGGATTTTTACTTATTTTCCAGCGAATTTTTTAGTTAACGAATTGAGCTTTTTTTATGCTTGCATCTCTGAGAATTTGATTTTTTTTTTCTTTTTCCAAATAGGAGGAAGCTATAATTTTTTTTTTTTTTTTGGTTTAAGTTGGCTTGGCTATTGTTTTATTAGCTTATTCGTTCAATCTGATTGTTTTTAGTGCTTTAAAATTTTTAGGTGATATAAAGCTGAATTCTTGTTAATGTGAATCATGGACACGGCTGAAGTTGAAGAGATTTTGCTTTCAATTGGTGATCCAAAGGTATGGTTGCACGATATAAGCTTTTTTTAAGATAACTTTACGTTGGATATTTGGGGGCTTCTGGTGTAATTGTTTGTCTGATTCGGTTTGGTTCTTTTTGCTTTGATATGGACGGATGCATTCTAGGCCATTTGGTGAGTGTTGGTTTTATTTTTAAATTGAAGTTTTGTATAATTGAGCGTTGAACCATGTCTGTAGAAATATTTAGTTTGATTATGATTTTGGAAAATGTATGATTGTCCTTATGATTTGGAGGTAGTTCCTAAGGCTGAATGCCATCGGTCGGACAGTCTTTCATGTCTTACTAAGTCTGTGTTTCGGAACATTGACAACAATTTTCTGGGGTTCTTATTGTATCGTATAAATAGTGCGAGTAATTGACAACAAAAGTCCGGTTGCTTTCGCAGTTACATGGAGGGATGTGTAAGAGTTTATCTGCAATTTACGCTAGAGTATTGGGAATATTTCCTGACTTGGAAGCAGCAAGACCCAGAAGTACATCAGGCATTCAAGCGTTGTGCTCTTTGCACATAGCCCTTGAGAAGACCAAGAATGTTCTTCAGCACTGTGCAGACTGTAGTAAACTGTACTTGGTATGACTATTTGCTTGGTCATTATGTGGTGTGTGCCGAGTTCTTACTTTCTGGGATGGGATTCTGTACTTATTCCCTCCAATTAGATGTTGTCCCCTAGAGCCGAATCTGCCTACATGATGATTTACGTGTTATGCTCTAGTTGAAATTTTGGACTTTTATCTACTGAAAGCTTTTGATTGTTATGTTCTCTTTTTTGATTCATATTACTGATTCAGTCTTTCCATCAGGCTATAACAGGCGACTCTGTTGTTCTAAAGTTTGAGAAGGCAAGATGTGCTCTTGACAATGGTCTGAGGCGGGTTGAAGATATCGTTCCACAAGCTATTGGTTGTCAGGTGACATTTTTGTTAGGTCTTTAGTGATTCAAGCTGATTCTTTACACTTCCAGTATTTGTTGTGGATCAAAAGAGTAGCATGTATGCTGTTTAATCATTCTTTCATTTGTGTAACATGGATAGTTCAGCTGTCATATTTGATTAGGCAAAGATTCAGATTGTTCACGTGTTGCTTAGATATTTATTCGCTTGAGCTACTTTCACGTTAATTGCAAGACACTTAATTTTTAACCTTTTTCTGGGTAACTTAAGAAATAAATTTATCAGATCTTCTTTCGCATTTGAATTTTCTGAAATGGCTGCTAGTCTTTAAAAGAACTGTCCTATAGATAGTCGTGCATTGTGCCTTAATGGGCCATTGCATCTACCTCCGCTTCATTTTTCATTACATTCAGGTCTTAGCTCGCGGTATCCTTTATGCTTCATGAAGTGATGTTTTACTTTGAACTTTTCTAATTTCAGATTTCAGAAATTTTAAGCGAACTCTGTGTCATTGAATTCTCACTTGATCCAATGGAGAAACAAATCGGCGAAGAGATAATTGCTTTGCTCCAACAAGGTAGAAAATTCAACAACTCTAATGACAGTAGTGAACTTGAATCTTTTCACCAGGCTGCTTCTAGACTTGGTATTACATCTTCAAGAGCTGCACTTAGAGAGAGAAGGGCTTTAAAGAAACTCATAGAGAGAGCTCGGGCTGAGGAAGACAAGCGAAAGGAATCTATTGTGGCCTATCTTTTGCATCTAATGAAAAAATACTCCAAGTTATTTCGAAATGAATTCTCAGATGATAATGATTCACAGGGATCAACCCCTTGCTCTCCTACTGTTCAGGGATCGTTTGAGGATGGTTGTGTTCCAGGCATCAATGGACATGTCTTTGACCGACAACTGTCAAAACTCAGTTCTTTTAATTTCAAGCCAAACTTCAGGAGATCGGGGCAAATGCCTGTCCCTCCTGAAGAATTACGGTGTCCAATATCATTGCAGCTCATGTATGACCCTGTAATCATTGCTTCTGGTCAAACATATGAAAGGATTTGCATAGAGAAATGGTTCAGTGACGGGCACAACACGTGCCCAAAAACTCAACAACAGCTCTGTCATCTTGGATTGACTTCAAATTACTGTGTTAAAGGTCTTGTTGCTAGTTGGTGTGATCAGAATGGGGTTAGTGTTCCAGATGGTCCTCCAGAGTCTCTTGATCTTAACTACTGGAGATTGGCATTGTCAGAAAGTGATACTGCAAAATCAAAATTAACAGAGACTGTTGGGTACTGCAAGTTTAAGGGTGTTAAGGTGGTTCCCTTGGAGGATAGTGGTATTATTGAGGAGGATGATAGAAATGAAGTTGAAGACGTTTCTGCACAGGAGGATGAATTTGGAGTCAATGTTTTTGAAACATATGAGGACTTTTTGACCATTTTAGAAAAAGATGACGACTTGAAAAAACAGTGCAAGGTGGTAGAACAGATAAGGCACTTACTAAAGGATGACGAAGAAGCCAGAATATATATGGGTGCAAATGGTTTTATTGATGCATTATTGCACTTTTTGGACTCTGCCTTGCAAACAAGGAGTGAGTCAGCTCAGGAAATTGGAGCTATGGCTCTTTTCAATCTTGCTGTGAATAATAACAGGTATTCTGTTTTTGGATTTTCAAGTTTTGAATACTGAGCATTGCTCTTCTTGGAAAGATGTGGCAGAGAGTCTGATATTGTAGTTTTATATGCTTCTTTCGGGCTTTATGCCGTATTGACAACTGATTACCGCAATTGACCAACATTTTTATCATACCTTCTGCTGTCCTAATGAATTTTGCTGTATTTTATTTTTCAGAAACAAGGAAATGATGTTGGAAGGAGAAGTGCTTGAATTACTGGGGAAAATGATCGGTAATCCCAACTCTGCTGGAGCGGCAACAGCTCTTTACCTGAACCTGTCCTGCCTTGAAGAAGCCAAGCCCATTATTGGTTCCAGTGCGGCTGTCCCTTTCTTGATTCAGGTCCTTCAGCATCAACCTGATGCGCAATGTAAGCTTGATGCTCTCCATGCCCTCTATAATCTCTCTGGCCACCCAGCCAATATTCCCCACCTTCTATCAGCTGGTGTTCTTGACAGCTTGCAAGCTCTTATTACAAATTCGGTTGACCATTCTTGGACGGAGAAATGCATTGCCGTCATCATAAACTTGGCTTCAAGTAGAGCTGGATGGGAGCAAATCATATCTTCTCCTGCCCTTGTTAGTGGGCTCGCAACTATTTTGGATGTTGGCGAGCCTGTTGAGCAGGAGCAAGCTGCTGCATGTCTTTTAATATTATGTAATGGAAATGAGAAGTGCAGTCAAATGGTCCTTCAAGAAGGAGTGATACCATCTCTGGTTTCAATCTCAGTAAATGGGACGATGAGAGGAAAACAGAAAGCTCAGAAGCTCTTAATGTTGTTTCGTGAGCAGAGACAGCGGGAGCCATCACCAGTTCAGATTCTGTCACAGCCTGAGCGTAGCGAGATCCCGTTATGTGTTGAAGACCCAAAACCATTATGCAAATCAGTGTCAAGAAGAAAAGTGGGAAAAGCATGGAGTTTTTGGTGGAAGAACAAGAGCTTTTCAGTATACAATTGTTAGAGACTATGTGGACAGCCTTGTAAATTAGCATTGTATCTTCCCAGTTTTAGTCTTATCATATCCAGTAGGCACTATGTTTTTCAGTTTCTCACAAAAGAGATGTACAGGCCTGTATCACCACTGAATTTTGCTTTCGTTGTCATTCCTTAATAGCATAGAATATGTACGTATGTTACCCTTACTAGAATTGAACGTCTAGTTTAAGTTTAAAGTAAAACTCCAGCTACTAATAGAGGGAGTATGTAAATGCTGTGGACTTGGTGTGATGACCAAGTCAATCTTTAAAGAGTTAGCTAGCATGCCATTATATGAGAAAAAAAGGACTTCTGGGTGCTGTATTTCCCTTTTTTCTTCCGTAAATTTCTGTTTAAGGTGTCATCGGATAGTCGTCCATTGAGCATGAGCTGCCCTTCAAGTTGTAATAATGAGTTTTGATGGATGGTTAGTTCTTTATTGGGGTCGTGAATGCCGTGCTATTTCGGTTGAATAGGCAAGACAATTCTTCAGCATTCTTGTGTAAGTTCAAATCACAATTTTAAAGCTTTTCCTTCTATGAAAGGCTGTATGGTTTCCATTCACTCTTACGTTTTAGGGAAAAAGGGAAGGCTAGATTTCGTAACAGGAAAACAAGGCTCTCTAGGTCAGTCGGTATAGAGCGCAAGGCTCTAATCTTGTGGTCATGGGTTCTAGCCCACGGTGGGCGATTTGTTCATTGTGTTGTGTTTTTAGGAGTTCCACGCCTGTATTTTTCTGACTCCTATTTTATCTTTTGCTGTCTGAGCTTCTTCTTGAGTTCTTTTAATGACAAAACTCTCTTATTTATCTTTTTTTGTGTGTGAGCTCCTCCTTGGATACTCTTCATTACAAAACTACAAACTACGGCAGAGTCGCATCAAAATCATAGTAAATTGAGTGACAAAAATTAGACGAGTGAGAAAATTTTGAGTCACTAGAACATCTCTCAAACTATTATCAAATGTACAACTTATATTCGTGAATCTTTTCATTACAAAACTACAAGTTACGGCAGTCTTATCAAAATCATATTAACCGAAAATTGAGTGATAAAGATTAGAGAAAATCTGTAGTCAATGGAACGTCACTCAACCAAAAAACTGTATCATCGAAATCATATTAGTCGAAAAATTGAGTGATAAAAATTAGATGAATGAGAGAATTTTAAATCACTAGAACGTCTCTTCAACGAAAAAATCTATCAACAATGTTGTTGTCAGATTATACCATGAATTATTTGAAATCATATTAATCGAAAATTGAGTGACAAAGATTAGAAAAAATTTTGAGTTAATGATACGTCATTCAACCAAAAATAAATAAATCATCAAAATCGTATTAATCAAACATTGAGTGGCAAAGATTAGATGAGTGAGAAAATTTTGAGTCATTAGCACGTCTCTCAACCAAAAAAGATCTATCATCAAATGTTGTTAACGGATTATACCATGAATTAATCACCATCAGAAAACTGGTTATTATTGTACAATGTTACGCGACAGTTGGTCCACTGGTTATTTGTTTGTGTACAATATTACATAATAGTTAATCTATTTCTGCCTATGACAAAGTGAAAAAGGCAGTTTAGCTGTGAGTTAAAGGGAAAAAAAAATTAAATGTAAAGAATATATATCAATACTACGCAAATACTTCAAGACCTTGCATGCCAGTTAAAAAGTCTTGTATTGATGTTAAATTACACTAAACTCGACTAATACACACACACACACACACACACACAGTCCCTCTCTCTCTCTCTTTGCACAATCACATTAACGTGAAGAAATTGATTCTACCAGTAGGGGTGGGTAACAAGCCAAACTGTTGATTCGCAAAATTTATATGCTGGTGTTCTTGTGTTTTACTTTGGTCCTCAACCCATTGTGACATACCTAATTTTACCTTTTTTTTTTTTTAATATCAGACTTATCCTCAAATTTATGATAACTTCTCCTGTCTAAGCAGGAAAAAAAGAAAAAACCTTTTTTTTTTAATCAGGTTTATCCTCACCTCTCCCGTCTGAACAGGAAAAAAATATTCAAGAGTCTTTGTACAACAAGAATGTTAAATCCCTAAAACCCAAAAAATAAAAAATTGCAACATGTGCCTGTTTTAAAACTTAAAAAAGAGGTCAGTCGGCAGACGTTTTTCACTTTTGCCGAGGAGATGGGGACTTCCGGACAACAAACAAATTTGGAAAGATTCAGCTGGTCAGAAATGGGAATCACCGAGACTTATTGTTTAGGTGAGCAGCTCTCATCCAAGGAATTGTCCGGAGTTAAGAGCAGCTCTTGGTAACTTATTGATATAAAAAATCCACGATAGTACCCAGTTTATGTCCCGAAGCAACATCATTCGCGCATGCAGAACTGCCTTTTAGTGGTGTACGAGTCCCATCTAATACGACATCATTCCTTAACTCGTTTTAAGAGAATGGAAGAAGCACCACACCAAGTGGATCACTCTTCATCGAAAGGCATATCACCAGTAATCACCACAAGAACAAATCCCATTCTGGAAATGATGAAACCTGTTTATATCTCTGATGATAATTTCTCGCTGTATATTTTTTGAAATGAACTTAATCACAGCATGACAATCGAAACATATGCGGAGATTCTTGATAATACGAATGGGCACTCCACGTGGTGTTCTTACAAGCGCAAAAGCTAAAGCTAATCTCTCACTATGCACCCACAAAAGCCGTGCCTTTTCATCATCCTCTACATCAAGTAGAATGACTTCAGAGATAGGAATATAACCGCCTATATTGCATTTCAAGTTCAACCATTCCAACATACCCTGAATTAGTTTTCTGTCTGGGTGTGACACATCTCCTACTGTAAAATAATGAACTATTCCCTGGTGCTCAATCCAGCTAACTCCAGGTTCTTTCTTTACTCGTTTCTTCTTCATCATTTTTCTAACAGAAGACACATTTTCCCATCTTTTGACACTCGCATAAATATTTGACATCAATATATAAGCTGCTTCGTCATGTGGATCCATTTCCAGCACATGTTGAGCAGAAATCCTTCCAATCTCAACATTTTTATGGACAACGCAGGCTCCAAGCAGAGCACGCCAGATCATAACACTTGGTTCAAATGGAAGTTCTTCAATCAACGTCACTGCTTTGTCCAGATGACCCATTTTCCCTAAGAGAGATACCATACAAGTATAATGTTCCACGCAAGGTTCAACATTATAGGTTTGAAACATTGAAGAAAAATAAGCTTGCCCTTTATCCAAAGACCCTGTGTTGTTACATGCTGAAAGTACACCAACAAAAGTTAACTGGTTAGGCTTAATATTGGTTTTCTGCATCCTGTCGAAAATTTTCAGAGCCTCACTACCCAGACCATGCATGGAATAAGCTGAGATCATTGCATTCCATGTAACTGTGTCCCGCGTGCTCATTGTGTCAAAGACCAGGCGAGCATCTTTAATGTCTCCACATTTAGCATACATATCTATTAGCGCATTTCCAACAGCAAAATCCTTATCATGGCTGATTTTAATTATGAATGCATGTATCTGAATGCCTGTTTTCAGTGCCGTTAAGCTAGCACAAGCTCGCAAAATACTTGAGTAAGTGACATCAGTTGTTTGCACTCCGTCATCAAGCATTGTTAAAAACAAATTCAGAGCTTTCTCTCCCTCACCCAATTGCACATGGCCAACAATGATGGTATTCCAAGATACCTCATTTTTGTTTGCTGCGTCTGCAAACAAGTCCAATGCAGCATTCATATTTCCACATTTAGCATACACATCCATGAGGGCGTTTAAAACAAAAACATCCGAAACAAGACAAACCTTTATCACATGGCAATGGATTTGCCTCCCAAAGTCAAAAGCCTGTTGTGTTGCACATGCTTGCAGCACACTAGCAAAGGTAAATTGGTTAGGGACAACCAACGATTTTCTCATTTGACAAAATAATTCCAAAGCCTCTGCACAACGGTCACTCTGTGAGTAACGCGCTATCATGAAACTCCAAGGAATTACGTCATCTTTCGGAATCTCCTCAAAAACTTTCCTGGCATCCTCAACATGTCCAGTTGCAGTATACAAGTCTAGTAAGGAAACACCTACGTATGGATCCATCTCATAACCAACTTTTAAGACACATCCGTGAGCACACCTCCCCATATCAATGGCATCCAATCCAAGACAGGCCTTTATTACACTCACAAACGTAAAGTTGTTTGATTCAAACCCTTCCGTCCCCATTTGAGCAAATAGATTTAATGCCTCTGGGAAGCAACCATTCTCTGCATAGCAAGATATCATTCCGGTCCAGCAAACCATGTCCTTGTCATCGATCCCATCAAACACTACCCTAGCATTATCAACAAGTCCACAAAGAGAATAAGCATCAACCAAAGCAGTCCCCACAAAAGCATCGTTACTATAACCAAGCTTATAGATGCACGCATGAATGCTGCATACGAGTTCTGCCCACTCCATGGTCACAAGCATTTTCAAGATAGTAGTAAAAACATACGGGTTAAGCTCATGACCTTCTTTATGTAACATACCAAACAATTCAACAGCTTCAGTGTATCTTTCGTACATTGAATAGCCCCGAATTAAAGTGACAAAAGAAACAATGTTTCTCTCAGGCATTTCTTCGAACAGTTTTCGAGCATCACACCATAATCCGGATTTCACGTACAAATTGAGCAAAATGTTTCGTGCAAATAAGTCTAAACAGTTGCCTCGCTTCACTGTTTCACAATGAATGGCATTTCCCGTGATGGGATTGCTGTTTTTTACACAACTCCTGAGCATATTAGCATACGCATGAGAATCGAACACTGGTGGAGGTAATGATGGCACTCTGTAGCTGATCAAGGACTCTTCTTCTGCTTGAGTCAATTGAGCGGACATAAAAGAGAATTTACATTGTCGAAACCGTAAGAAAGCGTGAATCATGGAGTGAGGGCAGGAGTTTGTCCATCGCAGCGTTCGATGGCAGAAAAATCTGATCATGCGTTCTTCTACACAGATGTGAAAGAAGAAGCCGAAAAGAGGCTGAAGAGGTTGGGAGAACAAGTGAAGCTCAGAAACAACGGAGTTGAATATTTGTTACATCTATGTAGGACTCCAAACCAAACTATTGTATAATAAATTTGAAAATATTTTATGCGATCATTCTTCGTCACTTGTTTTTCGGCTGTGATAGGAGAATGGGCTACAATCGAAACTAATGATTCTTATTAACTCGAGAAACTAGCTGCTGTCTGGATGTTTTTTCGGACGTATTTTAAAAAATATTACTGTAGTTATTTTCACGTGTTTAAAATTTTAAAAAAATATGTTTTTAAAAACAAATGTTGTTAACTAGAAAAACAGATCATAAAATTGTTGAGTAAAATGTCAAACCAAGCAAGAAGTTAAGCAGATGAATAAGTGGATCAACATGTCTGCCTTGCTCAATCCAATCAATAAATTCACGTCCTTCGTCATTAATCTCTTGTCTTGATCTCTCATAACACCAGAAATATGCCTTGCTCAATCCAATCAATAAATCTAATAGAGTCTTAATCGTCATCTCTTTTAACACAAAATAAATTTATCCAACTGACATAAAAAAAAAATGAAAATGTACAGAAAATCTCTGGAAAAATTATTAAATCAATTTCTTAATCGTCATCCCTTATAACACAATATGGATTTATCCAACTGACATGAAAAAAATTAGATGAAAATGTACAGAAAATTGCTGGAAAAATTATTTAATCAATTTCTTAGTCATCATCCCTTATAACACAAAATAGATTTATCCAACTGACATGAAAAAAAATTAGATGAAAATGCACAGAAAATCTCAGGAAAAATTATTAAATCAATTTCTTTAATCGTCATCTCTTATAACACAAAACAGATTTATCCAACTGACATGAAAAAATTGAATGAAAATGTACAGAAAATATTTGGAAAAATTATTAAATCAGGTAAATAGGAGAAGGTAAACATTATTATGCTAAATTATGCTATAGCTAGCATAGTTCGTGCGCAGAAGTCCACTACTTTCTTCAGTCGATAGTGGTTCCCTTGATAGTTTAATAAAAGTACAGTGGAATTATCCAAGTTACATGTTGAAGGAACCCTTTATTCAAGTTACGTGTTTAAGGAATTCTTTACATTCTTGGATTAATATCCAACTTATTGTTTCTTCTTTGTCTTTTCTCATTCTTTATTTTATTATTTATTTTTACCCCTCTCCTCTACCTTAGAGCTTTGTCCTTTGGTTGTCTTCGTTTCATTAATTTTTGCAGGAAAAAAAAGAAAACTTTTAGGTAGATTTTAATTGTGGTGATCATGATCACAATCACCTAATCCAGATTGCAATTGGATGTTAAACATGATTTTAAAGAATAAGAAGAAACGTACTATAAGAAAGAGGAAAGATTGATAATGGTCAAATTCATATAAATGCATATAGTAAAAGCAACTTCCATTAACTTGCATAATTCTTGCCTCAAGGCAAAATTTCATTTGTTCAGAATTAGCTTGTCCTAGCTTTTATCAACTTGTATAATTCTTGCCTCAAGACTGAATTTCATTTGTTCAGAATTAACTTGTCCCACCTTTTATTAAGCAACAAGTTATTTTGAAATATCTGTTGCATTGTTTACTTTCTTTGATTATTTTTAGTAAAATGGTTATTCAAAATGTTTCTAAATAACAAGTTTTTCTTTTCAAAATTTTCAAAACAAAAATACCCTCCATTAGATGATAATTACACTTTGATTTCTATAAACAATTATCTTTGAAATCACTTTTTAAGCAACTTACGGCAAAGTAAACGTAACAAAAAATTGATCTAATTATATGGACATATTAAAGATTTCTTTCTTTAGCTTTTTTTCTTTTTAAATATTCCAAAATATTTGTATGCTGAGGCCCAAATTAGTCCAGATATCCAGACATCAAGAAGGGTTTGTTTTAATTGATTTGAAATGATTTTCTACTTTAAAGGGTAGTCCAGACTATAAGTGAGGTATCAAGTGGAAATAAAGTGGTTGCATTAGGGGAAAAAAAAAAAGAAAAAAGAAAGAGGTGATTGCATGAATGGAGACAAAGTAATACACGAACCACTGACATGGTTGAGCCAAATAAATCGACCAAAAATTTCATCCAATCTGAACATACCACTGCGGCTTATATTGCGAAATAACCACCTTTCCGCCATTAACTCGGACATGTAAGCAAAAACTTATTAGTCTTATTTTTCTCTCACACTTTGGAATGTGTAAAAGTTTGGCCAATGGCTCTCAAACTGATCTCCATGCAGTTTGAAGAAGGTAAGAATTTCGTCACAGGGGGGAAAAAAAAGTTACAAGCACGACCGATGATTAAAGCAACCACGTGCGGTTGGTCATCGAAAATAATTAAAGCAACGCCTGATCCTGGGTTGACACTCGACAGTCAAGATTGTTCCTTTTCTATAAGCAAGAGACTAGAAATTATAGAGAATCCATCATACAGAGAACAAAGCTTCCTCCACAATAACAGAGGAAGAAAAAGGGGAAAAAAGAAAAGAAAACAAAGGACGCAAGAACTACAATAATGATCAAAGAGTCACAAAAATCTTTTCTCCAAGGTAAAGGATGAATCTGATCAAAAGGGCAATATAGGTTATCCCTCTCTTTCCAGCAGCAAAATGAAAAGAGGGATTCTATCTCAAGATGCTTCAGCAAACAATGCAACATTAGAGGGCCAACATACAAACACAACTAAGATATGTATATATATTCTTATTCCTTGAGTCAAAACCTTCAACTATCCTGTTAACTTTCAAGCAATGCAGTATCTCAAAACATCAAAACAATGTTTTACTTTATTGACAAATAAAATATCAGGTTTTTGAATCATCAACACCATGACAGGATGATCTTAGAACCTTGACCTTGTATCCACTAAGCAACTAAAAAAAACATGATCCAAACAATTCATAGTCTGATACAAGCGTAAACATTAGACATGCTGCTCAGCAGGATAGCCAGCAGAGAGTTCGCATTGTGATACATTAGTCAAAAGTAAAATTGCTTATTACATTGTCTCTAGAAGCGGAAGGTCTCACCTGCGTAGAAAATACAAACAATGAATTGCACTTAAAAAGCTATAAACAATAGGCTGAGAGAAATTGTCTGGATCTACTTGCCCCAGTACCTCCCAAAAACCAAAAAAGGAGACAAGAGAAGGAAAGAAAATTAAAGCATCATAGTTCAAGAACCAACCTGCACAGAAAGCATCAAGCAGCAGCAGCCAGTTTTAGTTCCCTCTCTGCACGTTCTCTAATCCTCCTCTCAAGCTCTGGTCTGAAGTGCCTGATAAGACCCTGAACTGGCCAAGCAGCAGCATCACCCAATGCACAGATTGTGTGCCCTTCAATCTGCTTCGTCACCTCCTGAAGCATGTCAATCTCTTCCAGTTTTGCATTGCCCACCTTTAGTCTTTCCATGATCATCCAAAGCCATCCTGTACCTTCCCTGCAGGGTGTACACTGGCCACAGCTCTCATGCTTATAGAAGTAAGAAAGCCTTGCAATTGCATCAACAACATCAGTTGACTTATCCATCACAATCACAGCAGCGGTTCCCAACCCTGACTGTACAGCTTTAAGAGCATCAAAGTCCATTAGCACATCCTCACATATCTGCTTGGTAATCAAAGGGACAGATGAACCTCCAGGTATAACAGCAAGTAAATTGTCCCATCCACCGCGAACACCACCACAGTGCCTCTCTATAAGCTCCTTTAACGGGATACTCATCTCCTCCTCGACAGTGCAAGGCTTATTTACATGCCCAGAGATGCAAAAAAGTTTTGTTCCAGAATTGTTTTTCCTACCAAAACTAGCAAACCACTCTGGACCACGCCTCAAAATGGTGGGTGAAACAGCTACTGTTTCAACATTTGTGACGGTAGTGGGACAACCATACAGCCCTGCATTAGCAGGAAAAGGAGGCTTCAACCTGGGTTTGCCTTGTTTACCCTCAAGGCTCTCTAGAAGAGCTGTCTCCTCTCCACAAATATAGGCACCAGCACCAAAGTGGATATGTACATCAAAGTCATAACCAGATCCGCATGCATTCTTACCCAGGAAGCCAGATTCATAAGCTTCTTTTCTGGCCTTCTCCAGATTCTTTCGCTCATTGACATACTCACCCCTGATGTAAATGTACGCAGCAGTAGCTCTCATACCCACTCCAGCAATTAGACAACCTTCTAATAATTTGTGGGGATCATGACGCATTATCTCCCTATCTTTACATGTGCCAGGTTCACTCTCATCAGCATTGACAACAAGATAGGAAGGACGACCATCAGATACCTTTGGCATGAAAGACCATTTAAGACCAGAAGGAAAACCAGCACCACCACGTCCACGAAGGCCAGATTTCTTCATTTCATTGACAATCCAATCAGCACCCTTGAGTACTAGGTCTTTCGTTCTATACCAGTCTCCTCGTTTCATAGCACCTTTCAGGAAAGGGTCATGCAAACCATATACATTTGTGAAAATGCGGTCCTCATCTTTGAGGCCACCAAAGTGGGTTTTCTCTGGAGGTGGAGGGGGCGGTGGAGGTTGTGGAGTACTAGCAGTTGATGCAGCCTGAGTGCTGAATAATCTAGTGCCTAGGCCCCAATGGTCAGACTGCTTGAGCAAAGCTATCCTGCGCGAAGAAAGAATGCCCTTTATGGATGCCTACAAAAATAGAACCCAGTTATCCACCAGTGACTAAATCAGCCAGGTAGCCAAAATCTTTTTTAAAGGCATTATCCAGTACCAAAATTACAGTTAATGGAACTACAAAATATCTCTGTAACACATGAACATGGTGGGCAGTTAGCTAAAATGGTCTATAGCAATGTACTTCGGCCTGGAAAAACTATCTAGAGGTCAAGGAAAAACAGAACCTCTGAGAATAGAGCCAGAGTCAAACAAAAAGACCAACCATTTTAGCACATTAAAATTGATTTTTGTAATGCCAAAATTCAAGGCAGCATAACATCTAGCTAGACCATGCAAATACCATGGCTGAAGCAGCTCCATCAACAGTAATAAGCCATCAAAAAGTGCTAAAGGTGAAGTGAAGATAGCTAGAGATAAAAGAAAAACTCTCAACCTACAATTGCAACCAATTGATACCATATTCACAAGAACTTTCTAATATATAAAACTAGCAAGGAAAGTCAAGCATAAGAAATATCTGCAAGTTCCCATGCTCACATATCTTTATCTTTTTTAAGGTAAGGCTAAATCGCAAAATGGCCTCCTGTAATGTTGCATTAGTAGCAAATTGCCCCTTGTATTTAGGAAACACATAAATTACACCCTTGAATTAATAAAAGACGTTTGTACCCCTTCTATATACAATGCTTTGACAATTTTTCTTTTTCATGCCAAAATTAAAATTTTTTTAGAAAATTTACCCATGAGTGAGTAGGACAAAATTACAAAGAAAAGAGAACTCTCAAACATAAAAACTACAAAAAAAATAGTTTTGCTACTTTTATTACTAGATGAAGCTAGTCTTATGTTATTTTGATTACAATCACAAGTTTATAATAGCTATATTTTTTATTATTGCCATTAGCAGAAATTATATTACTAGCATTTCTTGATACTCTATTTTGAATATATTTGACAAAAATTACAATTTTATCTTCAATTTGAAAGTTGCTCATTATATATCATGGAAAAACAAATTATTAATTTTTTTTATACTTTTCTCCATGTTGGATATAAATAATCGGAATAGTTTGTGATGAAAGTTTTTACAATTTTAGAGTCATGATTTTGCTTTTTATATAAGAGTGCAACAGTAATATTGGCTTGTAATAGTGGCCTTATTTTGTTTCTATATAACAAATCACCAAGAATTATAATATTAAAAATTATGAGGGTAAATTTGTTCTTATAAAAGTGAAGAATACATGAGAGAGTAATTTGTTACTAAAATAGGGGGTAATTTGTGTGTTTCCTCAACACAGGGGGTAATTTGCTACTGATTCAACATTATCGAGGAGCATTTTGAGATTAAGCCTTAAGGTAACTCAATATATGCACAACACCCTCCCTTCCCACCCTCAACCTCCTCTTAATATGATAGCAAAACACCATGATCAATTGACACATAGCTAAAACATCCATCCGTAAAATTGACATCTATAAACAGTAATATATTTGTGCATTAGAAGCACTTAACCATTATCCCATATAGATAGAAGATAGTACTTGTAAACCATCCATGAGGTTTAAACTTCTAAAATTTTCGATTACAAATTAATACCAACAACCCTCACGTAAATTCATTCGCCAACTAGTTTGATTAACAAAATGGGACTTTCAAATTTCAAATCAAAGCAGCTGCTGACTTCATAAAATCAAGCTAATTAAGCCCAAAAAATAATAATCTTTATTTTTATAACAGTTCCTCCAAAATATAAACAAGGCAACCTACCTAAAAATAACAAAACTGAATTAAAAAAAATCCACCCAAAACCTAAAAGAACTGAAAATGTGAAATAGATTCTTAGGGCTTATTAAAGATATATCTTTTTCCTATTCCAGTGGATCTGCCACAAGTTCATCATCTTATAAAAGGAAAATAAAAAAAGAATTAAAGAAGTTTAAAGGTTTGAAATGGAGATGCGCACCATAACAGCTTGGATTGGAGCTGATGACTCTAACGCGACGATTCAGCTGACTCGAGAGCTCAATTCCTCGTCTCTGACAAGTGTAATTTTGCTGGTGTCGATTCGGACGGGGAGAAGAAAATTGATGGGTAGAAATGACGGTGAGGATGGGTGTTTGGAACAGTTGTTTAAAAAGTAATAGCATCGGACGGTTGATATGAATTACAGGGCTTAGTGATTATCAGCTCGGGTACGTGGAGACTAGTTGGGCATTTGTATTACTTTTTGGGTTGTTATGTTGAAGAAGTGGGTGCCCAGTTGTGAGAAAGCATAATTTAAAGGCCCAATAAAAATCCAATTGAATTGTTTCTTTACTGTGGTTTCCAACCTGTTATTTTAGTGCGAGAGACAAACCAAACCCATGGAAATTCCCAAGCGAGTTGGAATAGCTTGGAGGTCCAAAAAAAGGCCCCAACAAAAATCTATCCAATTGGATCTTGACAGCTTAGGGAATCCCATTATATATATATATATATATATATATATATATATTAAATTTTCAAGTTGTCTTGGTTCGCCAGAGATTATGCATAAAAAATACCACCCGTACTTAAAGTGGTGAATTCTAGAAGGTTAAAACGGTTTATTTTTAAGCTGTCTTGGTTCACCCGAACCGATGCATAAAAAATGCCACCCTGTAAAAGTAGTGAATTCTAGAAAGTTAAAACAGTTTAATGCATGATGAGGCAAATAGTCATTACATTACTTTTTGTGAATGTTCTGTTGTTTTCAAGTTATCTTTTTTTATTAATAGTCAATAATATTTTATTATATTTTTAACTTATTTATAGAAGAGACTCAACTGGATTCAAGAAATTCAAAAAAATTGAATCACTGTCGAATCAAATGAGTACATCTATTTAGATATTTGATAGAAGGCAAGTTTCGAATTCCTAATTTTTCATTGCAATTAATCTTTAAAAGTTTTGTGATGTTCAACCGATCTTGGTTGCTTATTGTCAATTTATCTTGATGGACCTTTTTATACCTTTTTGAAAAGCTATGAAAGGGAATTGAGAACGATTTTAACGTGGGTACACTTGTTAGGCACATCTGTGGTTACATTTCTTTTTCCCCTTCTTCTTTGGTTTCCGAATTGATACAACCTAGTGATTATTTTAGGTTTATGTCTGTGTAGAACAGTGTAAGGAACTGACAAAATGGTTGGCCCGCAGGAAGAGTGTGTGTGGAAAACACAAATATAAACAAAAATTGTTGTATTCCTTGTACATAAATAGAAGCAGGGATGAGGCATTTAGTGCAATCCATGGGGCTGGCTCATGGTTGTGGTCAGCAATCCCTTATTTTCCTCCTGTACCATTGAGCGAAGGTGACATATTGATGTGGTCTTGTAGCGTTGCTGATCATGATGAATGATGTTGACTACTAATATATCCCAAGGAGATGGCGGTCCTCTTTTTTAGATGCCTTCATTGTCAATTTCACTGGTTAACAAATGGTGTTAATCTGATCCAAGTCTTATTATTATCTTTCATTTTGGGTTTTGTGCCTTTAATTTGAAGGGAATTTCGTGCTGTAACTTTTCTAAAGCAACTTGCCATTTAATAGTTTTTGGAATTAAATTGAATATATGACAGTAATACCAATTGCAAAAGATTTAAGGATCTGAAATTTCACTGGTTCACCTACCTACTACTCGTCTAATGGTTCCTCTTGGAAAATTTATTAGTATATATTTGACATACAATAAAAGGCCAAGGAGACAATTGTCTGCCGGTAATTTAAGGAAGGAGGGGGGGGGGGGGGGGGTGGGGGAGTTCAGGACGAAAGCTACGGCATATACAGTGTTGATATCAAATCTATCAATGCTCAAGTTAAATCTAACATTTTTCTTTTTGTTGCTTACAATACGTAAAATTGCTATCATTTTCATGTTATTTTAAACTAGAGAAATTTGCAGTTGTTGAACAGTTGTACATACTTAAAGAAGATGTCATTTGACTAATTACAACACACGTGCATGCTCAAAATCCAAGAAAGCAGCATACACATTTTAAATTGTTTACAACTGGATAATCTTCAATGCAGAGGCTGGCTTTGGTATAAATTAAGCTACTTTAAGGACTGCCAGTAAGTAAAATCCTTTGGATAAATATATAATATGGTCCCACTTAGTACAAAAAGAATTCATTGCCGAAAATGTGTCTTATTTTATTTTTACATAACAAAAGTTAATTAGAAAATATGTAACAATTTCAAGAATTAGATTAGTCCAAAATGGATATAAATAAAAACCTAACTGAAAATTTTGTATAGATAGAAACAAGCAGTGTAAACCCCCCACTAAAAAAAATAACATTCACACATCCCTAAGTGCTGCAGACCCCATTCTAATAACAGATATTTCTCCCCCTGCACCTTCCAAGTTGCATCTGCCTGCTGAGTTCTTTTTTTTATGGCCTCCACACTACAGCTTACGTATTTACCATTTTATGCACGGGCCTCATCTATTCTTTATCCAGGACGCACATGATTAATAAAAGTTGGAGCACTTTTCCCGGCCAACGGATCCTTTTATGATTCTGATTATTATTTTTTGTTATTATTTTTTATCACTCCCTCACTAGACTTGTAGTAATCACTATAAATTTTTCCAAGATGATTCTTGTGATTTAACTGAAATTTTTGCATAAAATGGCTAGACAATCATCTAGAATTTTCGTAGTCCCCCAATATAAATATAATGCAATACATCAACCTATACTTTGGAGAAAGTCATTAACATCTTAATCATCTATCATTTTTGTAGTCCCAATATAAATATAGTGCAATACATCCCCCTGTATACTTTGGACAAAGTAATTAACATTTTAATATTACAACTACTCCAGTCAAAAAAAAAAAAAAAATACTACAACTACAAGCAATCTATCAATACTGTATTGATTAATGTCAGTATTCTGCTGATATTTTAGTTTCCTGGATGCACAAGACTTGCAAGTAGTACCATAATTTCTATATCTTGGTGGCATGTCTACTCATATCATATGCTCCGCTGATCATTGACTTGCAACTATTTCCAAAGATGTTTACAGCTCAACCACGACATGCTACTCTAAGCTCCTCAAACACCCATCATGTCCCCACCGTCCGCCGGTCGGAAACTATCGCCGGAGGCCAAAAGTTTGACCTGTTCACTAGACAAGTCACCAGCAATGTTCCTGGTTTCCGGTCAACGGTCCCGGCAAACCACCACCTACCCATAATAAGAGCAGTGATCAGTAGCGAGGATAGCAAGACTTCTGGAGGTGCAAAGGTGGTGGAGAAGTCCAAAGGAAGTAATGGGTCGTTGGCTCCTTCTTCAGTGAGTGGAGGTACAGAGGTTAGAGCGGTGATCACCATAAGGAAGAAGATGAGAGAGAAGATCACTGACAAGTTTGAAGACCAGTGGGAGTCTTTCATGAATGGGATTGGTAGAGGAATCTTGATTCAGCTCATCAGCGAAGATATTGATCCCGGTAATCAAGTTTGATTCTTGCTTGATAAATCTTTAGTACTACACAGCTTAAGAATATTAGTCCATTATTTTTCTGTCTTATGTGTCTGTGGTAGTAATATATGGAGGAATATTGAAGGGTCTTAAACCTTATTTTCTTGTCAGAAATCTCCAAAGCTAGTCAGGCTTCCTCAAATATAGCCAAAGCAGTATACTGCAGAAAAGAAGAGAACTAAATTTTTATTTCTGTCCCTAATTATTCTTTTTTTATTTTCTCTTCCTATTTCTGTTCCGATTTACAACTATTTTGGTTGCTGAGAAAATATGATGGGAATGCATTTCTTTTGATTTACAGTATGATTCTGAATGAGATGAAATGAAACAAGAAAAATGAACGTTAGACAGCTGAATTCTTTGTTTCATATCAACAAATGTCCTTGCTTTATGCCTGATTATGCAATTACAAATATTAACTCCTTTGCCGGTTTTCTTTTTTATTTCCCCATTTCTTGGCTTATAGTTACCAAGTCAGGGAAGAGTGTTGAGTCTTGTGTGAGGGGATTGCCCAAGCCGTCAAACCATCCATATGTTGTTGAATATGCTGCAAATTTCATGATTCCAATTGATTTTGGATGTCCGGGGGCTATTCTCATTACAAATTTCCTTGACAAAGAGTTCTACTTGATGGAGATTATTGTCCATAATTTTAGTGAGGGACCCCAGTTCTTTCCTGCGAATACATGGATTCATTCACGAAAAGATAATCCTGAGAGTAGAATCATCTTCAGAAATCAGGTTTGGAACATGTTGTTTAGTTTGGTTCTATGATTTAAACAACTAGTAAGGCTTGACAAAGCATAAACATGTCGGTATGACAGGCATATTTGCCATTTCAAACACCACTTGGGATTAAGGATCTTCGACGTGAAGACTTGTTGAGTATTCGTGGTAATGGTAAAGGCGAGAGGAAAATGCATGAGAGAATATATGATTATGCTGTTTACAATGACTTGGGTAATCCTGATAAGAATGATGATCTAGTTAGGCCCTCCCTAAGTGGCAAAGAGATGCCTTATCCAAGGCGCTGTCGAACTGGCAGACCTCCAACTAAGAAAGGTACTTGCTTTTGTAGTGAACAAATTTTTAGCTACTGTTTTTCACGAAAGTATACAGAACATAGTTTTGACAAGTTTGATTTCTTACATTTTAAACAGATCCATTCAGCGAAAGTAGAATAGAGAAACCCCATCCAATCTATGTTCCCAGAGATGAGGCTTTTGAGGAGATCAAGCAAAATACGTTCTCAGCTGGAAGATTGAAAGCTCTACTGCACAACCTGATACCGCTGATTGCTTCTACCTTGTCAACCTCAGACAATCCCTTCACTTGTTTTTCAGATATAGACAAGCTTTACAATGATGGTGTTCTATTGAAAGATGAAGACCAAAATGGTGTCATAAAAAATCAGTTTCTATCCAATTTGATGAATCAAATCTTTACAGTTGGTGGTCGATTGTTGAAGTATGAAATTCCAGCTGTCATAAAGCGTATGTATGCTAGCCTTCCTCTTCATATTGTGTGATTTTTTAACCCCTAACTCCATGAATAAGTTTGGTTAGAGAATTTAGCCAGCCATGTGATTGCTATTTCATGTTGCGAATAAGGATCCCATACTATGCTTCTGTAGAGACCTTATTTCAATTCTGAAAGCTCATTTTTCCTTGGACATTATGCAATTTCTGTTTGTAGGGGACAGATTTGCATGGTTACGAGACAATGAGTTTGCAAGACAGGCACTGGCAGGGGTTAACCCTGTTAACATTGAACTATTAAAGGTAGCAATTTTCATAGTTTTAATATGTTACAACAAAATATTGTCAGTTGGTTCTGTGTGGAACAGTTAACAGATTCTTCAATATCTAACCTACAGGAACTCCCAATTCTAAGCAAACTGGATCCTGCAGTTTATGGCCCTCCTGAATCTGCAATTACTAGGGAGTTAATTGAACAAGAGCTGAATGGGATGACTGTTGAAGAGGTACTAGCAACTTAACACTACATCTCGTCTGCCAAAACCTCCTCTGACATGGGAACTGAGATTTACCATGTACTTTGATTGTCCTCCATAGAGTTTTATGGCGATGGCCCTCATTTTGAAACCTGGATTTTAGAAACTAGGGCAATTTTTGGACTTTGCTGGTCAACACTATGTAGGAGTTCCCTCTAAATGTTCATTATGGACTAGAAGAACATGCACATGTGTACTGAAGAGTAAGTCCAAATTCATTAGCCAAAAATTTTACAAAATCACGTGTCAAACTCTCTCTCAGTTAACATTTTTACATGCATGGGAAACGGAGTCTTTCACTATAGGTTCGTTATTAAGTGCCTGCTGTGCCTCAATACTTCCACTATTTTCTTTTTATTCATTAAACATCCCATCACTGTTAATTGCTCCATCATCATTGCTGCCTCCATTTCCTGAACATAATCTGGAAAATAATCCCTTACCCACCACATCTAAACTTCACATGTTTCTTGTTCTCATGTCTATTAAGTTGTGGTTTTTCATGTAGCATGCCAGATGCCTTATTCCACTTGGGACTATTTTTTGATAGTCCTTAATGATATCGGGAATCACTAGTTGAAGTTCTGGAAAAGGTTTTATGAGTCAGAGCATCTTTATCTTTGTCATTCACTCATCCATTTGACTTACCAAGAGACCATTAGCCAGGAGACAAATAAATTCTCAGCCTGTAAAAGGCAAGTTAAATCGATAATTTAGTGTGGTCATTTCAAGTGATATTACCCTTCTGGATTCTATAATTAATGAGTATCTAAATGGTCTGTAACTCTCTATAGTGTTTTTCAGATTGTTGTTCTAGCTTAAATTTGCTTGTCATTGCTTTAATAGGCGATGGAAAACAAGAGACTGTTCATACTGGACTATCACGACATGCTTCTACCATTTATTGAGAGGATGAACTCCTTGCCTGGGAGAAAAGCTTATGCCTCCAGAACAATTTTGTTCGACACACCGACAGGCATTTTAAGGCCAATAATTATTGAGCTTTCTCTCCCTCCCTCGTCTACTTCACCAAGAAACAAGCGTATCTTTGTTCATGGCCATGATGCTACCACTCATTGGATCTGGAAGCAAGCTAAAGCTCATGTTTGCTCGAATGATGCTGGCATACATCAACTAGTGAACCATTGGTGAGAGAAATTTCAATTCATAGCATGTTTCTGATATTCTTACATGCCAAAATATTTTTTTGACACAATCGAATATCAAGTTCTTCGGGTACTTCCTCATTGCCTGGTCTTAATTTTGGATTACTAGGATTTAGCTTTATATTTGCTTATTCAGGGTAAAAAGGAGCAAGGCATTTCTTGAGTTGAGTTGATAATTTCAGCTCATTGTTGATTAATAATGCTGATTTAATGGCCTGGAACTCATTAAACTGTTGGGGGAAGGCTTCCTCTCATGTAACTGCAGGATTTCCAAAAGATGGAACGTATCTTGTCTTTTTCCATGCATCTAATATGTGGGCAATATGCAATCTTCAGGTTGAGGACTCATGCCTGTATGGAACCTTACATAATAGCCACCCATAGGCAGCTCAGCTCAATGCACCCAATATACAAGTTGCTTCATCCTCATATGCGCTACACAATGGAAATTAATGCCCTGGCAAGACAAGGTCTAATAAACGGTGGTGGAATTATCGAAGCTTGTTTTAGCCCAGGAAAGTATGCCATGGAAATAAGCTCTGCGGCTTATAAGAGCATGTGGCGATTTGACATGGAAGCACTGCCAGCAGATTTAATTCGGAGGTAACTGTCTGTGCATGCCATGCTTTTTGGCCCTTCTCTTTTTAATTCAAAGCTCTTTTCAGTTCCTTTTTTCTTTGCATTCTCAATGTAATCTTTTGTCCTTGTCTCGTAATCCATGTGAATCTTTAGGGGCATGGCTGTGGAGGATCCCTCAATGCCCTGTGGTGTGAAACTTGTGATTGAGGACTA
The DNA here is from genome assembly GCA_024721245.1 of Mitragyna speciosa. Classification (NCBI taxonomy): domain Eukaryota; kingdom Viridiplantae; phylum Streptophyta; class Magnoliopsida; order Gentianales; family Rubiaceae; genus Mitragyna; species Mitragyna speciosa. The sequence goes on from CM045570.1 coordinate 832,262, forward strand.
CCCTTATGCAGCAGATGGACTTCTTATTTGGTCTGCCATAAAAGATTTGGTAGAAGCCTATGTGGATTACTATTATTCTGATGCCAATTACATCACGTCTGATGTTGAGCTCCAAGCCTGGTGGAATGAGATCAAGAACAAGGGCCACTATGATAAAAGAAATGAGCCTTGGTGGCCTAACCTTACTACCAAGGAGGATTTATCTAGCATCCTAACAATAATGATTTGGGTTGCTTCAGGTCAGCATGCAGCTATAAATTTTGGACAGTACCCGTTTGGGGGGTATGTACCCAATCGTCCCACCCTCATGCGAAAGCTCATTGCTGAAGACGATGATCCTGCCTATGAGAAGTTTCTTCTTAATCCGGAGCATACTTTTCTGTCATCTTTGCCTACTCAACTCCAAGCCACCAAAGTCATGGCAGTTCAGGACACATTGTCGACCCATTCTCCAGATGAAGAGTACCTGCACCAGTTGCACAATCTTCAAAGTGTTTCAATTAAGGATCCTGAAGTTTTCAAGTTATTTGAGATATTCTCCGCCAAACTAGAGGATATAGAACGGACAATAAACCAAAGAAATAAGAATATGAGTCTCAAAAACAGAAGTGGTGCTGGTATTCCTCCGTACGAACTGCTACTACCCTCTTCAGGCCCTGGAGTGACTGGTCGTGGTATTCCCAACAGCATTTCTATCTGACAGATTTGCCAGCTTAGAGCTTTAGTGAAACTTTTGGTGCTTTATTTAATCAGGACAAATATTTTATATTTGGAGGCACCCAATATACCATAACACATCTCAACTTGTCGGCCTGTCGCTTAGTTGTAATGGCAATGTCATAATGTTGTTGCGCACTTTCTGCTCTCTGAAATTTATTTTGGAATTTGAGCATACTCCCAAGGGATCTACCACTATTCTAAATATAGTAAGGCGGAGAATTTTTCTGAATTCAGCCTAAAATCCAATTAGTGCAACCATTGTGAAAGAAGATTTTTTCTGTGTTTCTTTCCCCCTTCTGGTACTGATTAGCTGCTCGTATGTACCAAAAGGCTAGCGTTATCAAAAATGCATTTCATTGTAGTGTCACAATATGTAGGCTGATCTTTTACATGTCTTGAAGACAAGAAGCTAATTAATCAGCTATTCCTGGCGATACTAGAAATAAACGAATGATCCTCTCTTCCCTCTGCAATCAGATTTATCTATTATATGAATGCTGTTGCCAGATGACAGATGAGACTATAACCTAACACTGGTTGGCAACATGTGACCAACTTAAACCGATCCACAGTGGACACTGGTTCTAGGTGATAAGTTTGTACAACACTACTCTTTAATGATAGGCGATGGTTTCTTTTCAGATCGTTGCAACGTACGACCAACTTAAACGAACTTCTACCATGCATGGACTCCCAATAGATTTTCGATATTTGTTTTTTCTATTAGCGAGTCCTAAGGCATGTAGTATATCCCTTAATGTTTCAACCCCCGTATTACGACCCTCGGTTATATGAATCTTTCGACAATTTCTATACCCAATTGAAGGATTCTCCATTTTGTTCATTTTCATGCATTTTTGTTAATGGTTTGAGGACATTTTTGTTTTTGGTATCTGCCAAAATATATTACTTCAAACTTTTTTCTATGGCCACCCACTTTACCTTTTTTTTTTTAATTGATTAAATGTAAATCAATCAAATGCTATACACTGGACGACATGAATAAAAAATTAAAAAACAAAGAGATCATTTATCGAGTTATTTGAGAAATTAAAAACTTCCCGCAATTTGAGTTATATTACAAGGCAATGGTTAATTACTCTAATAATCCCTAAACCATTTCACTAGTCTTCCCTAAACTTTTAACTATATCATTTTAGTCATCTAACTTTTACATTAGTGTTTAATTGATTTCTAGTACCATTCTAATACAAATTGCCTTCTATTTATATCATTTTTTTTCTCTCCATTTCTTTTAATCATTTTTCTTATATTTTTTTTGTATTCCTTCTACTCATTCCCTATCATTGTTCGCCTCCTCAAAAATTCATATTAACTTTTTTTTTCCACATGCTTACATTGATTAATTTACTTGGAAAGTTTAGAATGTTTTTCAATATTCTCAACATTCGGATGAGGGAGGACTAATAAAAAAAAAATGTAAGAAAACTCAAAAATAAATTAAAAAAAAACATAAATTGTCTAAAATAAAAACATAATTTGGCCCAAACAAATAAATAATTTTGTCATGAATTCATAATAACAACCAATTAAACTTTTTTTAGACACTTATTTAAAACATTTCATATTTTCTTTTAATCTTTCGGTTTTTTTTTATTTGAAGTTTTATTACATTTTACTTCTTCTATCTATTCTCTTTTCACACTTACCCAAAAAAAAAAAATTCAGTTAAGTTCCTCGACAATGTGGATATAAACAAAAAAGGAGTACAAGGAATAAAATAAAATTAACATAAAAAGAATGATGAAAAGTAAGGAAGAGAGAAACCAAACCATAATATAAATAGAAAGGTAATTTCGTCATTAATTGAGAAACAATTAAACACTAGTATAGAATTTGAAGGACTAAACTGACACAATTAATCCTTTAAGGACTAAACTGACACAATTAAAAGTTACGGACTAAACTAATACTCATGAAATAGATTAGTATTAAGCCAAAACGTAACTAACCCACAAATAATTGATTGCCCCTCGTAATATGCATACACATGGCCCCGTTTAACTATTAAGCCAAAATCACCAATACCTTCCTAACCTCAAAAAAAAAGAGAGAGAGCACTTCGTATTTATGTTCTACGTAATTAAAATCCAAATAAACAAATTTCTCATTTCCTTTGGCGCCAACCAAATGATACGATTTCACAACAGCATGACACGTATGTTGAACCGGAAACCCGTCAATCCCAACACACTGAGAGAAACAGATTCGTCCAATCCATTTTGGTACAGTTAAACAAATTCTTGACAAAAATCTTCTCAAATCAAAACGCTTAAGCAACGTTGCTGAGCACACTGCCTCACCCCCCACATTCGACAGATAGGAGTCAATATTTAGAAGGCCCATCTGAAAAAGAGGCAAAGAACAAATTTGGCCGACACAAAACAGGCACAAACTTGAAAAATAACAAGCTACCAGGACCGCACAGCATTAAGAAGACATAAATGAAGTACATGTTAGTCATCAACTACAAAGTTTCAATTTAGAATGAAAGAACAATGGCACCTTAAACATCATCAATCATATCATACATGATAGGTAACAATACCAGCTTGCAATTCATACATCATCCTGAAGATAATTTGAATGAAAAGCTTCAAAAGATGCAGCAACACAACTTGGAGAGTCGGTCACATTATAATCTGCTAAATAGGTAGGCCAACAGTCTGAGACACAAATAAGCTATCAGGTGACATTGTCAAGACTAAACTCAGATGACATATATAATTAATCCAAAATAGGCGTAGAAGAAATAAAATTGCAACCAATTCTATTACGCCGTCTTATTCAGTGAAAATTTAAAATGATTCCATATGCGTATGCTAGCCAGTTAATTTTCAACTGCATATTCCCATAAGCATATATTTTCCATTCTTGTGATTCTAATCATCATATATCGAAGAAACAATTCTATCATGACAAGAAGTAAACCTCCCAACATCCACAGCATTTCTACTACAGAAGGTTACACTCTGTATGATTACTTGAAATGTGAACGGTTAATCTTGAAGGCATCATCTATTGCAGATGCATATCTCAAGGAAGCGCTAGAAAAGCAAAAAAGAATAATTTTCGGCATTGGACTATAAGTTCCAAAGGCTACATAACCTAATACCCATGTGATAGGAAAATGAAACATCCCCACGTGTTTAAAATCCTCTAATCCATCACTGACCCGGCTTTCTCAGGAAGAAGAAAGTCAATAGCACTTAAAGACATCTTTGTGACAAATAAACCAGAGATACACCACCACTCAACCACGTCCCCCTATTTCTCATACAAACTCTAGTAATTACCCTAAATGAGCAATGTTCCTAAAAACGCACTGGATGCAGTACTCAAATTTGGAAATTCAAAGCTACAAATCAAGCAAAAACGAAGATATCTCAATTTTTAGCCCAATACATATCTTCAAAAAGTACTATATAACTCTTCATTACAAGTCCATTACATAACTCATCAGAAAGAACATCATGAATAAAAATTAAGCAACTAAAGGTACTGGAGTAAATAAAAGCTGCAGAGTACCTCCATAGTGTTTGAAGAAGGCAAAAAGAAAAATAATTGGAAAATCTATATATGCCAGGTTGTGTAGGTAAACTCGCCAACCTGCTTGCTTTGATACTGCAGTGACATTTGCAGATGAATGTTATAAAAAGTCCGAAAATAACAGAAATTCAAGTCTCATTAGCACCATAAAGCTCAAAAAGAACCAAAAGGAAAAATCTCATCTTTGCTGTTTACACAGAGTAAGTAGACAACCAATACGCACCCATGTATAATATAAAATCGTGAAGGACCATGCATTGGACACAGAATAAAATAACCCCTTCATTACCAAAAGCTTGATAAAATGAGCTAACCATCCCATAGTGAAGCCCCGTGTTAATTTTGACTCATTCCTGTCCCCTTCATTAGTTCCAAATATCAAATAAAGAAGGGATCATAATAATGCTCCAACAAGAAATCCTTTATTTCTGGTATCAAGCAGCATAATAAAAGACATTGAGAGGAATGCTTGTTGGCATGTTTGCGGAATGGTGTCTCATGGAAACGAACTCAAAATGTAGTCTAGGCCGACATTAATGTAAACAAAGGTCTACTAGCTTTATCAATGCAATATTGAGTAGCAGTAACAAATCATTAGCGGCATCACAAATAGCTGGACACTGAAAGTTTCTGCCTAATTCACATCCAAATGGTCTCTGAAGATCCTCCCCCTTGTAGATAAACAAGGAATGGAAATAGTAGCAAGTGGAAAAGAAATAGCCCAACATCATACAAAGAAACTTTACAATTAAACTGTAACAGTACCATCAGAGTAATGTATTTGAATTTTCACAGGGAGGCAATGTGGCTTTATAATCCAAAAAGATGTCTACATAACAAATATAAACATAATGGACAATTACACATATCCATAAAACACACAACATTGCTTAAAGAATTCGAACAGACAGACAACTGAATCTCAGACAACACTATGTCACATTGCATGGTTTAGATGTCCTCATTGGAAACAAAAGATATGGCACATTTCGCAGCAAATACCAGAGAAAGTCCATTATCCTATAACAGTCGCATGGCTCCTAATAAAGAATGGCACAAGGAGAGATCCCATATAGACAGAAAGCAGATTCTGATCCTTGTTTACACCCATGTATTCAGACTTAATATTACCTCCAAATTGCAACACTTTCTGTCATATCTTCAACAATCAAAAGCTAAGAAAGTCTGCTCCGCACTACACCAGTGTCTCTTGCAAACACCAATATGAAAATTAAAAATGATAGAACAAATATGACCAGAAAAAACCATACTGTTTTGATATCAAAACAAATTTTGTAAAAATTGTTACAATGTATCAATGGAAAATATGTTACATACACAAGTTTCAACTGAAACTGTAGCTTAATAAGAAAGGCATTATGCCACACCTTGGCATGCATGCAGTGTCAAAGAGGAATTTTCCTAACACCAGGGCTCCCCACCACATCTGCTACAAAAGCTTAGAGAAAGTGTTGATTCTCTATCTACTCCATCAAGGGTGCCTGCTAAAAAACAGCACGAATGATCTTCTCACAATAAATGTCTGCAACTTCCATTCAATACACCAGCACCTCAACCACATCAATCATGAGAACAGAACTGAAGCATAAATAGAACTTCAAGGCACTAATGACTTCCCTTAACCAAACAAACCACCAGTACTGAATTCCCCTTGCAGCAACTCCTTCCTCCGCTGCTCTTCCAAAGGATCTGGGCTCTTCATGACTCTTCTCAAACGTCTGAAAATAAACATTAAAATAACAATTTAATCCACAAATCAAAACACAAAACATATTAACAAACAGAAGCAGATGGCCAAAATACCTGTCTTGAGCATGCTGAGCAGGAAAAGTTGGCATAAATTCTTTAGACTTGGGTAAAGGAACTTCACGAAACCACTCATGGTTAAGAGCATCTTCAGCAGTTATTCGCTGCACAGAGAAGACAAATGTAAATAATCTTACAAACATTAAATAGTTATATTCATAATCAACCAAACAGTATCCAGACCTTACAATCACATACCTTCTCAGGGTCATAAGTCAAAAGCCTGTTCAACAAATCAAATCCAGCATCAGAGAGTACTGGTGATCCTCTGAAAGATGTAGGTGGAAATTTTGTACGCAATTGATTATACCTGAAATAAATAGAGCACCAGTTAATGGAAACAAGACATGTATTTTGGAACTGAAACTGTCACCAATGGAGGCCAGAAAGCCAGACCAGAATCACCCAAAGCTGGAAGCCTGGGAAAACAGTGGGAAACATAAAAACCATAAATTGTACGTTCAACTTGTAGTGAACTAAAAAAACATGAAATGGATACTTACTGATGCTTGACAAAGTTAACCTTAACCCCAGGAAGCTTTGAAAATCCAGGCCAAATCGTCTCATTTGGCGTGCCTAGGATTTTAAATATCTGCAAAATGATAAAGACAAGAAACCTTTTTTACGGGCAGAGATAACGCATATTATGATGAAATCGAATAAAAATACCACTGTGACATTAGAAATAACAGTTGTCAACATGTTAACCTTGTCAAGTTGATCAAATTCCGTTTTCCCATTGAATAGTGGCGCCTTTGCTAAAAGCTCAGCCATAATACAACCCAAGGACCACATGTCAATTGCAGTAGAGTACTGTTTAGCTCCTAAAAGCAGCTCAGGTGCCCTGAAAAAAATATAACGCACACAAACCATAACTCCATTAGCCAGCCACCCAAAAAAAAAAAAACAACATATCGATGCACACATATCTACAAAATGAAACAAGACAAGAAACATATATTGCAACCCAGCTGCTCCAGTTTCAGAGACTTCCCAGTTTCACAACAAAAGAATCACATTTAGAAGATGCAAATTTCGCCATGAAATTGTAAGATACTACCATATAAAATTATGTTAACCTTCAAACAGAATACCAATGCAGCAGCCAAAAAGAATATTATCGTTATAAAGGTTCTACACGACCAAAAAAAGGAATGTGATTTCACAATCATAGTGGACAGAACATCAAGAACAACAAAACGGCATTACGACCCAGGTGTTCATTCTAGATTTTTAAAAAAGGAAGACAATAGCATTTGATTTGCAACTAAAGAACTTGTACTGATTTTGACAAAAACCTAAAAAAAAAAATTGTCTAAATAAAAATTATGAACCAGATAAAAACCTAATATAGTGAACAAGAAAAGATAATTTAATGCAAAAAACACAGCTCACCTGTACCACAAAGTAACCACCAAATGAGTGTACGGTTTCAAGGGGCTTCCATATTGACGTGCTAATCCAAAGTCACAAATCTTCAACTCACCACAATTATTTAGAAGTATATTTGATGTCTTTAAATCTCGGTGCAAAACCCAGTTAGTCATGAAGATACTTAACACCCTCAAGAAGCTGCAAGCATGAGGCACTTAACTTCACATTGGACTAAAAGGCATGTTTCATTGTCTCCATTAAACCCTTCAGATCATGTTCCATGTACTCCATTACCATAAAAATGCTGTCAAGATTGCTGCCCTACAACTAACTTCTTTGACATCTACAATTGATGGGTGATGAAAAGAAAGAAGAATGTTTATTTCCCTCAAAGAAGTCAATGGGAATCCTTCTCTTTCTTTGTCCATCTTGACCTTCTTCAAAGCAACTATTTCTCCTGTTTTCTTATCCCTAGCTCTGTAAACTACACCATAAGTTACCTTCATCTATCTTGTTCAGCCTCTCAAACTCCTCAACACTCCTACAACCCTGAAGCATGTTCACTGGTCCTTGCTGGAGGAAGCTACATGTTCTAGGTGTCCCATGGGAATTGTGTTCTTCATAGGATTCAGCATCCGAATGGCTACCACTGGTTCCGCCATAACTGTGATCCTCATCTGCCTCCATGTAGTCATTCTTGTCCAAATCATCAGGATAACTATCTCTACTAGAAGATCTAACACGTTCATCAGAGGACCTGACCCTATTTGCTTCTGAACCTTCTCTCCTCAGTTCCCCAACCTCTGGAGTCACCGACTTCCTCCGCCCCCTTATTTCAGCTGATTCAATAGCCGATTTCTTCTTCTTCAATTTAGCCATCTCCTCATCATCAGAAATTTCACCTTCGTCAGCTGACGATTCAGCCTCAGTTGCCCACCGAGATGCTTTTATAGTACGTGTTGACATATATTCATCATCATCTACTGTGTCTGCTGCTCGATTATAACCCCAGCGTGCTTCGACTTCCTCTTCCTCTACCTCAGGAGCTGAAGGAGACAAACCTATTGGAGACTCAGAAGCAATGTTTATCTGAGGGTCCACAACAACTTTTTCTGGTGAAAGCCCTGAACTCTGAACTGCATGATCTTCACTAGGTGAAATATATACACGACCATCTGGATTAGGATCAGGTGACATGCTGTTAGAATTAGACATGGGGAGCAGAGGTGGAAGATTAGCTGCTGCTGGGGAAGTCCTGGCCTTGACAATTCGAGTCACTTTTGGACCATCTCCATCTCTATCCCAAATAATGGGTGAAAACTTCCGTTTTCCATTTTCTGACTTCTTAAGCTCACCACCATCATTCTTATGTTCTTCAGAATCAATAGCCCCATCAGACCCACTTTCACTGGACAATTCCCCAGGTTCTCGGTCCACAGCCCTAACTGGAAAGCCATACCTCCTGGGCACACCCCCAGCACCACTGCTATTGCCTGAATCACTCCTACTCGAGGTAGATTGATAGCCACCATTTACCATCTCCCTCTCCTTAATATCCTTCTGCCTAACCCTACCCCTATCTCGAAACCTAGCCCCACTCTCATAGTCCCCTCCACCATTCCTCATCCGATCATAATCACCTTTTGAATTGCCCATTTCCCTCCTCGCAACCTCAAAGTCAGAGTCACGGTCCCTGAATTCATTATCCCTACTAACCCCATGTCTTCCAGCCGCCATATATCTAGGCAAGAAAATATGCCTCCAAACACACCCAGAAAATCCTATGTTACCCACTTAGCTCCCCTAGAATCGGGGTTTAAGAAAAAGCCCTAACCCTAATTTCACCAATCAAAAAGCACACCCTTTTTAACCCAATTTACCCTAATTCCACACAAGAAGTTTTGATTTTATCGATTAAAACAATAAAAGCACAGATCTTGATACGATAATCAAATCCAAACCGGTAAACAAAGCCACGTATAGCCAACAATTGATTTTCTTTTTAATCTTTACCGGAAATGATAGAAATACCCCCCGAAATTCAATAAGAGAGCAGATAATAGAAAACCCTAGAAATTAAAATGCTATATTCTCTCTCGAAGATAATCTAGGTTTGAAGGGCTTACCGACGATATGAATCGGAGAGATTCAATCGGATTGAAGAGAGAGAGAGAGATAGAGACTAATAAAAAGCGGCGGCGGCGTCGAGCGAAGCTGCTTCTAGAGAGAGAAAGTATGATAATGGTTCTCTCGCAGATTCGTAGAAAGGAAAGCGAAGCCAAGTCGCGACCGCGTGGAAAGAGAGTTTTTCGGGGGCAATCGCACAGCATAAAAATTGGATGCCTTGGGTTTTTTACTATTTGTTAATAAAATTTACTAATTAGCCCTTGATGTTAGTCATTATTTCAGTTTCCTCCACCCCCCCGGGGGGCCCCCCCGCAACAGCAGCATCTAATAACGTAGCCGAATCCTTCCAGTCCAATTTTCTTCACAGTAAAAATCTCAACGGGGTTTATAAAACCTGGGCCCCAGTACGTTGAAGTGGGACCGAGATTGGACCGATAAGTGATATGCTAGATTTCAGTTTCGGCCCAGTTTGGGCCTACATAAGATCCGTGAACATTGTCTCACCTTTTTGGAATTGTAGGTCAGTACAAAGTTTACAGTTGGACAGAAGGGAAATGATATTGGTATTTTAATATATTTGGTAATAACATTTTTTTTTTTACTTTTTTAATGATAAAAAATTCTTCTCTTAAGTTGTAATTGGAATAACAAATTGCCACATTTTTTTCATTTGACATGATTAGAAAAGTCGATAGGAGTGTTATTAACAAATACAGGAGTAATTCCAAGGTCTTTTACACAAGAATGCAATGTCATTTAATAAGTAATACGAATTTTAATAAGGTGGTGCTTGCTTAGTTGTTTAATTGATCTAAAGTTAGTTTTATAAGCACATGAACCGAGACAGTGAATTCACAGTTTTATATCTCATATGGCAAACGAGGACATCTTGTGATATTGATTTGCAAATTAACAAACTGAAAAAAAAAATTTACTTGTCTCAAGTATCAAAAAAAGTTTACATATCCAAGCAATTTTTTCTTTAATGAGTGGATAAGTATGTTGGTATAGGTTGTAATTTTTGAGTTCATTTTTCAGTACACAATTCAGTATTAATACAAGATTATACTTGTATATGTGAGGGCCCAAAAAAAAAAAAAAAAAAAAGGAAAAAACATTGATGTCGATGTTGAATTCATGCTCAATTTAGGGATCAAGGACAAACACAATTTGAAATAAGCAAATTGTGGAAAGAACTCATTAAGATGGAAGTACACAACTAAGCTTACAAAATTTTGATTAATCAAATGTTATTAACATATGACATTTTTTTTATCACGTCAAATGTTCTTCCATAACAAACTTATGTGGCCATAGAATTTGGAATAGTTAACGGTAATATATGTGAAGTTATTGGAAGCGTTTATACTATATAAAACCATAGCCTTGCTGTTCCCAATTAACGAATTCGCCACACAAGTTTCAAGCAAATTGATCATCATGCATAGCAGCAATTCTCCACCTGGCAATAGTTATTAGTGTTCAGCAGCCATTAGAATTGGTAATCAACCTATGGCTTCAGTACATAGAAGGACCAATAATGGCAAGAAACTTGTGGAACTAGAGGCAAATATCATCTATAAGATGTAAACAAACAGAGTGCAGTATACTAGCTCTGCTACCAGCAGAAGGAAGGCAACTTGAAAGAGAAGGAAGAAGGCATGTGGCCAGTTCTCCTTATGTAATCTGCCTTTTCAGAAGTCCTCACAGCTTTCTCATTTAGTTGGGATTCTGCATTTGCGCGTTTTTCCTCTGCTATTCTTTTAGTTGCTGCAAGCTTATTTGTGTATTTCTCTTGTGCCCGAGACTTCAGTCGTTCAGCCTTCACCTACAAAATTGAAGCTAGTATGTAAAGAACTACTGCTTTTGGTCTCCAAAAAAAACCGTGCATGAGTGGATCGAGGTTTAACAGTTGACATACAAATTATCCCATTTCTGTCAATAGCGCTTTAAGTGCTGATTTAGGTTGATACTAAAAAATATAAGCAGACATATGACAAGTATTATATCTCTGCATTGGTGAATTGTGACTAAAGAATCTCTGCATTGGTGACAAACAACAACTAGTATTGGTAATGATGATAGTGTGGTACCTCCATCCTTCGCATTTCCATTTCAGCTTTCCTCTTCTGGTGATTTTCCCAAGCTTGTATCTTCACCTCTTCACGCTTATACCTGCAGAATGATCAATCAAAGCAATAACATCCAATTTCATAAAAAAAATAACAGCAGCATTTTTTGTGCATAACTTCGAGAAAGTTGCCTATCTTACCTAGCCAAGTATTTAGCTCGTTCAGCCTCATCCCAAGCCATTGCTCTGGTTTCCAAAGGACTCGGCTTGTTGGGTTGATCTGAACTTCTGCTTTCACCCATATTTGCAGCCTTCAGTTCTTCTCCTTCTCGACCAAATCGACTTGTGGATCCATTGCCTCTGCTAGCTTCTCTGTTCTCAGTTGATGCTAAACTTGTACCCGTCTGAGTCTGACCATCCTCAGCAACCTGCATTCCATTTTGATACCTTACTGGGGTTGAGGATCCTGATGTTATTGGACTTCTTGCTGCTGGAGTAGTGGCTTTAAGAGGAGTGGCTGTTCTTGAAGGTTCTTGACTTGCAACAGGTGTCATTTCTGTTCCCATATCCCTAACACAAATCGATCGAACAGCCGAAACAGATCCAGTTGAAGGCTTATTAATTCTCCAGACTGATTCATCATAGTCCATATTCTTAGTTTCCACTTCATATTGGGCACTGTTTTCGGTGACAGTGAAGGCATTTCTTCCTTCATCCTCGCAGCTTGGGTACTCTTCTTTTGGAACCGGAGCTATCAACCTCCTGTCATCAGCATTTGAATTACGAGGCGTGGCCTTCGACTGGTTTTTCCCTCCACCTCTTGACAGATGATTACCTAGCCACTTTTGTGCATCATCCCATTTCAATGGAGTTGGTTTTCCTAAGGTCATTCGTTGACGTGAAGTGCGATTTGTGCCAAACCCTTTGTGAAACTCAAAACTCGTTGCACTGCTCTCAGATATTTCTTGTGTTCTTCCATAGTTCAAGCAGCCCTTATCCTCTGTTGACCTCATCTTTTTTTCCCTATTAAATCCAGTTTATTTTACTACTGAAAAATCTCTCTGTGAAACTCTGCAATCAGCAAAAAGAAGCCATCTTTTTACTGAACTAACATAAAATTAAGCCCAGCTCAACTCTTCAAGCCTTAGAATCTTTAATGCTAAACAGAAACCCATTTTGGAGAATAACAAGGCTTAGATAAGAGAACATAAATTACTAATTTGGCAAGCAGTGGCAAGGCTGCAACATTGAGCAAAAGAAGCAAAAGACATATTATTCTTTTAAGGACAAATTAAATTGCTGAAAAAATATCTTTCATAGCCAACACACTAGTAACGGGAAGAAAGCATTATAGCTGTTAATTGGCCCAACGACACTTTAGATTGATCACTGCTCGACTCCTCTGAAGAAACAGAGGAAATGTGCAGACTGCGGAGAATAGTACCTCGAAACTATGGATTTTTGCGATTGGCAGAGATGAGGTTGAGATGAAGGAAGTTCAGATCCACTCAATACTCAAAAGATGCTACTCCTAGTTAAAAAATAGTTGCCATCTACTTGTTAGAAACGACACATATGGGCTGCAACAGTAAAAAACCATTGTACCCGTTAAATATTATTTCCTGTGCATTGGAACAGGTGCACTATATTGCCCAAAGGGACGGTAAGGCAAACTTTGTACAGCTACACTCACAACAGATTCAAAGGAAGAGTTTCAGTGGCACCCATACAAATACATTGTCAACGTACCTAGCTTTACTCCTAACATATTTTTACTATATAAGATATTGCATTTACATATATCCTGATTTTATCACCAATGGGGAGGATGTGAATTGTGAGGTTTGAAGGTTTCGACTCGGATCTATCAAACGTGAAGTAAAAAAAAATGATGCGCTTACTATTAATTGCAAGCGTGTTTTTCTTTTGACTAGGATGTTTTAATGACATTAATATAGAACTTCGCCTATGCACTGGCGTCTTGTCTCGAACTCGTGTATTTTGAACACAAGATTAAAATACTTACAAACTGTGATCGCCTTTTGCTTCGAGTTAGATTTGCTCCCGTAACGGTTATAAGGTTGCTGAAGAATCCAAGAAGCGTTAGGAGCATGTGGGATGTTCAGTGTCAGCTCGTTGATTGAAGTCTGGTGGTATTAGAAAATTTCTGGCAAATGCCTGAGCTTACCCACATGGTCAGTTGGATGATGGATCATGAATGGATAACTTGTTATTTTGACATTATTTGGGGTACAATGGTGTACTACTTTGTGTGTGGACCCTGGTTTCAGCAGAAGTAATTGACTCAAATAGAAAGAAAAAGCTTTTTAATGTGTGAAGAGGCCTCTATTATGAGATGGTGCTGAATTCATTCTATTTTTGTACTGGATTTGTCTCCTGAGACTCGGCCATTTTACCTGCAAGCCATGTGCATTCGCATATGCATCCAAGAATTGCATTAATTTCTTGATTACTTCAATTGAGAAACCACCCCTGTACCTTAATTTATTTTTACGAATTTATCCGAATGTTGAATTTCATTTATAATGTCTTGCACATTGCGGAGGACCATTCTCAAAACAGAGATATATTTGCAGGGTTGTGAAAAAGATGATCTTAAAATGTGGCAGTGACATATGGAGTTTTAATATAGCGACCTTTCAATGAAAGTTAGTGAACTCACCTTTCAACAAGGTACATGTACATGTGTTCAATGTTATTATCAGTATTGCGTCTTTGGCTGATGATATATATTCGTGTATGAATTTGCTCCCTTATTTACTTATAACCTATTAACAAAATGGTGGGGCCAAAAATAATGAGGGAATGCTGACATCCAAAAACCAAAAACCAAAAAAAACCATTAACAGTTTGTGCAAATAGGAAGAGAAGAGTTTTTTTGGGTTGAAATGTCCATTAGTTAAATTATAAGATGGTAATTTAATTTTATATGGAAGAGAAAAATATTTTTTCACACACAATTAAATATACTTCAACAGGTTGAAAATTGTGATATCAACTCCACTATTCTCAACCCAACACAAAGTATAATAAAAATATAAAAACTCAAAAATTATATGCATCCAAAAAATATAATAAAAATCTAAAAATTCAAACATTATTCGCATCCAAAAAATTTGAATTTTGGGTAATTAGTTTAATAGGAATTCTTTAGGGGCTTGCATGTGATATAATCCTACTACTAGGGGCAAGAAGGGAAAAAAACTCAAATCCAAACAAAACAAAAGAAAAAAGAAATTAAAAAAATTGGCAACCACAGTGGGAACGACGTCGTTCAAAGCTCCATCATTTATCGACAAAAGCTCATTTTAGTTGGCCTCTTGGCGATATGCTGCGGCGACTCACATACCAATGGGGGTTTTAGGCTTGACGAAGAGGTTTAACGTTCTATCCAGCATTGCTTCAAGAATCAATTCCTGCTCCTTCAGACACTTACAGAGAAGACCCTTATCAGAATTGAAGAAGAATATCAATAAAGACGACTCAATCTTGCCTGTCTTGATCGTAGGTGCCGGCCCAGTTGGACTTGTCCTCTCTGTACTTCTCACTAAACTAGGTAAGACATACAATTTTATGATCAGAGTTCACTTTTTTGTAAGAACCTTGATGGTATTTTCAGCTAATATTAGAGCATGGTGATGATTGTTTGTGTGGTTTGTGATGTTTGTTCAGGAGTCAAATGTGCAATTTTGGAGAAAAACACGACCTTTTCGAGGCACCCACAAGCTCATTTCATTAATAATCGGTCTATGGAGGTTGGTTTTGTCAAAAGTCGTGCTCTTTTTTCTTTTGTTTAAATTTAGCTGAAAGGTTTTGTTTTAATGTGCATTTCTTTTGATAGGTGTTCAGGAAATTGGATGGTTTAGCAGATGATATTTTGAGTTCACAGCCGCCTGTAGATTTTTGGAGGAAATTTATTTACTGTACTTCGCTTACTGGTCAGATACTTGGGTCGGTTGACCATATGCAACCTCAAGGTGAGATGTTTCTTTGTTCCCGGCCATTATTGGTAACTAAAATAATAGTTTTAGCAAAGTTCATTCCTTCGAGTCTCTTTAATTAGCTGTTACTTACAAGTGATGGGAAATATTTATTTTCTTCCGTAATTGATTTCTAAAGTCTCAATTTTTTGCTTGGTTATTTTTCTTAATACCTAATGTAAATAGCATGCAAATGAATCGATTCGATTATTTGAACTGAAAATAGCATGAATAAGATGTGGAATGTTATTTAATGACAAGCTTATCCTATAGCTGTTATTTCTTTTACCTTAACTTGTTATTATCTGCAGATTTTGATCGAAGTGTGAGCCCAGTGTCTGTAGCGCACTTTTCACAATACAAACTTAATAGATTACTACTTGAGAAGCTTGTAAACCTTGGTTTTCAGATTGTTAAATGCGAAAAGTTCAATGGGCTTAATGATGTTCCAATCAAGGAGAAGGA
Organism: Mitragyna speciosa; assembly: GCA_024721245.1. Lineage (NCBI taxonomy): Eukaryota > Viridiplantae > Streptophyta > Magnoliopsida > Gentianales > Rubiaceae > Mitragyna > Mitragyna speciosa. Next base: position 848,417 of record CM045570.1, read on the forward strand.
GATATTAATGGGGCACGAATGTATTTCAGTTAATACTGCTGATCATGGTGTTACTGTCACTGCATCTTTTCTAAGGGAAGGGAGGTATATGGAGAAAGATATCCATTGCAATTTTCTTGTGGGTGCAGATGGTGCAGGAAGCACTGTCAGAAAGCTTGTAGGAATAGACATGACAGGGGAAAGGGACTTGCAAAAGCTTGTGAGTGTTCACTTTATGAGCAAGGACCTTGGAAAGTATTTGATAAATGAGAGACCAGGAATGCTTTTTTTCATCTTTAATTCAGAAGCCATTGGTGTACTTGTTGCTCATGATTTGAAGCAAGGGGAATTTGTTTTGCAGGTAGAGTGAAGTCTGATATATTTAGGGATTTGTTTTGTAGCATTGATATATTGTATTGTCTGCACAAAAAAAACTTTTTGGTTTTCTGACAAATGTTTTTTAATGTTTAGCAGGTACCATTTTACCCTCCTCAGCAGAAGCTTGCAGACTTCAGCCCTGAGGTATTTTCTCCTGTAGTAGGAATTTTTTGTTTTCCTGTAGGGGTGGCCATGGCATGTGTGTGTGCATGTGATGTTATTATGGGGCTAATTAATTAGTTGAGTACTTTAATTATATCAACTGGACTTAATAGACTCAATCTACAGCTTATATTGGAGGTCTTGCTGAAATCTGGAAATCATGTTCCATGGTTTTAATTTATATAACTGGTTGTAGATGTGTGAAAGATTAATCTTCAAATTGGTTGGCCGGGAGCTTGCAGACATAAATGTGGTGGATATGAAGCCATGGGTGATGCATGCTGAAGTTGCTGAAAAGTTCTTATCCTGTAACAACAGGATAATACTTGCTGGTGATGCTGCTCATCGTTTTCCTCCTGCTGGTGGCTTTGGTGGGTTATTAATAACTATAACTTGTATTTTCTTTTCCAATTTAGGACAATGTTGTGTGTGTACATATTGTATGGTTCAAAATTCACTCACTGGAAGTGTCTTATGACCTTTCTATTACATGATACATCATGACAAGAAAGCAATCACCTTCTGAACTTCTGTTCTTAATTCTTAGGAATGAATACGGGAGTTCAGGATGCTCATAACCTTGCATGGAAAATAGCTTCTGTTCTTGATGGCATTACACCTGTTTCATTTCTTTCAACGTATGAGAAGGAACGTTGGCAGGTAATGTGGTGAAACTTATTTGCATCGACTATGTAGTTATGGAGTTTGACCTCTGATTTTTTCATCTACATAATAGTCATTGGAATTTGTTAGATTGCCAGTTTTAATACGGAGCTTAGTGTTCAAAACTTCAAGTCAGCTATGGCTGTTCCTTCTGCACTTGGTCTTGATCCAACCATTGCAAATGCAGGTGAACAAACATTAAAAAATTTGGGCTCTTCTGTAGACTTTATGTACAAATTTTTGATGTATTGTTATTTTTTCTGTTTTTCTTTTCATCTGGGTTTGCAGTACACCAAGCAATCAATGATAGTGTTGGTGCCATTTTACCTGATGGGATACAGAAGTCAATTTTGGATGGAATTTTTAGCATAGGCCGTGCACAGCTTTCAGATTCTGTATTGAATGAGAAAAATCCTCTTGGATCTCTGAGGCTTGCCAAACTGAGACGGATTTTTGAGGAAGGGAAAAGTCTTCAACTACAGTTTCCTGCTGAGGATCTAGGTTTCAGGTAGAGCTGCTATGTCATTTATCAGCTTTGTAGTTTGTGTGCTAGAGTACAGTGTGTTTCACTTTCTAAAGTCATGCAGGGCATTATTGGAACTGATTAAAATTAGAGGATGCTCTCGTTCTAGTGGTTTTAAGTGCTATTTGTTCTTTGAAAATCTTACAAACATATTATTCGGCAGTTGTTTGTACATCAGTAGGTAATTGAGGTTTCACTTAGTCTTTTCAATGGTACTTGAGGGATCTATTTTGTCTTGGTGTTTATGTACACATATTGACAGCTTTCTGTTAGGTACCTCCAAGGAGCACTAATGTCTGATGATGATAGTTTGCTGAATGCTCCAGAACCACCTACTGGACGTAGAAGGGACTATATCCCCTCAGCAGATCCTGGATCAAGGTTGCCTCACATGAGTATCAAACTCTTGTCAAACCTCTCAAGCAAGGTGCCAGTTTGATCTTTTTCTTTAGTGCATATATTTGAGAACATGTTTGTTTATGTGCATCTGTATCCAGCTTCCTGAGGGATGGAAATGTGCATGCTGCGCATGCTCTTATCATGTCAGAGCTTCAGGAAAGTATTCTAGATTTTTGCTGCTGAAAACCTAGTGTGCAAATCTGTCTATGATGCTTTAAGAAACTCAAATGTTTTATTGCTTTTTTCTTTTTAGTCACCATGGAATTTGCATGATTCTGTACATTCATAAAAAACTTAGTCTGCAGGAAACATTTTCGACCTTGGATCTTGTGTCCACGGAAAAAATCGAGTTTCTTCTCATAGTAGCACCATCAGAAGACTCCTACAATCTTGCTCAAGCTGCATTTAAGGTGGCAGAGGAACTTAAGATCCCCATAAGGGTATGTGTGATATGGCCAGAAAAAACTACCGGTGGATTTGGAAGAACTAAGGCAGCATTAGAATCTTGGACAAATTTCATTGAGGTTGTGGAAGTAAGAAATTCGCAAACGTTAGTTTCGTGGTGGGATATTTGTCAGATGACGGACCAAGGAGCCATTTTAGTGAGGCCTGATGAGCATGTTGCTTGGCGTACCAAGTTCAGAGTCACGGGGAATCCTGTTTTGGAGATGAAAAGAGTATTTTACACTGTACTTGGCATTCAGCCCCGGCAAACATAATTCAATATTCTGCACTTGTAAATAGAGTTCAATTACACGAGGATAAGTAGGAACTGTTGCCACGGAATTATAATACAAGACAGAATTTTCTTGTAGCATGACAAAATATCTTAATTATATATGGTTATACAATGACAAAGTTCAGGGTGCCTCAAAATTCTCCGCACTCACAGAGAGGGTAAGGGCATTCCACGCATTGAGGATTTGCTTAACTTTGTTAGCTTAGACCTTTTAAAAATGTTCGATGGTTTCAGAAAACCAGCTGCAGAAGACAGAATCTTGCAACAGGACCAATGTTGGCCCTCTACTGTTCAGCTGCACTAAATAATGCTAACAAATAGGAAAAAGACACTATGTGCCCCCTAAACACCTATCCTAAATATTTACAACAGAAAATGAACAGTTCATAGGGGGATCAATAAGTGGACCTTCAAACATCTCTTTCAATGGAAAAGAAAGGAATTTAGTACATGAATTGCAGATTTTGTTACATATAATACTTTTTTCAAAAGGTGATACATACTATCAGTTGTTCTGACATATGAATGGATGCAAATATTTCCTAACAATACCTACTTGAGCATCACAATTGATTACCGTGAGGAGCCAAAGATCAAATTAATGATTGTTGCTGTGACAATGCCCAGTAATCCACCTGCAACAACCTGTAGGACAACACGAATTTAGATAGAGTCAGTTGCCAAATGTCTTGTGAAAATAAAAAATAAAAAGATAAAAAGAAGAACTGGTTTGATTTCCGGACATGACTCGAATTTAGTGAAAAATGATTCCGGGTTGAATGAGCAAAGCTGTAGAGCTGAATTTATCAACACTGAAAAGGACAAGAAAGAGTCACAAGTGCATGGAGTTTGTATGAAATTTGGAAGCTTTTTAGATTTAGATTTTCTAATAAAGGCTTCCAGGACGCTTAACATGGCAGCTATGGTGGACAAAAACAATGGAGAAAGAAGTGAACGTGTTCATCAAGAGCTGGAAGTTGCACCAAAGATTCAAAAATTTAAGACATGGTTGAAAATAAGTTCTGCATTTTCAACCAAAGCCACGAATGTGTTTCATTCTAATTTGGGTGGTAAGCATAAAAAATATGAGATCATTGCTCTAATTTTCTTTTTGGGACTTCATCATTTGCTTGTTAAGTTTTAAGCAACAGATTGGAAATGGATGCGCTAACTATCATCTTTCCCAATACAAAACAAAAAAAAAAGAAATAAATTGGATGAGCTATATATTCATTGCAGGATATCATACAAATTGGTTCAAGAGTAAGAAGAGATTCGTGCGGTAAGTGTTCATTCCATAGGCATAAATGTCAAGATGAAAGAAGCAAAAACTGAAGATAATCGCAAGGTACAAAAATGTACCTGAGGTGGTGTGTGCCCGAGAAGTTCCCGCAATGGTCTGCTCTCGGAAAGAGGATGTTCAGCAGGAAGTTCACAGACGATTTGATTCAGGACCTGGAAAAGCGAGTTTGAATTGATATATACACGCAAACTAAATTTGTACAAACTTCTGCCTAATGATGTAAAACAGAATTCTGAACATCTACACCATTGATGTAAAGCTTCAATTGTTGATTTCCACAAGAAAAAAGCAAATGTGCATGTACGACCATATATCTGTGCATGCACATTGAAGAAAACACACACAATAGAGCAGTAGTACCAGACCTCTGCTTGGCGTCCAGCATGTAATCTTACACCAGTTGCATCATACATTACCTGCCAGAAATGTGCCATACAGGTAACTTTTTCTTAGCATAAATTAGCCGGGATAATAATCACTCAGAAGACACAACTTTTCCCTATTCATCAAGATTTAATCATCTAATTGGAAAAGCAAATATAAGAAATTGCAAACAAGAAAAGTTACCAAGGTTAGGATAACAAGGAAATTGTAGATGAATATTTATTTTGATACAATAGAGCAGAAACTTCAATGTAAAAGCTCGGATATTTGTCAAACAAACCAGTGCATAAGAACTTACCCACTTACGTTGTAAAAATCTTTTAACAATGATAATTAAATAGTGAAACTACTAAAATAGGCACTCCACTGTCCACGTAGAAATAGGTTAGGCCGTAGATTAACTTTGTAGACACCATATGACATGTTTTTTCACTAATTTTGTCAAAATTTTATTTTTTGGGGTGGCTTGTTAAGTGGTAATTTCATTGAAGTTCACATTTATCAATTTGATTAAATTTTTCACCGATGTTTAACATGCCAACACCAAGGGTATAAAGCTAAATTTTTTAATATGAACTCATCAGTCGAACTGACTAGCAGATCGCTGTAATTTCCTTGCAAAGAAAACCAAAAAATATGTAAGAGCCACAGGCACAAAGGAGAAGAACATACCACGCATGCCAAGATCAATGCAGTAGCAAATAAAGATCCCCCAAATCCCTCTTGCAAACCCACACCTATTGCCAGAGCAGTAACAGTTGCCGAATGGGATGATGGCATACCACCAGATCCAACAAGTTGCTTGAGATCCCATCGTCTTTCCTTGTACCTAAAAGATTCTCAAAACCTTTAACACTCTTGGCACTAACAAATGCAGTGACTTTCTTCGCTACCATCTAAATAGTCAAAAGACACAATCAACTACCATTCGCATTTGGCATTTCCCTTTTAAAAACATCCTATTCTTCATCCTTTTTCAGAGATGGCCAATGGATTAATATAAATAAAAGATACCAGCTCCAATAAGCAATTGAAGGAAAGAATTGCTTCGATTCCTAAATTGGGATTTCCATTTTTCCCAATATCTTGTTTGCATGGACCTAAAGGATTTCAGTTTCATATCATTATTCGGAGATCAATCCAAGAAACTGAGTGATTGCTTCTGGAAATGAAATAAACAGTACCAAAATTTTATAGCAAGATCCAACAAACTCATACATGACAAAAGCAAAGCTCGAATCAGAAGTGAATCACATGCAGCAGGTTGTAATGAATAAATAGCATTAAAATCCCAGTATGCAAATCCTATCAAATTCGTATTGACAAAAAAAATAACTGCAATAGCATCACATCCGAAAGTTCAAAACTTTAGGATATTATAACAATACAAGAAAAGGGTCATTCAATGATATAATAATTAGATGGCGAATGGGGTATTTACGGTACCAAGAGGTGAACAACTTGAAGGATTGAGCAAGAGCGAAGGCTAAAACAGCTGAAATCAAAGGATAATTCGTAAATATTGATGATGACGAAAACGATGACGACGTTGCATAGGATGTTGTTGCTGATGTTGTAGCAGCAGTTGTTGTTGTTGTTGAAGGTACTGAATTTCGGATCAACGTCACTGTTGCATCCACCATCCCCTCCATCTATACAAATCTCTCTGTTTTCTGTTTCTAAGGTGTAACTGCGGTTAATCAAATTCTGGGATTCAATATGAATTCTCGTTCTTGGATTTTATTAGTTCAATGAATTTACGTTTGATTCAGGCAGACAGGGATTAATAAGGGAAGTTTTGATTTAGTTTTGGAAGGAAAAGATGTCGGTCTTTTGTTCGGGTTGAGACTCGAGAGAGAGGAAGGAATGTTAGCTTGGTATTCTGGTCTACAGTTGTATTTGTATGACCAACGGCATTTGCTAAATGATGATTGGCTGGACTTTAGAGACATTTTCTTTTAATTATTTTTAAAGTTTCAACTGAATATGCCACCAAGTTGTGTTATGTTTTCCGGAATATACCCCCTTAGTTGCCTGCTGTTTATGTGTATTTCTTTGTTTAAACTTGGGAGATTTTCTGGAGACTGGTAGATTTATTTTTAAAAAAAGAAAAAAAAAAACTTAATCAGGTAATGTCCCTTTGGTTAATTTAATTTGCACGTAATTCTCGTTAATCTACCATCTCTACTTCTTTATACATTTTAATAACAAGACTTGAATTAAAGATCTGCACATCTTCCCGTTCCTTAATATTGACTCTAGGACCGGTAGTTATCCTTCTTGTCCTCGTCTAGAATGCCATTTTTCTTCTTTATTTTTTTCCATACACTGCAGCATCATCTTGACAACTTGAAAAGGATACCAATTTTTGTTTAGGGAAAGAGACTCTGCTTTTTCTATTTTTGTCTTCCAGCAATGAGAGAACCGTTGATCAATTTTGCCAATACCCTATTCTGAAGCTTTAAAGGCGTTGGAAAAAGGGTAAGTATATTATGCAACATCGCCATTTGAATTGAATTCAAAGATCTAGTGAAAAGATTGCTTTATTTTAGGATAATTCTAAGCAAGACCCAGTCTACACGTATTAGTTCTCAAAAAAAACAAAAAAGGTCTACACGCATTAACTTTTTGTAGTAAAATATATTTTAGTATCCTTCTATAACGTATAACTTCAAAGCAAGTGCTACAAGTGTGTTTTTTTTTTTTTTTTTTTGGGTAGGACATTGCATAGAATTTTTACCCTGCAACTTCAAAGCCTGTTCTATACTCTTGCGTGTATGGCAATGACAAATCCAATAAATGCAAGTGTTCCCCCTTGATTATCTCATACTTTTACCATTACACTTCATCTTGAATGATTTTCCAAACGACTTGTTACAGAAGGCTTTCTTTGTTCACCTGGGCTATTAGACTGCACTCTGAGAAACAAAATTCATGAGCTCTGCCTTTGCTGCTTCCATTACCACCTTGAAGTCTATCTGCATATATCTTCCCCTGAAATCGGCAGGGACAGGTCAACTTCTATCAATCATTGGAAAAGATTTCTACACAAGACTATGAGATCTATATGGGAATGAAGAAAGACACAATTAACACAGTTACTCGGAAAATCAGCAGATGCCATGAGAAATGCAAGAACTAAATTTTGGTGCGCTACTTGCAAAGCATGCAAAATCATTTATATCTTCCTAGATGACATGAGTTCATTGTGCTAAACAACCTTAAGAAGGAGAAAACACAAATCCCAAAAGTTAGATTTAGAAACTTGTGAAAACTAGTAGTGGAAAAGGGAAACTAAAGGGATGTATCTTTTATTTGGCCAAGTTGCTTAGCTGACCACAGTATTTTGAAGCATAGTTTTTCAAACATTGAAAGGAAAAGCTAAACGTAGATTTACTTGATTAGAACATTGCAGGTGATTAAGAAGGCTGCAAACATCAATCACTTTTAACCATTACACCAAAAATAGTGTATTAGGGAAAGGAAAAAATATATTTTTGGTGCGTATAAGTTGACAATTTTCAGAGCATTCACTCTTTTCATCCTGAATTCCATGCAAAGTAATCCACGATGTACTACATTGGCATCAAAGTTTCTGTCATTCATAAAGTAAAAATACCAGAAATGGGTTTTTGACCAAGTCGCAGAAGGAAAAGCTGGGCTGGCAAGACCATGCATTATCCTAGCAACAGCTCTGGGCGTAAATTTTGCCTGTGAGTGACTCTGCAAGAAGACCTAATAAACCAAAAGAGAAAATAATTACAAATCTGTCGAGTAATTTACTCTTTCCTACAAGAAGATATGAAGTATTACAAAAGCATTCTCACCTTTATGTCGGCTATCAGGAAACGGCTGCAAATGTCAATATGTTTGCATTAGGAAAATCAGTAATGCTAGCCAAGCACAGACATGCATATAAAAAAGAAAAAACTGGTATTCTTGATTCTGGATATTGTAGAACTAAACAGTAGTAGGTCTGAAATTCAAACTATAGATACATTCCCATAGCCCTGTGGACGAAACCTGATACACAATTTTACCAGTTTGCGTGCGACTACATATATGTTAAGTCAACATAAAACAGTTCAGTGGCACCAATATTGAGGTATCAGCACTTGGGGGGCAAATGGCGCTCCATGAAATGTTTGAGATGATGTTTTGATAAACTAAAGGTTCTAAAAATAGATAAAACTGGTGAATGCATTAGAATGAGGGCTTCTTCAGAAATGCAATGTGCTATATCTAGAAAAGTGTAGTGGATTTCCAACCTGTTTTCACCCATCTTATTGGGAATATCAACTTCATCATCTCGGTTGAAGTACTCAGAAATCTTCCTTTGTAAGCAAGGGGTGTGTTGATGGTCATGGCATCCATCCAGCTTAGCACACTCTTTTACAGCAAAGACTGCAGCATTGAACATTGCATCTATTTTCCGCACCTGTGTCAGAAGGAAAAACACAAGTAAAATATTGAATTAAGTCAACTACAAGCTTCCCAGGTTGATATTGGCAGCCAAGTTTGAGAAGTTCACATAAGGGAAAATAATCTTTTATGTAAATAATTAGTTTGTCAACCAAAAGATCAGTCATTGTGTTTAATATTTTTCCCCAAAAAAAAAATTTTTTTTAAAGGTCAAAGTCACACATTAGTCCTAGATATCATCACATTCCGAGTAAGTTTTGAGAAAGCACTTGGATAATAACATTTGTGATGGCTGGATTCTTGTGATGCCAACTGCCAAGAAAGTAAGCAGAAGCATTATATAGAAGTGTCGTTGATGATAGTTTCTTCACATTAATTAGGATAAAAATTTTATCATTATAGAGACCAGCAAGTACAGTCACATAGAGAAAATATCACAACAGAAATAAACAACAGAGCAAGAAAAGATAATCTTGTAGCTCTGGACATTGAGAAAATGCATTGCTATGTCTCCCTCTTAACCAATCCAATTTGAAAAAAAAAAAAAAAAAAAAGGCAGCGAACGCATACATTCATAAACAACATCAAAATTGATCAGTAACCTATAAATGTTACCTTAGAGATCTCAACCTCTGATAGCCACTTGGTAATATTTGCTGCCAAAGAACAAATATCAGTTGGCATGTCCATGATCGTATAGCAGTATGCCTGATCCTTCAATTCATATGTAATCTCTCCCTTCAACTAAAATGAGGAGGAAAAGAAAAGTAAGTGGAAAAGTGAGCAACAAACAAATTTCTTTTTAATAACAAAATTAATATAAAGCAGAACAGATATGAAGTCATATCTTCACTTAACAGCTTGCTGATTGATGTATGGAAGTTGCAAGGACATGCTAATGAATAACAAAATGATGTAGTAGTGTTTGATGTGGTAGTGTTCATACTTGTGGTTTATTTATTAAGATGACAGTAACAGATGTGTGTAGTCTCTTGTAGTTAGCATTTTACCATCTGCAATACCTTCATGGCTCTCAATACTAGATCAATGTTTGCAAATAATTGTTCATGTTAATGCATTTACGATCCTGCTTGAAGACAGTTCAATTAAGTTGTAGAAAACCCGCAATAACAGAAACCAAAGAATATATGCTGGGACTTTACCATATTCTAATGACTAATATGGGTCCATAATATGTGGTTTTGCTAGTGTCACAAAAATTATTTTGCTAACATGGAAAACTTTACATGATCATCACTGAATTCAGATATCTACTAGGTCTTAATAATTCAGTTGAGCGTTGAAACATTACAAAGACCATAGATGAGCTAGAAAAGTTCTCCATATGTTACTATGTAACTTGCATATACTAAAAGAAGTACTAATAATCCATAGCTGGTACCTTTAAACTCTGCAAATGATTTGACAAGTCAATAGCCTGCAATCTGATGCTATTTGCTAAACTTGGTATGTCAAACACATACTGCCCATCTTTCAGTTCAGAACTGAGAGAATTTGTTGAGCATATTAAAATCGACAAAAAAGGCATCTAGCTAGTACTAATATATTAAAAACAACACTTACTTCTTTAGAATTGCTGCAACTACAACATCTTTAGATGCAAGGATTTCTGGGGAAGTCTGCAGTAATAAAACGTATTAGAAATAAATATAAAGTCAAGAAAAACAAATCCACCTGACAGACAATTTATTAAACTGCCCACAAATCACCTGATGGAAATTTAAAGTACAAGTCGCTTTGATCTGGGGAAGCAGATTCAAGTATTGGACCTCACCTAATTCCAACTGTGTTAAAATTGTAAGCATTACCTGACAATGTAAGATAAATAGCAAGTACAACATTGTCAGAACAACTCTAGAAATTTAAAAATCACACTCTTAGGTACTTAACTATAGATTCAATGTGATTGGATATTTTTCTCTTTGAGTCATAGCATATGTATAACTCATGCAGACTGATGTTATTAAAGAAAAAGCATGCCAGATCTACCTAAAGTAAGTATATCAGCTAGAAACAAAGATAATTAGTAAGTTAAAGATTTTACTGGGGCATCAACTATGCAGAAGCAATTCGATTTTGACCATCCCCGCTTTACCACATGTTTAAGGGGAGTTGTACTCAAAACAATCAAAGAAGGAATGAAGATTTTTATTCTTTATCCATGATCTAAAAATATCAAATTGGACTGGCTCTTCTTAATCATCTAAGGAAACAGGATTCAACCCGCAAGATTAACGTGTTCGGCACTGATTCTACAGAATTTAGAGCTTTAAGGTCAATGAATGCAGTGCAGCTCTTTCTTTAGGAACATGATGAAGCTAAAAAAGTATTGCAAGAAAGGAAACAGCAGGACCTCTTCTTTGATATCAAATTTACGAGAAGCAGATTCTTTGATAATTGAACAGATTTCCCCAGATGAATTGATGCCGTAACTGAAAACTTGACAAAGGAACTTGTTCACTGCATACTCATCAACACCGTCACTGCAAAAGTTATCATTGAATTTCAGATCTTTCGAAACCATAAATGGAAAACTAGGATCATACTTAATCACCTTTGCATAAGACTACGCATCTTAAAGTAGGTAGCCTCATCAAAAAAAAGATGGCAATATGACAATCTTCCATCACGTCCAGCACGGCCTATCTCCTGCATGAATTACATTTTTGCTTAGACAAATATATTTGTAAAGAAATAATATCAATGAAGCCACGTCGTTTTAAAAATTGTCACAAGACTGCCGGTGTTTGTAGAACAAATATCAACCTGAACATATTCTTCCAAGCTTTCTGGTAAGCTGTAGTGGATTACCTGAAATAAATGCATTGGAGAAGTTCAAGAAGATTTTTTCAGAAAGTAAAAGGACTAAGAAATGAAAGATGTAGCATATAGACTTTACGAACATCGTTTTTTTTTTTGTAAATTTTTATCACTGATGTGGTAAATAGATTGCTAGCCATTGCAGTTTGGGAATTTCAGATAATAATCAATCCAGACGGATAATTTCAGTAGCCATCAATGTTCTGAAGGATTCATAAGTTCAGCATGAAGATCATGAACTGATCAAATTATTTGCGCTATTCCAGTGAACAAGAAAATCCTCATTAAACTCCTAGACATGACTATTTCTTTGTAGAATCAAAAACACAATCAAGTTGTCCTCCGATAAGAAAAATACTGGAACCCAAAGTCTGCCAAGTCTGTATGGAGAAAGAAGTAATTTATTGATGCTAATATGTTGGTGTAAAAGTTTTACTTATAATTTAGAAAATGACGCAAAAGAAGAACCAGAAAATGTTCTTACAGCTCCAATATCCCTTTTATCAAGTCCCATGCCAAAAGCCACAGTAGCAACAACCTTCCAAAAACAAAACAATGCAAAAGCATTAAAATTAAAAAGAATGCAGGGGATACTTTCTGAGCAAATTATATAGAAGGTATATTGTGAATAAGAACAGCACAATATTTACCACTCGTATCTTGTTCAAACAAAATAATTCCTGTATACGACTTCTGTCTTTTGCAGGGACAGAACTATGGTAACTCTGAAAATGAATGAACAGATATTTTTCCAGTTAACATTAAGCATAAAAAAACATGCAACTAGATGTGAAAAATTCTGCATTGTCCAAGAAAATAAAGCAAATAAATGCAGAACTAACCTTGGCTGAGATATTGTTGTCACAAAGATATTTGCTTATAAGGTCAGTTTCAGACTAAATCCAAAAGGGAGAAAAAAAAAAAAAAAAGAGATCAGATACCAGCTAGTACTAAATCTAAACACATCCTTTTAGACATGCTTATAGCTAGCCAATTTGTCATTTAAAAGGACTACCAAACTATTATAAATCAGAATTGTATGAAGATTTTACCTGAAATTTGCAGTAAATAATTATGCTTTTTATCTCCAGAAAGGGAGAAGACTTCAGTAATGTCATCAGATCTTTCATTCTGGCGTTATACAAATTTGAAGCATAAAAACCAAAAAAAAAATTATCAATTTAATAGAAAACAAGAAAAGTCAGGTCAAAGTAGAGAGAATACTTGGGTACACTTGCCTATTTCCAGCCATTGACACTGACAATTGCAGATTTTCCCTCATTTTGGCAGTGTGGATTACATTTCTGGAAGGAATTTCTAAGGCATGCATCACGTCACGCAAAGCTTTTGATGTTGCGGTTGCCGTCATTGCAAGAATGCATTTGGCGTCAAGCTTAGCGTGTAGCATTGATGCCCTTAGCCTCATGTAGGAAGGCCGGAAATTGTGTGACCTGTCAATTAGTTCGGTATGTGCAAAGAATTACAAGCATGAAGACTGTATCGACCAAGACTGAAATACATGTAAGAGGGAACTTATAAAATTCAATGACCAACTGAGCCTGCGAGAACTTACCATTCAGAAACACAATGGGCTTCATCAATCACCACGAGTGATAATAAAGAACTACCAGAAACTATAGACGTGAATTCCACATTCAAAAGCCTCTCTGGTGAAATAAAAAGAACCTGAAACTTGAGCCATCAGTCCTAATCGTTGGCAACTTTATTAAAGAAAAGTAAATAACTTCCGATGAATACAACAATCCCCTGCATTATCCTCCTAGGATTTGTATAAATTTTTGGGAACAGAAGGAATTTTTCAAATTCTACTATAATCAGAAAATTCGTGAGCTAAGTCGTGTGCATGCGGATCCACAGAGCAACGACAAATCAAGAGCTTTGGTTCAAATTAATTACCTTTATTTCCTGGTTCTGCAACAACTTCAGAGTCTCAGAAGCCTCTTCTGGTGTCTGCAACGACAATTAGTACAGAATTAGTAATCCTGCAAATGCACAAACAGACGCGAACAGTGAATGTGAGTAATAAAACCTGACTGCTACAAAGAAGGCCTCCAGGAATGGCAGCAGGTAAGTGTTTGAGCTGATCAATCATTAAAGCTACCAGTGGACTCACAACAAGTGTAACCCCTGGAAAAACTAATGCCGGCAACTGATAACACAGAGACTTCCCAGCACCTGTTGGTAAAACCAACATTGTTGATTTCCCCGAAAGCACCATCTTGATGGCCTCCAACTGGCCATCCCTAAATGAGTCATAACCATGAGTCAACTTCAACAACCTCACTAAATTTTCATCTGATGCCTCATTTCTTACTCTCATCACAGTCTCCTCGATTGTGCCCCTATCCAAATTCGATCTTTTCTCGGTTTGTTTAATCTCCACGACCAAACCCTCTTCATCACACAGTCCACTCTCTTCCCCATTCCTTTCATCTCCAACTCCAGATTCCCTCTTTCTTCTTTTCGAAAATCTTTGACGCCTTGATGAACTTTCAAAATTACTTCTTCTCCCCTTGAATTTGAATTTTTTTCTTCCATATCCATTAATATTCAGTTTCACAAAATTACCTTCAGTTCCGCATTTAACCCTTTTCACCGACAATAAA